>JARFJB010002372.1:187500-597500 GCA_036346205.1 Vesta saturnalis | reverse complement strand
ATATATATATATATATATATATATATATATATATATATATATATATATATATATATATATATATATATATATATATATATATATATATATATATATATATATATATATATATATATATATATATATATATATATATATATATATATATATATATATATATATATATATATATATATATATATATATATATATATATATATATATATATATATATATATATATATATATATATATATATATATATATATATATATATATATATATATATATATATATATATATATATATATATATATATATATATATATATATATATATATATATATATATATATATATATATATATATATATATATATATATATATATATATATATATATATATATATATATATATATATATATATATATATATATATTATATATATGTATATTATATATATATATATATATATATGTATATATATATATATATATATATATATATATATATATATATATATATATTATATATATATATATATATATATATATATATATATATATATATATATATATATATATATATATATATATATATATATATATATATATATATATATATATATATATATATATATATATATATATATATATATATATATATATATATATATATATATATATATATATATATATATATATATATATATATATATATATATATATATATATATATATATATATATATATATATATATATATATATATATATATATATATATATATATATATATATATATATATATATATATATATATATATATATATATATATATATATATATATATATATATATATATATATATATATATATATATATATATATATATATATATATATATATATATATATATATATATATATATATATATATATATATATATATATATATATATATATATATATATATATATATATATATATATATATATATATATATATATATATATATATATATATATATATATATATATATATATATATATATATATATATATATATATATATATATATATATATATATATATATATATATATATATATATATATATATATATATATATATATATATATATATATATATATATATATATATATATATATATATATATATATATATATATATATATATATATATATATATATATATATATATATATATATATATATATATATATATATATATATATATATATATATATATATATATATATATATATATATATATATATATATATATATATATATATATATATATATATATATATATATATATATATATATATATATATATATATATATATATATATATATATATATATATATATATATATATATATATATATATATATATATATATATATATATATATATATATATATATATATATATATATATATATATATATATATATATATATATATATATATATATATATATATATATATATATATATATATATATATATATATATATATATATATATATATATATATATATATATATATATATATATATATATATATATATATATATATATATATATATATATATATATATATATATATATATATATATATATATATATATATATATATATATATATATATATATATATATATATATATATATATATATATATATATATATATATATATATATATATATATATATATATATATATATATATATATATATATATATATATATATATATATATATATATATATATATATATATATATATATATATATATATATATATATATATATATATATATATATATATATATATATATATATATATATATATATATATATATATATATATATATATATATATATATATATATATATATATATATATATATATATATATATATATATATATATATATATATATATATATATATATATATATATATATATATATATATATATATATATATATATATATATATATATTATATATATATATTATATAATATATATTATATATATTTATATATATATATATTATATATATATATATATATATATATATATATATATATATATATATATATATATATATATATATATATATATATATATATATATATATATATATATATATATATATATATATATATATATATATATATATATATATATATATATATATATATATATATATATATATATATATATATATATATATATATATATATATATATATATATATATATATATATATATATATATATATATATATATATATATATATATATATATATATATATATATATATATATATATATATATATATATATATATATATATATATATATATATATATATATATATATATATATATATATATATATATATATATATATATATATATATATATATATATATATATATATATATATATATATATATATATATATATATATATATATATATATATATATATATATATATATATATATATATATATATATATATATTATATATATATATATATATATATATATATATATATATTATATATATATTATTTATTTATATATATATATATATATATATATATATATATATATATATATATATATATATATATATATATATATATATATATATATATATATATATATATATATATAATATTGATCGACTTTAAAATAGAAAATTCTCTTATTTGATTTCTCAGAAAATTTCATTCTTGATGATTTGCCCTGCTTGTTTTCAAACCCTCGAAACACAAATTACTTTCTATTTTACTCGTACGGTTCTCGAGATAGTATCATTTTTCTGCACTACGAATTGGGATAGGTAAATCTCATTTACAAAGAATCTTCAAGGAGAACAAAATTTTACCATTTAAGCCGCAATTTAGGCAAACTTTAGAGAACGGTGATGAAGCCAAACGTCTGGATTTTTGTTTGTAAATGGACAATAGAGTTTTGGAAGATTCAAATTTTCATAAACGAATAATGTTCTCCGATGAATCGACCTTTTCAACTAACGGAGTCGTTTCCTCCCAACATTGCCGTTACTGGAGTAGGACGAATCCAAACTTCTGAATTGCTAGTCGCAGACAATGTTTGAAAAAAATTAATGTGTGGTGTGCGGTTTCGTACCATGGAATTATTGGCCCATATTTTTTTGATCAAAATTTAAACCGTTATTCATATTTGGAAATGTTGCAAAATTTTTTAGCTGATAAACTGGATGAATTGCATTCAACTACCAAATTGAAATGTTCTTCCAGCACGATGGGTGCCCTGCTCATTATGCCGGTGCTGTTCGCCAGTGGCTCAATACAGAGTTCCATGATAACTGGATAGGAAGAGATGGTCCCATTTTATGGCCGCCGAGAAGTCCTGATCTCACAATAATGGACTTTTATCTGTGGGGTCGTTTAAAACAAATTGTGTGCAGTGAGCCATTAGACTATGATGAAGAGCAATTGAAAAATAGTATACGGAATGCTGTCCAGTCCCTTTCAATCGAAGAAATAAGGCGCAGTTTCAATGAATTCAGAGCTCGCATTGAAATCTGTGCGGAAAAAGGAGCATTACTCGAATAGAAAATTAATAGTTCAGTTTTTTAAGAATTTCATTTCATTTTACCATCAATTGTTAAATTTATTAATTAAAACTTGTGAGACCAATTTGATTTTTCCTTTGAAACAAATCAATTTACTTCAAAAAATTACGAAAAGCTCGAGTTTTTCAAGAAAAATGATATTATCTCGAGAACCGTTTGAGTTAAATAGCAAGTAATTTGTGTTTCGGGGGTTTGAAAACAAGCAGGGCAAATCAGCAAGAATGAAATTTTCTGAGAAATCAAAAATAAGAGAATTTTATTTTATTTATATATATATATATATATATATATATATATATATATATATATATATATATATATCTGTCATACAATAAAACTAGCTAAAGAGAATCAACAGGCTGAAATAAATCGTAGGATCCGAATGACTTGGGCGGCTACTGGGAAACTCAAGTCAATACTGAAAAACCCGGACATCCCCATTAACTTAAAAACAAAAGTGTTTAACTCCTGTATCCTCCCGGCAATGACTTATGGATCAGAGACCACCATATTAACGGTTAGAGCTACAAATATACTTAGAACTACGCAGCGAATTAGTTTTCTGTTAATTGAAGTCGATAGTGAAATGGTAGTGTATCAATCGGAAAGGCACTTGGTTATTCGTAGAAGTAGTAAGAGTGCTTGAAATCAGGTGAATTCTATAGAGTTGAAGTGAATTACGGAGGACTATGGAATGGAATACTACTCAAAAAAACAAGGAACATGAACCAAATTATGCCTGGATATACCCAATACATGTAAAAATTAATTTACCTTGAATATATGTGTAGCCTTCCCAAAGCCATAAAATTGAGGGTTCCATGAACATTTTATTTTGGAATATTTATTATAGAAAACCAGTAGAGTACATAAAGTGTGATTTTCTTAAAAACGGCTGATAGTACAAGTTCAACCAGTAAGAGATATTAATAAAGAACTAATAATTAGGGCTCATTAGGTCTCTAATGTTGTCGTGACGTTATTATTATTATTTTCTTTAGTATTTGTTTAGGGTGATATGAAATATTATTAAGAAAACATATTTTAGTGATGTTACTTACAGTTATGACACAGTAATTGCTTCTCATAAACTCAGTCATAACATCTTCATGTTTACTAACACCAACAGCATACTTTACGCAGTCAAATTTTCGTTTGTACACTATACATTAAATTACATTAGTTTCTTTTCTAATATAAAGTACGATTGATATAAGTGGTACAACTGTGTATTTTTAATCCATGCAAATTACCTTCTTCGCCCGGCTACATATAGTAATGCATCTTTCTCGTTTCATAATGGGAAAAAAGATAATATAAAGAAGGATTTACGCAATAACGAGATGTTTGTATGATTTTGCGTTCTAAATACAATTTTACATGACATCAGTGATTTGCTTGAAATATTGCATACATTTGTACAGGGGTATAAGAGCAAAAAGAGAAAAGGTAAGGTTATAGTGTCTTAGTTATCCATAATTGTATATGATCTTTTTCGCTGGACAATTTTTACCAACTTACGGAAATGTGAAAATTTATTATTATTTATTAGGCATTGTTAAGCAGCAGTAGTGTTCTTGAGTTCTTAAACTTTAAAGGTATATATTAATTTAAAAATAGTTCATGTATGTGACGTTCTGCTATAGTGCTTTATTATACGATGTAAGTTGGACTCTCCTATTAAAGTAAAAGGTTAAGGTCAATCTATTGTTTACTAAAATGTTAGCATTAAGTGATAGTACTGAGTAGCTCCGAACGTTTAGTTCCAATTTTGTCTATTATTATTACTATTCTATTGCTCATACGTTTGTATCTTTAGAAATGGAATATAAATAGCATAATTTGAAAAATGAAGTAGAAATTATTGTAAGGCCATCGCATTTGATATTTTCTATATATTTTATAATGCACTTCAAGCAAGATTAATGACTGTGAGTGATTAATAGTTCTTCCATAAAAATAATTACAATTGAATATTGATAACTACGTGTAATTAGTAGTTCCGATAAAAATGAAATTTTTTAACATTATACATGATAATAAACTCAGCCAAAGTAACATGTTTTCCATATTACAATAGTTTGATAGATAGACACATCCTAAAAATGTGCAATTTTATTTAATCCATGTACCCAGTTTATATTGGTAGAAAAGCTTTAGGTCTGTCTAGATTTAAAATTGTTTTTAATCGTGGATCTACAAAATTAATTCCGTTAAAAAACTTCAACTTTGGTAAAATTGTCTTCAACCGATTGTGCATTTGTAATACTGCATTTCAGTTAATTTTTAATACATACGTATTTAAAATTACGAACGAATCTAATGTACTAACAATATTTCTTATGTTATCACAATCTCTTTTGCATGGAGCCTTCACAATCTGCGTTCTGGTTGTTAATGAGAGAATTTCAAAGGACTTTATTTTTTCCTGGAGAAAGTCGAAATAATTGATAAAAACTTAGCCAAGATTCAAATTGTTGTTAATAATAACTACTTGAAAAAGAGCAACGTGTTTTGGTTACTCCTGTATACAATTTTATTTATAATGGACATTTATTTTAATTATTCTGTTTGTGTTGAATTTAAATTTGGTCTAATTTATGCAGTATATTTTTTTCCGACTGTTTATAAAAAGAGTTTTACGCTTTTCTTTACCACTTGGTTATATACAAGTGTATACCGGTTCACTAAACTGGATGAGTACCTGACTACAAACTGGAAATGTGAATTGAAAATGTTGAATGAAATTAAAACTATATACTGGATGTTGAAAGATCTACATCCAAATAAATTCTTTACTATAGTAATATTAATTATAGTTATAATGGATTTTACATATGGTTGGATAATTTGTTTTGAAATCTGGAGTGATTTGTATTGTAACCTGGATCATAAGCATGTGGCTGCTACTATTTTCTGGCTCATAACTGTTGTTCTTGATGTTGGAGAAATTTTATGGCATTCTCATTACTTGAGTTACAATGTAAGTAAGTTTTATATTTTAAATCCTTACAGTTAGTAAATTGCCAAACTCCTGATGCCCGTCATTATTTACGTTCTGTAGTGATTTGTTGTAAATTGTTAGATTTTATAACTTTACAACTTACGTGTCTTTTAATTGCAGTTCGGTAACAAACTTTAGGTCGCCCGGCGCGAGGTCGTGCGCGTTATCACACGGTCGCGATGGACTCCTCGGCAGCGATCAGCAGGTCGGTGATTACAAGAAGTAATCGGTACTGGCGTCTACTGGATATCAGAAACAGCGTGGCGGTCCCGGTCACGATCGAGCAGGTATTTCACGACTATGTTTTTCTCTCGAGCAGCAGGGAGATCAGGCGAATCGAATGAATTCTATATAACTGATTCTATATCCTTAGATCCGCGCGTCGCGGGTTTATAAAGGTGCATCGGTGAGCGGCTTCGCGGCTACCGTGCGGGAGATGCCGTTATTGGATTGGTTTAAATTGCTCTGACGTGCAAAAACTTACTGGTTTTTAGAAATACACGTCAGCGGTGATTAATGAATTATTTGTGGTGCAATATCCCGTAATCTTTTGTAGTTTGAGATATAGGATGGTCCGCGAATAATTTATTCTAAAAAACATGCGTAAAGGACGCTGGATCTTTACGGGTAAATTAGATCCTTTCAGGGTCTAGCGATCTACGTACATCAAAAACCAACAAATCTATAACTAAATCGATTTTTTTGTTAATTTAGGGGCCATTTAGATTTACAGCACGTTTACACAAACAAATAGGTAACTACATTTTTTTTAATGTTATTTAATTAACGGAAACATTACACACATACACACAATTCATTCTTTATGTTTCACTACATCTAATTTAAATCTATACATTGTTCCTTCCTTCTTCCTTCTAGCCAATGATAATGAGTCCATACTTTCTAATACATAACGCAGTTTATTAAACTCTTCATTGTTTGTTATTTTCCAATAAATCTGTATAATCTTCTTTTATACGTTGTATATAGTATAATTTTGCCTCTTTAAGCATGAATTTAGGCATGATAGATCTAGACGTCAGCCTCGACCGAATGTAGCCTTCTCTTTCTAAGCATCCTATAGCTGCTGCAGCTTCCGTCACCAAACAGCTTGAGTGTGACACACCAGTTTGGGAAGAATGATCATTTCTTCGCTGCCCGTTAAGTCATTTTTAACTTCGGCTGTTGTAATTGATCTTGTCAAGAGGGTTCAATATTTTTGAAAGACTTAATTTATCATGTCTTAGTATTCTTGGGCATCAAAATTTAAGACAGGAACTTTAAACTGTCGTATTGGGTTAGACCTCTCTTTTTCTCTTGCACGTATTATTTGACAAAGGGCAAATTTTCAAGTGCTTGGTCCTTTATCTTTGATTATGACCAATTATAAGTTCTCCGGGTGCGCGAAATAGGCGTTTCTTTGGATAACTGGGTCAACTACATCATTCAAATGTTTTGGAAGATACCTAGTTAATGAGATGATTTGCCACAAGTGTTCAGGACCTTCCAGCAAGCTGATTTAATTTTAATCCTAAACCAGACCGGTGCATAAACTTTCACTACATTCGTAGCTAAAATGAAATTGTGTGAGGGTACATTGGAGGAGACATATGAACGAAAGTAGTGATATAGGGTAGGTTCTGGACCAGTTCAAGATAACTCGCCTATTGCTTTATGTATGGAAAATATGGTGAATGTTTGGAGCTTTTGGAGCCAGTTTATACTTTTGGCGGGAAATTTTTGGAGCTGTCAAAGGTGATCTAAAAATAGATATGGCAAGGTTATCATATTGAAATTCTTAGAAATCTAAAAATAGAATCAGTTCATGTCAAGGTCATTTGGAGCGAGAGAGACAGAAAAAAATGTTTGGAGCTCTTGGAACCAGTTCAAACTTTTGTCGGAAAATTTTGGAGCTGTTCTAAAATACCGCCAACTTTTTTAATTTTCATAAACAACAAATACTAATTTGATTTAATAACTTACAATTAATATAATAGGCTATCTAATCCTAATTTATATTTTAATTTTTATAAATTTAAAATTATTATTTACATTAATATTCAAATTTCAATTTCACCTAAAAATTTAAATATGAAATTAAATTAAATTAAAACCTAAAATCAAAAATATTTAATTAATCTATTAGTATAACCGCAATTGCTGGCACACATTTTATTAGATTTATTAAAATTTACTGAAACGTATATTAATAAATGTTCAATATTAAATACTGAAAAAAAATTTTAAAAAAATTTTACACATAAATTAATTTTAAAATAAATAATTAAGCTAAAATTAAACTTTAAAATAACTATTGATTATATTTTAATAATAAATTATTATAATTATAAGAAACAAATCGATTTATTAATTAACCCTAGATTAAAATATAAAAATATATAATTTTATTATAATATAATTAAAAAATGTAAAATTACCAAAAGAAATTTATATAGAAATAAAAAAAACGCATACTCCTCCCCATATTTAAGAATCTAATTCAAAAACTTTCATAATTAAAGATTCAAATTATTATATCTCTTAATTCTATATACTACATATAAAATTAAAACCATTTTGTTCATTGAAAAAAGAAATTTCAAATATCCAATTTAACACTTCCTTATTTTATGAAATAAACAAATAACAAAATTGTATGAAAATTAATTCAATTTAACTTTTTAATTAATATTCCCCAATACTAATAATTAATGTTACTCCTAACATTAATTAAATCTTTATTTAAAGATTTAGCCTTAAATATTTAACGAAAATTATTAAATAATTACTGAATTAATACAATTAACGCTCAGCAAAGAAAAACACTAAATATAAAAATTTTCATTTGAATGACGACTAAATAATACTTAACCCAAGTATAAATTTAATTTAAATTAATTCATTTTTTAATTTATATTTCCGAATCTCGTCTACATGTCCTTCCCAAGCAGACAAATCCGTGTACGTGTTCGTGTCCGTGTCCGTGTCCGTGTCCGTGTCCGTATCCGTGTCCGTGTCCGTGTCCGTGTCCGTGTCCGTGTCCGTGTACGTGTCCGTGTCCTTGTCGGTGTCGGTGTCGGTGTCGGTGTCGGTGTCTGTGCCCGTGTCCGTGTCCGTGTCCGTGTCCGTGTCCGTGCTCGGGTCCGTGTCCGTGTCCCTATCCGTGTCCGTGTCCTTACCCGTGTCCTTGTCCGTGTCCGTGTCCGTGTCCGTGTTCGTGTCTGTGTCCGTGTCCGTGTCCGTGTCCGTGTACGTGTCCGTGTCCGTGTCCTTGTCGGTGTCGGTGTCGGTGTCGGTGTCCGTGCCCGTGTCCGTGTCCGTGTCCGTGTCCGTGCCCGTGTCCGTGTTTGTGTCCGTGTCCGTGTCCGTGCTCGGGTCCGTGTCCGTGTCCGTATCCGTGTCCGTGTGCTTGTCCGTGTCCTTACCCGTGTCCTTGTCCGTGTCCGTGTCCGTGTTCGTGTCCGTGTCCGTGTCCGTGTTCGTGCCCGTCTCCGTGTCTGTGTCCGTGTCCGTGTCCGTGTCCGTGTCCGTGTCCGTGTCCGTGTCTGTGTCCGTGTCCGTGTCCTAGTGTGTCCGTGTGTGTGTCCGTGTGTGTGTGTGTGTGTGTGTGTGTGAGTGTGTGTGTGCGTGTATGCGTGAGTGTGCGTGCATGCGTGCGTGAGTAAGTGAGTGAGTGAGTGCGTGCGTGCGTTTGTGAGTGTATGGATGTATCTTACTGTCCAATCCGGAGTGAAAATACCTACGTACTTAAAATACTGTATTTATGATTGTTTTGCTTAGAGCTAATTAGGCTTTGGAAGAATCCAGCAGCTGTGAGGGGGGGCTTTATTAGGGTGATCATGCAGAGGAAGTTACTGCGCTGTAAGTTCCAATCAATTTTCTTGTAAACCGCAATGACAAACAGTTCTGTACATTACTGGAGTTATGTGTTGTGACACTATCCTGTTGAAACAAGTGCTAGAGGTACTTAGCAAGTTCAGCATTTAAATTGTTGTGGCAAATGGAAGGACCTATTACTCTTCGTCTCAAAATGCCCATCCACGTAATAAATCTAAATGTGTGTAGTCTTGATTCTTTTAATTAAGGATTTGCTTTGCCCAATAACGTTTGGTACGTCGGTTGAAAATTCCATTATTGGTTATCATGCTTTTCATTAGACCAAATTATTTACAAGGAAAATTTAGATTTTCGTCACATTTTCTAGTATACCATTCCAGAAACCTTCTCGCCGCTCCTGATAAGCTGGTCTGAGACCCTGACAAAACCGAAATTTATATGGATGAAAATTATCCTTATTTAAAATGAATTGTGATGTAGAATTAGCTATACCAGTACGATGTTCAATTTGTCTTGTCGTTATTTTAGGGTGTTCAACGGCTTGTAAAACGGTATTAGCTTTTTCGTCATCAGATTTCTTTTGACGGGATAGGACAGGTTTTGTAAATGAACAAAATTCTTTTAAATTATGTTCCAAACGTCTAAAAATGGATTTACCAGGTTTCCTTCCAGGATATTTATTCAAATACTTCAACTACGCAAAATCTGTGGGACAAGATGTAGCATGTCAACATATAGAAACTTTTTTCGTTTCTAAAATTTCGACACACTTATTCGTTAATTACAATTCTAACTTAATTAGACAAAACCAAAGCATTACCCACGAACTAATGGTAGTAAAA
Source organism: Vesta saturnalis (assembly GCA_036346205.1). Lineage (NCBI taxonomy): Eukaryota > Metazoa > Arthropoda > Insecta > Coleoptera > Lampyridae > Vesta > Vesta saturnalis. Next base: position 586,183 of record JARFJB010002372.1, on the reverse strand, counting down.
ACAACTTAAAATACCTTCAATTCAAATAACAACAACGATCTCAACTAAGTTAAACAGCTTTCCACAAAATGTTAAACAAGTGTTATTTTATCACTGCCTTCTAATATTAACTGACGTCACATGAAAAGTGTAAAAACGAAAATCCGAATTTTTCAGCTTCAAAATCATAATGTGTACATGGTTAAATGCGTAATAAAAAATACTGATTTTTGGATCCCCATACTGTTCACTCTTATCTTGGGCACGCTGTACATATGTGTATATATATATATATATATATATATATATATATATATATATATATATATATATATATATATATATATAAAACGGTCTTTTCAAGACCAGCAACCGTATAACCTTGATAAACCTTTGTAAATCACATAATTCTAACTGATCGACATGAGTTAATGGCGTAATTTCTAAAAATCTAACAAATACACTAATTTCTCGAAAAGTATTGAAGTTAGGCAAAGAGAACCCTAATACAGTTCGAACTATTGTGAAAAGACTATTCCATTCCGATAAAAATTTCTTGGGCGTTGTATTTAAAATAGCAAAGATATTTAACTTTGAGGTTTGTTAACTTTACGTGTTATTCTTTGTATTTTATAAATTATGATTTGAAACAATAAACAACAGAATACGCACTTCCAAATATCCTTATTACGATAACCTAGATTAGATTGTCTCATCTTTTCTGAATCGAAAAATACTTGAATTTTTTGACAATCCTACATTTTCAAAAAATGTTAAATATTTCGGAAACTGTAAGGTTTAGGTATAGGGAACTCTAATGAAAGTCTACCTTATTTTTTCACCATATTTAAAAAAAAATAAAAAGGAGGGTATTCCATTTAAAATAATATAACTTTGATAAGTAACAAGTTTGTAGATCACCCTGTATAAATCAAACTAATTTTAGATTGTAGTCCTAGAAGGCATATTCTCGCCCAAACAGATTTTGAAAAATTCAGTCGTTTGGGTGCTAGAGACCGACCTGTTCGTATGGCCCACCCTGTATATATATATATATATATATATATATATATATATATATATATATATATATATATGTAAATATACAGGGTCCGCCTTTGGGAGCTGATCCTATGAGTATCTGCTAAACCAAACTCACTATAATTTTGAAAATTTGGTGACGGGGTAATAATGTTAGGACTAACTCATCTAAAATATTTTCACGTTCATACCACTTCCGGTTTTACCGGAAGTCGGAACTTAGTCGCATATTTTAAATGGAACACCCCGTATATTAATACATTTTTGGATTCTATGTCGAATTTTAAGGTAAGTTTGTTAAATGAACTAGATACGAAATTTCAGTCGTTTTAAAAAAAAACATTTTTCTAAAAAAAATTGACAGATGCGGTCTTAGTAATAACTCGTTAATTGTTCTGTTCCTGTCAAACAATTTGATTAAAACTTTGAGGCGTTGTAGGCAAAGGTTTGTTGCAACAGTCTGCAAAAAATGACATTTGTATTTTTCATAAAAATAAAATTATGAATGTCTAAACTTGACTATCAAAAAATGCAAGTTACTCAAAAAAATCAAATGGAAATCCCTATTTTTTATCACTCAGATCGATTTAACGTCAAACGTTTATTTGCCTAAACGTAACAGTTTCATACCTATTATCAAAAAAGTCTCAATTTTAAAATTGGTGATAAAAATCAGCTACATACTTAAATCTAGTATTCCTTGTTCGTGGTCACCATGGAAACCTAATAATTGAGAATTGAAATAAAGAAAAATATTTGAAAAAGTTACCGCAAAAAATTATAAAAATTGATAATTTTGTGATTCAAAAGTCATTTTTGCCAAGTAGAAATTTTCTGTCATTTTTTTCAAATTCGATATACAACATAAGTGTAAAAATTTAATACTTTATGAGTAAATCGAAAAAAACTACTTTTTACTGCGGAGGTAATATGTACTTATCAGCGCATCATTACACGATAAAGATGCTTATTTATTTTGTTTTTCTTTTGTAGGCAATAATTTAATAAAATTGTTGACAGTTTGTGTTTTTCTTGATGAAATGGCTCGACTTGAATATTCTAATACAGATTATTTGAATTTAATTTTAATTCACGGAGAATGTCATATAGTTGTAAAACGAACAGTTAGAACATTTATCGAACGCTATCCTGAGCGCCCCCGACCATCAGCAGATACAATAAGACGTGTGGTTCAAAATTTGGAACAGTTTGGCACATTTAAACACTCTGTGCCTCGCAAAAAAGCTGCTATTGATAACGAACAGAATGAAGTTATAACTTTAGGATATTTCCGTGCCTATCCTTGTAATTCCATAAGCGACGCGAAAACAGATATTGGCTTAACACCAATAACTTTCAGAAGAATTCTTAAGAAACATAAGTTTAGACCATACTGTTTACAATTAGTTCAACATTTGAAAGCAGCGGATTTCTTGAAACGTATCGAATTTTGTGAAACAATTTTACTCAAAATACAAGAAATTCCTAATTTTTTGACTAATGTCATATGGACGGACGAATCTAAATTTACGAAAGACGGCATATTTAATCGCCGAAACTCGCATTACTGGAATAACGAAAATAGCAATCCCATTCGCGAATGCCATTTTCAGGAAATTTGGAATTTTAACGTATTGTGCGCTATTCGGAAATCTTTGACGTGTATTTTTACAACGAAAATTTGAGAGGTTTAAAATAGTTGATTGTTGCGATTTATGATTACAAATTTAATTTCTAGGAGAAATTATCTTGAGATATTAAACACTCGAATTCAACCCAGATTAAATCTAGAAAGGGAAAATTTATGGTACCAAAAAGACCCCCCCCCCCTCACAACACCAACGCTGTTTCCATAAAACTTTATGAAATTTTTGAAGATCGTTGGTTTGCCAATAATGGTCTCGTTCTATGGTCACCTAGGTCACCTGATCTTACGCCAATGGATTTTTATCTTTGGGGTCGAATTAAAAATATTGTTTATGCTACACCACTAACGACTAAAGAAGATTGCATTGCAAGAGTGCAAAATGCCTTCAATTCTCTTTCTACACAAGAAATTCAAAGGGCTACAAATAAAGCCTTATAAGACGGGTTCAACAATGTCTTGCGTCTAACGGGAAACATTTTGAACATTTATTGTAAATTAATTTACATTTGATCACGAGCAAGAAATACTAAATAAGCGATTTTATCGTGTAAGAATGCACTGATAAGTATGTACTTACCACCTTCGCAGTAAAAAGTAGTTTTTTTCGATTTACTCATAGAGTATTACATTTTTACACTTATGTTGTATATCGAATTTGAAAAAAATGACTTAGAAAATTTCTATTTGGCAAAAATGACTTTTGAATCACAAAATTATCAATTTTTATAATTTTTTGCAGTAACTTATTCAAATATCTTTCTTTATTTCAATTTTCAGTTATTTGGTTTCCATGGTGACCACGAACAAGGAATACTAGATTTAATAAGTATTTATGTCACAAATTTTGAAATTGGGACTTTTTTGATAATATGTATGAAACTGTCACGTTTAGGCAATTAAAGTTTTAAACAAACTTACCTTAATTTTTAACGTTAAATCTGAGTAATAAAAAATAGGGGTTTCATTTGATTTTTTTGAGTAACTTGCTTTTTTGATAGTCAAGTTTAGACATTCATAATTTTATTTTTATGAAAAATACAAATGTCATTTTTTGCAGACTGTTGCAATAAACCTTTGCCTACAACACCTCAAAGTTTTATTCAAATTGTTTGACAGGAACAGAACAATTAACGAGTTATTACTAAGACCGCAACTGTCAATTTTTTTAGAAAACTATTTTTTTTTTGGAAACGACTGAAATTTCGTATCTAGTTTATTTAACAAACTTACCTTAAAATTCGACATAGAATCCAAAAATGTAGTAATATACGGGGTGTTCCATTTAAAATAAGCGACTAAGTACCGATTTCCGCTATAACCGGAAGTGGTAGGAACGTGAATATATTTTAGATGAGTTAGCCCTAACATCAGTACACTGTCACCAAATTTTCAGAATTATAGTAAGTTTGGTTTACCAGATACTCATAGGATCAGCTCCCAAAGGCGGACCCCGTCTATATATACATATATATATATATATATATATATATATATATATATATATATATATATATATATGTATATACATACATTATTTTTTCTAATTTACTTGGATGGTACTTTTTTAAAATTTAAGAAAGTTTTTCCTCGATATTCGTACATTTTTAGTAAAAAGTGGGGGACTGCTATAAAATATATAATTTTTACTTTCCAACCTACATATACATATGTATGTATAGAAACTTATGCAGACTTTTTTTCACTAACGTTAAATTGACTTTTTGGCTCATTTCACAACGTTTTTCAGTTTCGCCGTGAGAGAGCTTGTGCGTGTGCATGTCCCTATGCTTGTGCGTGTGGTTGTGTGTTTTCGTGGGTGTGTGTTTGTGTCTGTCTGGGTGTATGTTTGTGTGTGTCTGGGTGTGTGTGTTTGTGTGTGTGTGTGTGTGTGTGTGTGTGTGTGTGTGTATGCGTACGTGTGCGCGTGTGTGTGCGCGTGCGTGCGTGTGTGTGCGCGTGCGTGAGTGAGTGAATGAGAGCGTGCGTGCGTGAGTGTATGGATGTATGTTAGTATCCATATTTAAGCTTGTTTTGCTTAGAGCTGATTAGGTTTTGGAAGAAATCCAGCGGCGGTGAGGGGGGGGCTTTATTAGGGTCAGTTATTGGTTTTTATCAAATATTTCTAAAACAGCTGCATATTTCAAAGATATAAAAATACCTATATATAGACCTTAAACATTTCGATTAAATATATTCTATGCAAATTTTTGATACGACGCGTAATTTCGCGGCAAAAAAGCTATAATTTGAGTGTTGGTTCAAATTTTTCCATTATCTGAATAACGATTAATTTAATACAAGAAAGTGTACATGTTTTTGTAAAGAAAATTTAATTTTACATAAATTTTCTTTAAAGCGTTTTTTAATGTAAAGCGAAATAAATGTAAAAAATAAATAAGTATGATTGAAAATGCTGAAGCTTTATTATCGATATTTTTATAGAAAGCGCTTTGGAATCTTTTTTTTACGTTACATATATTTATGGCTATGCATCTCTATCTGAGATGAAGTTTTAAACGTCATTCTGACATAGATTTATTGTTTTTGTTTTAACAATGTTGTCTGTTATCGTTATGGACGTACCGTATACTGCATAGTTATCTAAAAAATTTAAATTAAAATTACTTCATTCCTCTTCATTCCCATTTTGTAGGTTGGAAGGTCGTGTGGTGTTCCACACCAGATATTTTAATTATTGTTGTTAGTAAATTGCTATACTACTGTGCATGTGTATCAATTTAATTTTATAAAAAAAAATTGCACTTGTGCAAATCATGTGAATGAAATGTAAATAATAATTGTTAATTGTATAGTATACTAAATCAATAAGTATGCGTTATTACTTATTAATGATAAATGTTGTTACTAATCAAACAAATACATAAAAAGTAATTCATTAATAATAGTAAACATAAACAAATAAAAAACGGACATTTATAAATTGGCTTTAGGAATTTCCAATTAATAAACACTAATCCAATTGCTAGTACCTACTTTGAATTGTGCTAGATAAAATAAGTCTAGAAAAGACACTAAAATGTCCAACTTCATTGCGACAATATATCCAATTTACCTTATTAGAAGGACTTTGGGGTTATTTAGACACATAAATTTCAAACAACGCCCTTTAAAAGTCGAACCATTGAAATATTGCAGCTTAAGAAACATTTTGTATTATATTTTGATTGGTTTTTTTGCCATGTATCCCTTTCTAGAAGATATTGGTATGGCTAGAACCACATCAAGGTTCATAGACAAAGCAGTTATCTTATCACAGGCATTTGCACATGGGCCCTTAATTTTGTGCACTTTGCTTTTAAATGAACCGATTTCCAACAATTTTCTTAATGTCTTAAAAACAACAGAACAGATTGACATTAACTTAAATCAAATTGGAATACTTGTCAATAACGATCGCATTAAAAGAGTTAATATGATTTGGATTTATTTTCACTTTCTTCTAATGGTATTGGGAAGTGTGAATATTTACCTGATGACTTACAACTTAATGTCTTTTGTTGTGGTTGTTATGATGTACATACCGCCACACATTTACAAAAAATCCTTTACGCTTTTTTACATCACATGGTTAACTATGACTACGTATCGATATTCTGAACTAGACGGGTATTTGTCTAAAAAGTGGAAATGGAAGAACCACGAACTCGGCGTCATCAAAGAAATAAGGAAAATCCATTGGGGATTAAAAAAACTTTATCCTCACAAATGTTTCTCTATTATAATATTGGTTACGCTCATGATGAACTTGCTGCAGATTTGTTTGATTTCTTATACAATTTGGCTGTTCAAGTATATGGACGGTTGGCATGTTAAATTCACGCTATATACTCTTACTGAAACGATTTTGGATTCTGCAGAAATTATATGGCACTGTGGTTTTCTTAGACAAAAGGTAGGTCAACTAATATCTTAAGTATTATTTTATAGGTAGATTACAAAGCCATCTGAGGGATTTGAATAAGACTGATATCAAATTCAAACGTTTAATTTTACATTGTCTAGTTTTACTCTTTGAAAAGGATGGTCGCACGAGCCTTTACCCTATACCATTAATTTCGATGTAATTAATGTAAATAGTAGAAGCTTGGTGTGCAAAAGAGGTAGTCTGATGCCACAGTTAACGGTTAAAACCGAGGTGGATTATGCCAAATTAGTTGTAAATAAAAGCATAACATCGGGAATGTATGTTAAACAGTATTTTTATACAAACCCCACCCCCCACCCGAGGACTGTGGGCTAAAATAAAAGTAAAATCTTCAAAGATTATTTTTATCACATGCAATTCACCGATAAATAGGAGAACAACCTGTTATACGATCAAACAGCACTAGCCATCGTGGTGGCTTCCAAGGTAACTGCAGTGTAAATTGGCGGGTTCGATATAAGAAGTACAATGGTTGATATTTAAACACCTTACGCTTACCACAAAACAACAAATAACGGCAAGCCTTCCGCGAAAATAGTCTTATGCGAGTTAATGATCTGACCGTGGAAGATAGTATTGTAGTCTATTCGGTAAAATCATACACGATCCAAATTCAAACATTCAACATGTACAACAACCTTTCACTTTAAAGGACCACGTTAATCTTCATAAATCCATCTTAATCCAATAGCAACAAACACATACACAACAATTTATGTTTGTATATATTTAAGGTCCATCCATATCAAAAACAAAATTATCCAAAACTTAAAAAAGTGTGAACCGTATACGTAATCAGATATTTATTAGTCATACCCGGTATACTCATAAAACTAAAGCAGTAAGCCGTTATCTGGATCAAATACACCATTGTGTACGCATGAACTAATATCAAGACGAATACTGTATGTTCAAAAACTTTAAATAACACCAATTAAATTTTGTGGTCAGTTTGTCTCCAAAAATAATCATCAGACCAACCCGATATGAACATAGTCAAAATGTAAAAAAACTTTATTGTTCTTTGAACTGTGCAATCCTTCATGTAAGTTTACACATAAAACAAAGAAATAGTGCAATATTAGTTCCTTTTAGATTGAACCACCACTTCAACATAACCTTCTATTAATATTGTTGAGAGCTTAGGGTCTACCACGACTCAAGTAAAGTATGTTAAATGTTTTGGCTCTGTTAAACAATCTTATAAAAATATGTAGATACCTGAACTGCTTTCATGAAGTAACACGTACAAAGAAAAAAATCAATTCTTATAGATTAAGGTCTTCTCGTCTAAACAGATAATAACAGGCAGTGACCATAATGACTAAATAAAATGTACAATATCTAACGTCAATAAGCGCTAACTTAAATATCCGCTTTCAGTCACGCCCTTTAACGATAGTATCAATTAGGCACTTTGATTTACTTAATTCGATAAGCATTTTATGAATTAAAAAAAATACAATTTCTATTCGTACAAATACGAAATACACCAAAACAGCTTCAGGGTGGGGAAGAGCGGCTATCAAATCTTTACTTTACTGTACAATGCTTTTTATACAGTATCTACTTTTCGGATGAATGCTGCCTCACTCTCAATAAATGTTTAAAATTTTGAGTCAATATTCTGGATGTTCAACCAGTTTTGGAACAAATTATTAGTAAAAGTCAGCAGATTTGGTTTCGGATGGATGTATGTCCGGCTCATTATTCCAGAGTCGTTATGCTATGTTTAGTGAATATTTTTCATGTGAATGTAGTTGGATCGAACCAAAACAATTTTGCAATAATATTTAGATACCTTAACTGCTTTTGTGAAGGAACACACACACAAGAAACAACTTATAGATTAAGGTCTCTACAAAGTCTAATCGTCTAAACATATAACAGGTAGCGAAGATTGATTATCCTTATTGCCTGAGTGACACGTACAATTTAAAGGTAATCAAACGCTCATCATTCGAACATATCAAGTTAATTTTGCATACATATTTTAGAATCCCCTACCAGGTGTAATGTCCTATTAAATCCGGATCGATTTTATTTAACTAATCCTGAGTACATGCACTCACGCCAATAATATAGACCCTTAAAAGCAGCACGGACCGTCACGCTATAAGTGCTAATTTGAACGTCCGCTTTCACTTACATCCTTTAGCGCGTGGAAAAATGTGGGAAATTTGATTGAATGACTGTTCTCTTAAATATGTGCTATAGAATATTTTAGCTTCACTAAATGACTAAATTCTTAAATGTCTATAAACTTAATCGACTTAGTGCTGGTAATAAACGCCCATGTAACTACATCAGCGTTATTCAGGTTCAATATTGTCATCTTCAATTTACAATGTTTTATTTAAGTTATATGAAGGATCACCCTAAAAGTTTCTATTCTATGGCGCGGGATTGATACACAATACATTTCTTAATATAACGAATTGCTGTTTAACACAAATATGTTCAGCCACTTTGCTTAATTTTCAGAAAAGTTTTATAACAATTTTCAACTCACATTAATTACACTACTTGTAAACGTTTTAAATATTTCAGCGCCAAAAATTGGTTTTATTATATATTACAATATAATACATTATATCTATTCCAACAAAAGAAACTAGTTATTTTTTTTTAATGGAACACCCTGTATATTACTATGAATTTGAATTGCACTTACATTAGTTATCACGCCAATATAAGGTTTTAATATGTTATACTGGGTATTTTAAGTTATGACCAATTTTAGATAAAACACGTTACTTCAACGCTCTGTACAGCCTAAGATAATTAATAAAAAAATAACTTTTAGCATTCAGAATTTCTTATTATGATTTACATTCATAAAAAAAATATTTTTGGAAACAGGGTGAGCCAGAACACGCTTATAAAATTTTCTTCATTATTTTCCGTTTTTTAGATATTTCCAATTAAAAATTAGAAATACTCATGATTCATTATTTTTTAATGGGATCAAGTAGCCTTTACGATCATTAGCTTGTTTTACACTAAAATATAAATCATGAATACTAATGATTTGTACATTGTGAAGTTTTAAATTTGGTCAAAAAGTCGCATGATGGAGAATAAACGATTATCTTTAGCCATAACCATGCAAATAACTAAGCTTGAGTATTACTAATGATCTCAAATTTTGGATCCATGAAAAAATAAATAAGTTTTCTTTAATATGACATTTGTCAGTAACAATTATAGAAGTTATTTGCGTTTGAAACTGTGTTTAGTATTGTTGCAGAAATTAACTCTAAAATGAATTTTGATAGAAATGAATTAGTAGATATGCTATCAAAAATTTTAGTAGTGACGAGAATTGTCGGCTGACAGCTAGAATTTATAGACAAAAGTTTCCGGAGAACAGGCAACCTCAACGAAAAACATTGGAAAATTTGTTGGAAACATTTAAACACACAGGTAGTGTAGCGTATGAAAAACGAACGAAAAAAACGAACTTTAAATGAACAAAATGAATTTAAAGTACTATCAAGGGTTACAGAAGATCCACACATTAGCACACGTGGACCGTCTAGTCAAAGAGAAATCAGCAAAACATCAGTAAATTAAATTTTATTAAAACATAAAATGCATCCTTACCACTTACAAAGGCACCAGGAGTTACTCGAAAATGATTATCAAATGAGAGCAAATTTTAGTGTATGGGCCTTGGATAAAGTTAGCAATCAAAACCATGTTTTCGATTTTATTCTCATTGGCGATCAAGCGGCAATGAATAAGAATGCATATGTAAACAGACGCATTTACCATCATCATTCAAATACTAACCCTTACGTGATAAGAACACACAGCCAAAACCAATGGTCCATTAACGTTTGGGGTGCAATCATCGGAGATTACGTTGTGGGACCCCAATTCTTTGAAGGGCGTGTAACTGATGAAGAGCTTTTAAGTTTTTTGCGCAATCATCTCCCTAGATTAATACAGTATGTTCCTCTCTAAGTTGGATGTGGATTTCATACGATGGCGCACCTGTGCATCATTACCAAATGGTCCGAAACTACCTAAATGCAGAACACCCAAACCGATGGATAGGATCATTGACCTGAAAACAAACTCTAAAATTCATTGTGTTCTTCAAGGTTACTAATCTAGCTAACAAATAAACCGGAAGGTGTCGCATTTGTTTGGAACCGTAATGGTACATAGCATCTTTATTTCAAATAGCATTTTACATGGCGAAGTAAATCCGAAATTCAATGCATTAAATGAGGTGAACGCAATTATCTTAGAAAATATAGTAAAGATTTATGTCACAAATTTTTAGGGTTAAAAATAAAGCAAAAATGTTGCACACACCTTTCCTTAAGTTTTTACATTACCAAACGGTTTAAGGAATTTGGAACTAATGACTTTAACAATGAACACTACATCAACGTTGATAAAAGAAGCATGTTACAGTACCTACTACCGAATTTGAAAAATATAAATAAACAACGACAACGAAGGTAACGACAACGACAACAACGGAAACAACGATAACAACGATAACAACGATAACAACGATAACAACGATAACAACGATAACAACGATAACAACGACAACAACGGAAACAACGACAACAACGACAACAACAACAACAACGACAACAGCGACAACAACGACAACAACGACAACAACGACAACAACGACAACAACGACAACAACGACAACAAAGACAACAACGACAACAACGACAACAACGACAACAACGACAACAACGACAACAACGACAACAACGACAACAACGACAACAACGATAACAACGACAACAACGACAACAACAACAACAACGACAACAACGACAACAACGACAACAACGACAACAACGACAACAACGACAACAGCGACAACAACGACAGCAACGACAACGACGGCAACAACGACACCAACGGCAACAACGACAACAACGACAACAACGACAACAACGACAACAACGACAACGGCAACAACAACAACAACGACAACAACGACAACGACAACAACGACAACAACGACAACAACGACAACGACAACAACGACAACAACGATAACAACGACAACAACGACAACAACGACAACAACGACAACGACAACAGCGACTACAACGGAAACAACGACAACAACGACAACAACGACAACGACAACAACGACTACAACGAAAACAACGACAACAACGACAACAACGACACCAACGACAACAGCGACAATAACGACAACAACGACAACAACGACAACAACGACCACAACGACAACAACGACAACGACAACAATAACAACGACAACGACAACAACGAGAACAACGACAACAACGACAACAACGACAACAACGACAACAACGACAACAAAGACAACAACGACAACAACGACAACAACGACAACAACGACAACGACAACAACAACGACAACAACGACAACAACGACAACAACGACAACAACGACAACAACGACAACAACGACAACAACGGCAACAACAACAACGACAACAACGACAACAAGGACAACGACAATGACAACAATGGCAAACACGACATCAACGACGACAACCACTACAACAACGACAACAAAGACCACATTGACACAGCGACAACATCGACAACAACGGCAACAACGACAACAATAATAACGATTACAACTATAACAACAACAACAACGACGACGACGACGACAACAACAACGACAGCTACGACAACAACGACAACAACGACAAGAACGACAAGAACGACAACAACGACAACAACGACAACAACGACAACGACAGCAACGACAACAATGGCAACAACGACAACAACGACAACAACGACAACAACGACAACAAGGACAACAACGACAATGACAACAATGGCAAAAACGACATCAACGACGACAAAGAAGACAACTACTACAACAACGACAACAAAGACCACATTGACACAGCGACAACATCGACAACAACGGCAACAACGACAAAAATAATAACGATTACAACTATAACAACAACAATGACGACGACGACAACAACGACAGCTACGACAACAACAACAACGACAACGACCTTAACGTCAATAACAACGACGACAACTACAACAACGACAACGGGAACAACGACAACATCAACAACAACAATTCTACAAGCCATGATTGTGACGCCATTGCACAAATACGAGTATCATCAATTATCAACATCATCACCTGCTATTAAAAGTGGTAAATAATTAACAACCATACCAATTGAGTATGAATGCGGCAACGGTGTAGATGTTTTGTATGCGCAATTGTAGAAGAATGCATAGATTCATACATTGCAAAACCTACCAATTATTTTCTAAATAACTTAAATAGGGCCGCTCTGGTACTATCTGATTAGAATAAAAATGGGCCTCGATATATTTGGACGTTCACACATCCATAATCAACTCATTGAATTAACCCCCAAATCAGACCGCTCAATACCCCATTGCTATGCAATGTTATCAATCGACCAGGCTTAATTTGGATGAAAACCTTTTAGCAAAGCTTGGAGACACTAAAAAAGACGGTAACTCAATAAGTGAAGAACCTCAAGACGCCATCGCAATGCAATATTATCAATCGACCAGGCGCTCAAAAAGACGGTGACGCAATAACCAATAGATACCTTGATTTCTGGCTACAAATAGTTGGAAATGCATGTGAAGAACAAGAGAATACTGTTAAATTACTGCAGCAGGTATTACAGAACACTAAGGATATTGTAAATAACTCGCAAGTAAAGCAATAGAACAGCTACGAGTGATACAGACCTATCACATAAAAAAATGTTATAAAACTAAAGGAACCTCAAAAAGTGAAGTTTAAATTACAACTCGTGAACGAGTTGCACATCTAATTGGTGTATTGACACTTGACGGTCGAGGCAGACAATGAATCGAACTGATGGCTGAACGTTAAAGTTGAGTTCCTGATTTATTGGGCAATATGCACATAATGTGAACGTGAAGTGGAGTTAGTTACATAATATGGTTCTTGCCACTGTGTGTTGGTTCTTCAAGTTTCTTTTCTGTTAGACTTCCTCCCAGAGTGGCGTTTAAAAGTCAAAATATCAACATCTGCATTGGTCAACAAATAGGCCGAGGTACGTCGATAGCAATGACCAGTGTACAAATGTGCATCTTGCAGATTTCAAAACTTAGCTATGTAACTTGGAATGTTTCCAAATATATGAACATCAACTACTTGTATTGTACACTTTCCATTACGATAATTAAGAAATAAAAAATCATGAGAACAATTAGGGGGTCGAAGGGTCACATATTTTCGAATTAACTGCAAAATTCCCACACTTTTGCATAGATCGTCACACACGATGAATTTTTGGACACGATTGTTTTTAGTATCATTTACAGACGCATTCAAATTATTGCCATGATCAATTCTGTCTGCAAGTTTAAGGGATCGCAATTCATTTTGACGGGTTGCTCCTGCAATGCGCGTTACTGGACACACCTGCACAATTAGAAAAAATATGTATAAATTAAATTTGATATTGAAAGATGACTACACTACTAACATTTGACATGAGATTGGCTGAATGAGGAGGATCTCAAGTAAATTGAAATATTTCTTATCGTGTGAAAGTTTTCGATTTTCTTTCTTTGTATTTTTGATGTTTTGGGCAGTACATTTAGTGAGGACTCACTTGCCATTTTAGGCACGGTCGGTAGGATGCATTGATAATCGCTGTAGCTACACATTTTCAGGTACACACAGTCAAAGCTGTAAAATTCGAGTGTTATGTGTGGAATTTGAGCATAACATATTGATAAATAACTTGCGCAGTGAGAAACTCTGAGAATCTGATGAGAAATTGCAAGGTACGTGACAACTAAGCCGCTTTGAATCGAGATTGTTGCTAAGTTACTTTGGCAACTAAATCGCAGCCGTACAGTGCGGTTCCCTTAGGCAACGGCCGTAACAAATCACTTTAGGGCCCCATTTTCGTGTCATTTGGTACTGCTCTAGCATCAAATGGAGAGAAAAAATAGTACAATTATAAATAAATCTGTTTATTTATCCGGTGATTCACACTGTCGCATGATTTTATTGTTGAAAACAAATCGACAATATACAGACATACTACTTACTTCATATTTATAAAATAATATTTCCAAGGCCCTGATCACAGAATTTCACTTGTTATACACGCGTTCAAACCAGTTACAACTGGGTTATCTATTTTAGATGCTATTAAGGGTGATGATGCTGGAAAAAAAATGAGTCATTGTTTTACAACCTTGAGAAACAAAAGATTTCATATTGATAATCTGACTTTGAACTGCATCACCACCACAGTTATTATTACGAGAAGCTATATTTTTATAAGAATCCTGAAAACAATCTTGATACACTTTTAAAGGTCAATGAACCTCCTTTCCCAGGTCCCGCATTTTCGTATCACTTGGCTTTGCTTTAGCATCAAATGGAGAGAAAAAAAAATACAATTTAAAATAAATCTGTACTAGAAAAAAGATGTATTTGAGTGGTCATTTTTCAGATTCTATAAGTGGTACATTTTTCTTGAAATTACAACATTAAGAAGCAAAAGATTTCAAATTGTTAATCTGACTTTGAACTACGTGATTACCATAGTCATTATTACGATAAGCTCTATATTTATAAGGTTCCTGGAAACAACCTTGAAACACTTTTAAAAGTCAATGAATCTCTGGTCCCAGCTTAATGAACTTAGGGCTAAAATTGCCTTCCTGATTCCAAAAGCTGGTTTTAGACTTAGATTTCTAAGAATAGACCAACATCCGGTCTAGGTTAATGAAGTTTTCCCACAGTCGATTGACTTTGGAGAGGTCAACGAACTTTGAGCCAAGACCTCCTCCAGTATTCGATAACGTTATATTTTTAGATTTCTAAGAATAGACCAACGGTCGGTCCAGACAAATTAACATTGGCCGAATTAAATCACATTATAGAGCTTGTCACCTTGAAGAAGTCAATGTATGTTTCTAGACTAGGTCAATAAGCTTTGAGTTAAAATCCTCTTACGTGTACAGGAACTGGTTCTATCTTTAGGTTTGGGGAAACCGTAATATGACACCTATAAAGGTCAATACGTTTTGAGCCAATGGCCTTGAAGTAGTTCATGACCTTTAGTTTTAATTTTTTTTGTCTAAAAGGGTGCAGAATTGACGTTGACACATTTCGTCTTTAATTACTTATACATCTTCTTCTCGCTTATTATAATTCCTTTACACGTATAAATGTGGACCAGTAGTGGAGTAGTCGTACTACTAAGGCATCATCTTGCGTTTTGTTGATGTATGTGCCTACATCCGTCCTTGTTAATCACTTCTTACTATTATATTATGTAATATCTGAGTTTGCACATACATTAATGACCTATTCTCGTGTTTTCTTTAATCAAACTTGTTATTTTTGTGAAAGCTATGCGGCTGCGTGCATAACTTTTTCATTCGTGCGTAATATGCCTTTTACAACACTTGTTACGTAATATACTATTATGCATGCCTCAACCAAAAAAGAAAAAATGTACATGTCTCTCAAAAAGCATACGGATGTATAGCCATCAACTATTTTTTTTAAATACGGTCCTGATATTTTTAACCGTTTATGGACCATCATCACGAAATTTTTGAATACAGACCTGCATTTTTAAAAAAAGTTAAATGAATTCGGCTATCAAGATGACACCGAAGTTGCAATAAAAGTCAACAATGTATTAAATTTTTTTTGTAATGTAATTACTTTAAAGGCACTTTTGTGTAGATACTGTACTTATCCCTGCGGAAGGCACCGTGTAACCATTGATAGGTTCAAAAGTAAATTCAGCAATACAATGTTTATTAGTAGGTAATGGAATAATCTAACCTTTTGATGGACGAATACTTCAGTAGTTAATACCGTTTAAATTCACTCCTCGTAATTTCAGCACAGCTACCAGTAGTCACTTACGGCCAGTCCCAGTTTCAAACACAACGTAGCAAAGCCAAAAGTAAGACGAAAAGGTACATAAGGTATGCTCGCAACACACCAATAAAGACACGACGAAGAAGAAGAAAAAAAAACTAGAAACAAGGTAAGATACATAATAGCAATTTATTTCTATAATGTTGTTTTACCTCTATAAATCGAATACGAAATATGTGTGATAATTCACCACGAACCGGTTAAATGTACTTCTTTTAATTTAAATATCGTATTTTAAGCGTAAAAAAAAGATTCTAGTTATAACGAGATTGAAGAAAACTGAGCTAACTTACCATGTGTGTGTAAATAACATTCTTTTTATAACCATAGCGATTACATTACTTCATAAAATATTTTTTGTGAATACGATTATCACCTAAAACTGGTGATTTACGCACTGAAGAACAGCAACCTGAGAAATTTTCTAAAATATATTTTACACCACACAAAATGGCCGTTAAGAAACCACACCTTAGAAGCAAGACATTCAACAAGATTTTGTTACCAAATTTTTAATAGTAATCAAAATGTTAAAATGGATGTATGTCACTAAAGTATGTTTAGTTATATGTATATATTCAATGGTATTACCATGTAGTGGTGATTTACCAAACTAACAGGTATCTATTAAATGTATGAATATAAAGCTAACCATAACCCATGTATACATGGCACTAGTAGGTTTATTTTTAAAAACTTTTATAAAATAAATATAAATACGACAAATAAATAATTTAATGAATTACAATAAATGGTAAAGTCAGTAAATACAGAAAATTTAGATCTTTTTGGTAGAGAAATAAGCAACGAGTAAACCGAAATAAATACCAATCCTAGCCATTCGGGCTACAGATAAATTTTGTTTTACCAAACAGTAATAATCAGAGAATATTTGCAAAATCAACCAGAAAACTTGCAATGAAGAAAAAGCAAATAAGGTTTTATTAGCTGTTACGGAAAATTCAGAAATTTCTACACGGCACATTGAAGAAACGGTTGGAGTGCTTAGAATTTGTCAGGGACTTCAACCAGCTGATTCAGCAAGGCGCAAAGAGTTCTGTGAATGGTATACCAGGCAATGTGCAGATAATGAGTAATTTCCATATAAAATCATTTGGTCGGGTGACCAATAACAGAATTTTTATCAGTTGAAATGCTCACTATTGGACAAAAGAAAGTACTAGATTTTATAAACACCGTTTCGGCTTTAATGTGTGGGATATAATATTCGGAATGCGAATAATAGGTCAATGTTTCAGAGCCGTCCAGGAATATTTATCCGCAAGGTTACCAGCAAGATGAATTGGAGCATATTCGAGAGTAAGATGGCCAGTGCGATCCCCCGATATAACATTACCGCCAATTTGTTCGTTGATATTAACTTCAAATATTAAGAAACTTTGTTATGGTGTGTAATAATCATGGCTACAAAAATAGGAAAGGTCCGATTAAAAAACTGACTATGTCATGTTAAAGCCCGTAATAAGTTGCCACGAAGAGGTACTTGTTTTTTTTGCTCTAACAATATATATATATATATATATATATATATATATATAAGGGTGTTAATACTAGGTGGTTACACCCGAAAATGGCAGTTAGATCTCATTAAAATAAACAACTTTTTTTATTTTGTACCCCAGTTCGAAGTTATAGCTCTTCGTTTGTTTTTCGAAAAATAGTCACAACTTCTTTATTTTAAGGACTATTAATAAAAAATAAAAAGTTTCTGAACTAGCTTTCGATTTTCTAGAACATTTGTATTCACAACTATTTTCTATTTTTTCAAATAACAAAATGGCGACCGATCAAAAATTTCAAACCAAGATATTTTGATAACCACTCGATCGATTTTTGAAAGTAAAACATTTATAAAATCGCTAAATTATCTACTACAGTATTTGCCTAGAAAAGTTCTTTCAATTGTTTAAAAAAAAAGAACATTTAGTTAGTGTCGTCACTCATGCACACTACATATTAACAAAATAAAAAACATCTGCATCAAAGGAGCCTTATACAATAAACAAGATTAGAGCAAGTGAACCAAGATATTCGCACTTCAAACTGAAGGATGTGATATTGTTTGTGAGTTATAAAATTACATATTCTAAAGTCGTGTCTGTATTTTATGTGATAATGAATTATTATCGAAACGATGAACTGCTTGACGTGCTTTTGGTTTTTGGGGAAGCAAGGCGTAATGCAAACGAAGCTCGACGAATATATCTGATGAGATACCCGAATCGTCGACAACCAAGTAGTCAACTTTTTAGAAAAATTTGTAGACGATTATCTGAGACCGGTAGGTTTTACCCAACAATTGGTGGAAATTACAATAGATTACGTCGAACACCTGCATTTGAAGAGGCTGTACTTAATATTGTTGAGGATGATCCATCGACAAGCACAAGGGTAATAGCGAATAGATTAAATGTAAACCATGTGTCTGTTTGGCAAGTTCTGAAAGAACAAGGTTTTCATCCATACTCTAGACAGAAAGTGCAAGCTTTGGGACCTGACGACTTTCAGCCAAGACTGATGTTCTGTCGTTGGTTTATTCAGCATTGTAATCTTCAAAGGGAGTTTGAAAAATTTATTCTGTTTACTGGTGAAGCTTGCTTTACAAGGAACGGTGTATTTAACTCTAAAAATAATCACTTGTGGGCTGACGAAAATCCGCGAGCAACGTTTACTCGTGCATATCAAAAACGTTTTGCAGTCAATGTATGGGCCGGAATCGTAGGGGAGCATGTAATTGGACCCTACATTCTCCCAAACCGCTTGAATGGAGAAAATTATTTGGCTTTCTTGGATAGCATGCTACCGGAACTTATTGATGACTTGCCTTAGACATTAGACGGAAACTTTAGTTTCAGCATGATGGGGCCCGGCTTATACAACGCGAGGAATCACCGCATTTCTAAACCGCGAATATACAAATAAGTGGATTGTAACGAGAGCACCTATTGCATGGCCAGTCCGAATCCCCGACTTAACACCATTAGACTATTTCTTCTGGGGTAAGATGAAGACCTTGGTGTATGAGACACCAGTGAATACAGAGCTAGAACCAGTGGCTAGAATCGTGGCTGCAGCAGAAGATATCAAAGAAAGGCCAGAAGTCCTTGCGAAAGTTTCTACCAACGTTAAAAAACGCTGCCGAGCGTGCATTGCATTCAGTGTATATATATATATATATATATATATATATATATATATATATATATATATGTTTCTATTTAGATTTCCACAAGTATTAATGTTTAAATAAGACATTTTCTTTTGAAACTTGTGTAAATAAACGTACAAATTGATTCAACGTTTGGAACGTCCTTTGTTCCTTTGTCAAGAATTTATTTTGTCAAAATAAATTCTTGACAAAGGAACGATTCCAAACGTTGAATCAATTTGTACGTTTATTTACACAAGTTTCAAAAGAAAAAATGTCTTATTTAAATATATATATATATATATATATATATATATATGTGTGTGTGTGTGTGTGTGTGTGTGTGTGTGAGCGTGTGCGTGCATGTGTGTTTGTGATACTATCCTCGAGAACGTTTAGACTTATTTTCGTTTCTTCTAGAGCTGATTAGGAGGTTCTGTCAGGCGCAGAATTTGGTTTTTGTTTGATATTAGGAATCAGCTGAAAAAATATAAGAAATCGGAGACATATATACTTTAAACACATCATAGAAATAGGTTCCATGCAATTTTTTGATGCGACGAATAATTCTTTTAAAAATCTTCTTGATACGGTATCAAATTAGCCTTAAAAGTTAATTATATGGGATTTAAAATGCTGTATTTTAGATGCTTTTATGAAAGCAGGCACTTGTCTTTATTGTTTTTACTATGTTGCCTATTTTCATTATGAAGTATTACAAATGAGGTTGCATAATTATCCTAAAAAAATTATAATTAAAATTATTTCAGTTCTTTGAATTTCCATTTTGTAGGTTGGAAAGTCGTGTGTTGTTCCGCGACACACATTTGATGTATAAAGAAAATTATACTAATTGCATCGATTCAATATTTCCGATCTAGTTTATTAGTAATTCTATTCATTTCGTTTGATTAACAACTGTTGTATCACTAATACTTATTCCATTACATTAATTATAAGCGATTATTGACAAATAACTACGCACTTTCAATTCCCAATCATAATGAAAACAAATTTTTATCACGCTTCAAGTAATAATATGATCAAAGTTTTTCGCAACCTGTGAAAATGAACAATTTTATTGCATCAATGTACCCCGTTTATTTTGGAACAAGAATATTAGGATTATCCAGGTTTGAAATTGATTTTAATTGCCAACCTGCAAAAGTAAATCTATTAAAAAAATTTAACGTTAATAACATTGTTTTCTATGTATTAACAATTTGTGTGACAGCGATTCAGTTAGTGTTGGGTGCAGATGCATTCACACGTAAAGAAGAACCTAACTTACTAAATAGAATTATAATATCAGAAACATTCATGTACGGTGCTTTTTCAGTGTTTGTTCTAGTTAATGATAAGATTTCAACAGAACTTAGTTTCTTCCTGAGAAAAGTCGAACTGGTAGACCACAGCTTGGCCAAACTAGAAATAGATGTTAATAATAACTACTCGAAAAAACGTAACGTGGTTTGGATTTTTTTACATACTATTATGTTTGTAATCGTAATTCCTTTTAATTATGTTTTGTATATTGACCTAAAACATTGCCTAATTTATTCCATTAACCTTTTTCCAAATATTTGCAAAAAATGTTTTACGGTTGTCTTTACAACATGGTTATATATAATTTCGCATCGATTCTCTACATTGGAACAGCACTTGTCCAAAAGGTGGGAGTGCAAATGTTGTGAGTTAGGTGTCCTCAATGAAGTCAAGATCATTTACTGGCAGCTGAAAGACCTATATCCGAGTAAATCCTTTACTGTTATAATATTAAGTATACTAATAATAGACTTCATATTTGCTTGTATAATATGTTATGGAATTTGGAGCGACCTACAGTATAACCTGGATCATAGGTATACGATTGATGCTGTTTACTGGCTTATAATAGTTGTTATGGACATGGGAGAAATTATGTGGCACTGCAACTACATCAGCAACTATGTGAGTAATTTTCCGATTATATAATCTATAACAAATCAAGTAGTTGTAGTCGGTAAAACTGATTAGAGCTAATATTACTTCCCGTGAGATTACATTTTCGTCGCTTTAACAAATGAAATTTGAGTTAAGTGTATATTCAGTATTTATGACTCGAGCGGTGAACTGAGAAGAACGTTTTCTATTTTAGGAGTTTTAAATTGCGGTACGTCCTTTAAAAATAACAACAAGTGTTTGTCGCGGCGTGGTAAACAATAAAAGCGTAACGGAGTCACACTTAAATATTTTACATGCACCATTAAAGGGACGACGCTAATTGGTATAAACTCAGTAGTGTTAAATAGAGAAAAAATCTAGGATATTTTGATTAGTATTTCTGTCACTAAATTAGAATATAATTACTGATTATGTTCTAATTACATTATTAAAACCACATTAAATCCTTTATCTATTAATCTTTTAATATTCCAATTTGCTTATGGCTAAAATATTTGTGCATAGTTAGGAAAACGCCGAATTCATATACAGAAAGGGGTAGTTATTAAGTCATAACTTCATTGCGTTATAATTATTATAACGCAATGAAGTTTGGTGAAAGGCAGGAATATTTATTTCCATTGATGTTTAAGTTAAGGAGTATAAAAATGTACGTGCGAGTCTTAGTCAAATTAGAGGCCGTATTTGATTGGAGTGGGACTATTTTGACATTGGGCGGCCTAAAAGATGTTACTTACTTGTACACTTCTTTTTACTCCTTTACGTTTGCGAACCCTGTTATGGAATGGGATAATTACGTTTCATTATTGTTCAGGATTTGTAGTATAATTCCAGGTGCGAAATTCCTAAATTTAATAAAATTAAGGTTTTGATTTCAAAATAAATTGCATTTCTACGGCTTTAGGGTTGATATTTTTGATTTTTTTGTATAGATTAAAAATTAAAGTTTGACGACATTCGCTTACCATGTTGTACGTATCATTCTTTTCCTCCTTACGGTACTACAACACATACTTGGTATTGTTTATTGATTTTGTGTCTGAAGCGTTTTAATATGGCAGTTATTAGTCTGAGGATATTGCATAGTTTAGTTTAAGCTGATTTATTAGTATTTTTTTGTTTTTATTTTGTACTTTTTTTATTACTTAACATTGGATCTTTTATATGAAAATGGTGACTTATTTGTGAATAAAAAGATAATTTTTAGTAGCCAAATACATAACATCGCAATTAAGGAGATCTAAGTAAAAGTTATAAGTATACTGCAGAGTGTAGGAATTAATAAGCAACTGAGATACCGTACCAAAATCATAATGAATATCTTCTCTTTGAGTATTAATTTGTCATTAACAGTAACGTTATTTTATTATTATTTTTGTTGTGTTCAGCGTGTGCTGAAAATGGGTATCTCCAACTTTTCAAAATTTCAAATTAAGGTTACGTTTTACGTGAAGCAATAACATTTATTTGTAGTAAAATTTTAGAATCAATTTTGCGGATTTTTGGGAAAGTGTATAAACGTTCGTGAGTATATATATATATATATATATATATATATATATATATATATATATATATATATATATATATATATATATATATATACCACCAGTCCAGAAGCACTTTTACTGATCGAGCTGGTCAATCCTACTAAAGGTAAGCAAGTTTTTTTTATCTTTTTTGAACTTTGCTGTGGAGTACTAGCATGTATGCGGGTGTTAATTAAATGTTAATTAAGTCCATGCGTTCGATTTTAAACAAATTGGCGCTCTTTGATTAATAACGTTTCCCGTTTTGATTTGTGGGATTCTATTTGCCCTACACGACGAACAACATTCACGCACCCCAGACTACTGAGATATCGGCATCCTTCACTTACATATTACATAAATTGGACTACCATTTTCAACCGTAACATTTTGTAACTCCATCCTATCAATTTTGTGCAGCTGTATATGATCTGGTAAACTTTGGCCAAAGTAAAGGTGAACCTTTAAAACTCAGTAGTGCCATACGCTGTACAGCGTTGGCGTTTACCCATTATTAAAACGTTAATATGCAAATAGGCAGAGATATAGAAGTTATATTGTATACTAAGTAAACTATAGTAGAACAAATATAAATTGGTGAACATCTACAAACACTGATTGTGGGTTTGGCGACATTCTCTTTACTCACATTGTAGCTCAAACAATGGCACTGTCAAATGATTTCGCCTACGTCCTTAATAACTATTACGAGCCAGAGAGTAGCATCAACCACGTACTTATAACCCAGTTTATAATGCAAAGTACTCCAAATTTTAAAACAAATTATACAACCATATGTAAAATCCATTATAAGTATAATTAATATTACTACCGTAAAAGATTTGTTTGGACATAGGTCTTTCAACTTCCAGTAGATGTCCTCAATTTTAATGAACACACTCCATTCACAACTTTTCCTCGTGCACATCTTGGACAGGTACCGCTCCAGTTTAGAGAATCGATACAAAATTGTACACAACCAGGTTGTAAAAGAAAATGCAAAACTTTTTTTATAAATATTCGGAAAAATATATGTAACATAATCTAGTTATTATTATCAGCTATTCCAATCTTGGTTAAATTTGCATCAATTAGTTCGATTTTCTGCAGGCAGCATCTAAAATCGTTTGATATCTTATAGTTAGCAATCATAATACAGATTATACAAGCTACATACAAAAATGTGTACGATATCATAACTTTTTTTACTATATTATACTCGCATGCACTTTTGAATAGATATGTACTAAAACTTAACGCAAACGTTACAACATAAATGAGCAATAGATTGAAGACAATTCTACCAAAATTGAATTTGTTTATAATTTTGCAGGTCGGTGATTAAAATCAATTTTAAATGTAGATAAACCTAAAATGTTTCTATCCATATAAAGAGGGTACGTGGATTCGATAAGACCGTGCATTCCTTCAATTTTGCGGCTACTTGCATATACATTGGTAACTGGTAATTGAAAGTAGTTATGAACATTCATTTAAATTATTTTAATCTAATACCTGCCTATTAATAATATACTATAATTAACCTTGCTGTTAAGTGCTGTAACACACACCCTATTCTAAATGTTACCCGACCGGCGAAATAGGACCATTCGTGACCTAGACTCACTATCACGATCTTGTTTCCAATGGATCCGAGACCTCACTCCTTTAATTCCTCCAAAATGGATAGCACAACAGGGACTGCTATGTCAGGGGCGCTCGTCGGAAGCGCTCCCTATTGAAAAACTTACTATACGAACACAACATACACATTCTCTCAATTACAGAAACAAAGCTCATAAACAGATGCACACTTAACCGTAACATTTGCTACACCTACCTACATAATACCCACCATAGAACCGTTCTTGCAGTAAAAGATTTCTTCCCGTCCATCTTCTTTCAATTTCCTGCGCACCAGCACATTTAAGGTGATTTTTACACCCGTCACACCCAATTCCGTGAATCCAGAAGCAACGGCAACGGTATCAGGCTATCATTAGTTCTCGCGCAGTTACCGATTTTACGAGTTGCTAACAGAGAGCTCACATATTTCGAGCAACTAGATACCTCAATAATAGATTACATTATTGTTTCCGAACCCATAACCTAGTATTTCGCGCGAGAGTGCTTTTTAGGCACCACGACTACATCCACCACTACTGGTCAAAACTTCAATTTTTCCAGCCTCCCTCCCAAGCACTTCCGTAATACACAGTAATTAGAGATTTTTCAAAAACAGATAGAAATATGTTCTCCGAACACACACACACACACACACACATATATATATATATATATATATATATATATATATATATATATATATATATACTCATTGACAAATGTAGAGGAACGCAAAAAAACCACTGTAATCCTATAACAGCAGCGGCTTAAGCCAACTTTTTTAACACGCATTCGTTGATCTTTTATATTTATCAAGGTGCAGCGTATTTTCAAATACAATCGTTTATTTACTTGTGTATGATCTGTATTCTGATCGTTTTGAGACAGTGACGTGTTAAAGGTTCTTATGACAAATTTAATTTTTCATTTCAAATAATCTTTGGTAATGTCAATGTTTACTGTAAATAAGCAATTTTCAGTCAAGATGCGCGTGAAGTTGAGGTTCCTAGAGCTCTCACTCTAATCGAAAGTGGATGTGGTTATCGAGAGATAGCCAAAATGTTGAATGTTTTAAAATCAGTAACCTTTCGTGCAGACAGGCAAAAGACGCCGTGGACTATGTCGAAAAAAAGCAACAACAAATAGAGACGACAGATGTATCGTTAGCTACGCGCTCAGAAATAGGACTGTCAGGGGCAGCCTTCAACGAGTGTGTCTGGAGAATATAAGCATAAAAACCGTAAAACGAAGGATCAAGGGATCAGAAATGGTTTCACGTATACCTGCCAAGGGCCCATTGCTAGTAAGGAAACACAAAGTGACTTGTAAGGATTTTAGTCGAAATCACCGTGGTTGGTCTATAAGCAATTGGGGTTAGGGGTTCTTCACTGATGAGTCCAGATTTTTCTCCGGCCAGATAATGGAAAAGTAAGTGTGGCGGCCATCAAGTGAAAGATATGCCCAATGTAACATTGACGAAAGAGTTTCCTATGGGGGAGGATCATTGACGGTATAGTGTGGTATTTGTTTGGGTGTGCGCGCAAAGCTTCATATTGTAGAAGGAAGATCCTTATCAGCTGCATGGGTATTGAATTGCCCTTATTGCAATTGATCAGGAAAAATAAACCATTGAATTTTCTGCTTTATAAACGACCCTTCACAGTGAACGAAAACCCTCAGTCTCGACAGGCAAACTAACTATTTTTTAATTTGCAGTCGCAAAGGAACAGCGAATATTTAAATCTAGTCCAGGTATCCATTAATTTACTGTACCTCCTGCTTTTATTAACACCCAATTAGATTATTTATGCGTAACTCTTCTTTATATACGTAATACACTTAAACATATTTTATACACAAGCAACGCATTGTCTATTTTTAAATAGCTGTAGCTGTAATATAAGAACTAGCAACAGTTCTGCCCGAGAATTTTCATAAGCAAAATACCAAAATACAACACATGTATCGATGCGCTTAAAGCGTATAACTGATTCAAGCAATAGGAAAAGACTAAAAATCAACACTTCCGTTTCTAAATGAAAACGAGAATGCTAATAATAAGAGACGAAACATCAAGGCAAAAATATCCCCCAGGTTATTTAATTCAATGTATAGTCCACAAGCAGTGAAAGGCTAACTTCCTCACGATATATTCAAGTAACCACCGAGTGAATAGTAGGTATACTTTGCGCGCGCTTGCTGCTTATCACCCAACCCAAGCTCTCACACGTAACTTCGTGTGTAACCACCAATATAAAATATTCTGTACTAAAATGCAAACTGGACATTTATTGCGAGAAAAATGTACTCTAAATCACATCCTTTTTTCAATAACGGAACCGACATTACCCAACTAAATCTTCTGTAACTCTTACATCAACTTTATCACCTCTAAACGAATTGGTAAACTACTAAGTACGTAGAATTACTGAACCGCGTTACAATCTTTAAGAACAAATTTCCGTTCACGAAACAACAATTGCAACGTTAATAATAATTATGGAGAGCTGCCGTTTTTCCAAAACCTTATTTATGATATTTAAAGTTAAAAAAATTCTAAGCCAAATTAAACTACACCTGACGTAAGGACATTAAGACTTTGTGGAAGCACGATGTTTCTAATTTTGGTTTCAGTTTTTGTAACTAACACAGAAAAATCTGTTATTCGATAAAACCACAGTGTCGCGCTAGCCTATCAAAGTAAATAAGTGCCCGGTCTAGTTAAATAATAAAGGCCATGGGGTAGTAATTTACAAGATAGCTGAAATAATACTTTAAACACCTCACACTCACCATACTTAAAATTTGCTCAATTCATGATTTAAATTTAGTTACAAATATAATTATGCAGCTCCATGTTGTGATATACTTTGGAATGCTGTTTGTCGAACTAATTTCTTGGTTTTCCAAATATCCAATGCGCATACCGTTAAATCTATGCTAACGCAAAGTGCGATGGCCCAAACAAATCTGTAAATGTAACAATAGAAATTCGGTCAACCTTTCGCTGGAACATATCCCAATTACGAAGTAACCTAACCTAAAAGAAAAAACTAAGCTAGATGAAACAAGCTACACTAAACGAAACAACCGACTAAAGAAGCCAAACTAACCTAAGTAGCACACTAAATTAAACAAAAGCACCAACGCTAGCTACAATCCGGAAACCATTACATTATGTTACACTACGCGACAGTACCGATAATCAACTACATGAAAACCAATAAAAACAAGATTGCATACTCTCAAAACCTAAAATATGGTCATCTATACTGGAATTCCCAGAGGCACAAAGCAAAAAATGAAAACGAGACAAAAACTAACATAAAAGGCGGACGACACTACTTATCGTGATCTATATGACTGGACAGTGTATGGGGAACCGGTACTTTGCACATACATTTAATATTAGGTAAATAATAAGAAAGTGTCTCTCTTATTCTTCTTAACTAGCTCTAAACATGGGACGCGAGTCGACAGGAGGATGGTTTCACTTCCCTCCATGTAGTTCGAAACCTGCTACTTTGACTCTTCAAAACCCAAACTGTCCACTGCAGGATGTAACTTAAAGAACACGAGCTCAAATGCTTTGGCCAATTGGAAAGAAAATTGTGATGAACGTACACGAGACGATGCAATCAATAACTGGACCCAGAAGCTCTACATAAGCATAATTTTTACCATAACACACACTTTAATAGCAGAACCTGAAAGGGCATGCAAAGACGAAGAGGCAGTCAACTTGAAAAATCACGCTGGAAGAAGTGGGCACCGTCTCAATTGTCCAACAAAAACGAAACGCTCTGTATTTCAAAGGATCAAGGCTTTGCGTAACTCCAAGCTCATCCTCGGCCCGAAATGAGACATACCCTTCCCAACTCTCCACGCTATTTGATTAGTTGCCTCTTACGGCTAGCAGTTACATCTGCTGTAGGAAATATCTTACCTTGTCCCTCAACGGTTAAGGATTTATCAACAATTCTAAAAATCTGTCGCATTCTATATACCCTTGGAGATATTTGGGGGATCCGATTATTTATAAGTTTTATGCGATATATTCTTTTTAATGTAATGCGAACCCACGAACTTCGGCGTTAATTTTCACTCCTAATATAAGCTGCCTTGAGACATTGTAAACTTCATGTGCTTTTTGGTGCGCTTAACACACATCATATCCCATTCGAGTGGAGATTGTTTGAAATATTCACCTTAAGCAAGCTTAAAAGCAGTGCTTCTCCATAATGGCAAATACCATCCATTAGTTCCCGTGGGATATTCGACAGGTACGCAGAAGTGTTAATAAATGAAGTTGTTGGAATATCTCAACTGTGAACGGTATAAATAGAAAATATGGTCGGATTTAAAATATGTTGCTCTCCTCCTTGCAATGCGGGGTATATCGAATAACCGGAAAGAACTTGAATACCCCTTTTACATATAAAATGAGGCCTTGTTAAAGAGGAGAGTAAGTAAAGTTTGAGCGCTACAAATTTTTGAAACAGTGAAGTATGATTTAATTAGAGAGGCCCTATAAATCTTGAAGCAGGGAGAAAAAAAGAGAAGAAAGGAACAAAATAATAAATACTAGTTACCAGAAGAATCTTGTTTTATTTAAATTTTCACAAACCGCATAAGATTCAACATTGAAATAAATATATGTAGAATATATCAGTCTCACACACACAAACACACACACACACACACACACACACGCACACGCACACGCACACGCACACGCACACGCACACGCACACGCACACGCACACGCACACGCACACGCACACGCACGCGCACGCGCACGCGCAAGCGCAAGCGCACGCGCACGCGCACTCGCACGCGCACGCGCACGCGCACACGCACACGCACCCGCACACGCACACGCACACGCACACGCACACGCACACGCACACGCACACGCACACGCACACGCACACGCACACGCACCCGCACACGCACACGCACACGCACACGCACACGCACACGCACACGCACGCACACGCCACCCACCGCACGCACCACGCACGCACGCACGCCCGCACGCACGACACGCCACGCGCACGCACACACGCACACACGCACACGCACACACACACACACACACACACACCACACACACACACACCTATCACAGATGAATCGTTATTATATTTACCTGAAGTAATTTTTTCCCAAATTGACTACAACAAAAGAAATCTAAATATCGAGCGTAGCGATTGATCACCCTTAATTGTCACGTAGGTACATATTGATCTTACCACTTGAATTAAAGAAATAAATTTTGTATAAATATATCTATATCTTAACCGTTCTGAATATTTTTATTTTAAACTTATCGGGTCGTTGAAAGATCTTACAAGGCTACCTGGAAAGGAAAATTTTTGATAGCCCAACGGGCTAAAAATCTAATTAGAATTCGAAACTTGACGTTGTTTCACAATGTTATCCCAATAAACAAACCTGAAAAGGATATATTCGGTTAGGAGTTATTCAGTGTACAAATTGATCTGAGCAACAATTTAAATATAAACAAACCAGACAATGAACATAATGTCATTTATCCAGTGAACGTTCTCACCGATGGCATAAACAAATATTAAACCTAAAATATCAATTTAAACAAAAATCTAGTGTCTCGCTCGATATTTCCAAGTACTACATATATTCAATTATACAAAGCACAACCCATATAACATAGAATGCTAGTGCGCAAATAAAAAAACGTCACTCCAGCAGCGCACACAATTAGTAATTAACCAAATCCAGCTAATGGACGTCTAATGTTAACGTAACCGTTTGTTTATTTGGTAGAGTAAATCGACTAGTAAATCCAAGCTATACAATATAATTGCAACTCCACAAAGCTGTTAACGTTATCTATAATTTGCATATATATATATATATATATATATATATATATATATATATATAAGAGAGAGAGAGAGAGAGAGAGAGAGAGAGAGAGCGAGTGTGATTTGTAGAATATGATCATTAAGTAAACCAACTAAAACTGCAGATGACAGCTTTCCAAGAAGAAAATGTAATTATTACATTAAAACTTTATCGTTATTATTAATTGACACACAGTTTTAGTTTGCAGAAGGTAGTTTACAACATAGTAAATTTTATAAAACGATTTAGGGTTTACATAATATTATCGTATGCTAGAGTGGAATGCTCTGACGTGGTTTGTCTAGGTGTTTTACTTTACATCCTGCAGTTAATCAAACTGTAATGAAGTGGTTGAATGGTATAATAAAAAAATAAAGAAATAAGTGTGAAAATGTTCTCCAAAAACAAATCGTTAAACTAACTAGAGATACAAATCATTCACCAAAAATAATGCCTTTGACGCAGTCGGTTGATTAACGTAGGGTGGTTCAATCTTTTGATTTGATTAATTACCACAAATTCTGCTGTGGTATTTTCGCTTAACATAAATAATAAAAATGCAATGTAACACTAATAAAAATGATCTCGGACGCCAAGTTATTTTTTAATAATGCTCGGAATAACTAAATAAAAATTTATCAAAATGTAAAAATAAAAATACAAAGACTATGTTTATTAACAGTTAAAATGATAGGGTTAAATAAAATATAACATAAAACTGGTTATAGCCTTAAATTACTAATTGTTGTAACCTGTTCGTAAAATTTTGTACACAAACTTTTTAATAACCCCTGGTATCTAAATGATTACGGAACTGTCAACCAAGGTGATGTCATCTTTGCACCAATATTGCGCAATATCTCGAAATAATGCTTTACGTTGTAAACCACATCCATAAATGGAATTTTATTTCTTGTAATTTTGAATCCAATATTTATTGCATTAAAATGAAAACGTACGTAAAAGTAAAATTGAATGCGTACTTAAAATGTAGTTAAAGTAGAAAAGTAATTGTAATAAAAGTGTAACTCAAAGTAAAAAAAAATAATGAAAGTGCCTGCAAAGAGCAAATGTTTTAATTTTCAGTATAATGCGTTAAAATATCTTACCATCAAATCAATGGCGCTTTCACAAAATGGACGCTTTGGAAGTTGGAGGATAACGCCTGCGCGAAAATATAGGCAGAACAAAATAATCTAGGTGGGAATATAAACCATTAAGAGGGATATACACTTAAGTTGCACCAAAATGCAAATTAAGTTGCCTACCACATCCTATAAATCATTAATAAATAAAAGTTTTCTTATATTTACAACTAAACGAAGAACCTAAATTACGATATATTTTAATACAACTCAAAATGGGTTGTTACAAAACTTGTTCTGGTTGATGTAGATCTATGACGAGCACAGGTCATAAGCACTTTGAGTCATCACCACCAGTGAATGCACAAGGTAAAACGGCTATGGAGAGTAAATCGTCAGCTTCCACGCAGCATTCAGTTAATTTAAGACAAACGAAACACCCTCAGCAGCCAGAAAGAAAAGCACAAAGGACATTGGAATCATCCGACAAGCCAAAGTCAAGGAGCAAATCGGAGAGCAAAGCGAAGAGCTAAAATCGAAATGAACTCTGTAGATTGAAGTAGAGCTATACATGGTAATCGAAAGTTTTTATTTATCAGATCCATTGTTACCAAAATGGTTTTTAAAATTTTGTAAAAATGTGGAAAATAAAGATTGTAAATGTAATACAAGTTCTGTACTTTGGCACAGCTTTGTCAATTTTAAACTTTTAGATACATACATTGTAATACAGAGTTTAGAAAATGAATACTATTGAGACGGGTATTAAATAAAAAAGTAAATGTAAGCCTTTAATTTTCCCATCCAAAGGCAATTTTTTAATACAGTGACTATAATGTCGATACGCATGAATCAAATATCGATTTTCGCACTATACAAGTTTACTCTTACAAAATTAACTACGCGACCTAGTCCATCATTATCCTAACTCCTTTTATAGTTCGTGATTTACATTAAACACGTACTACCAAACCTTCTTCCCTACAAAACGATTTCTTACTGCAAAAATTAATACTTAACGTTGTACCAATTTTTACTTCAAAAGTAACGGGCATATTTAAAAATCAAAATCTACGTTAGACAAACTATTAAAACCTTACTAGGTAAATTGAGATATATTAGTATTGATACTTTAATTTTAGTAACTTTAATGATTTCATCGAGAACGAAAGTTGCAGTTAGTGTTGAAACGCATATATTTTTTAATAATCTGTACGTTACCCTATTTTCCTATTTAAAGGTAAGCGTTTTATTATAAGTAGTAATCATCAAATCAAAGTTCGAAAATACCGTGCATTACTACACCTGTTGACGGTACTCCAGTGGAAGAATGTGTTTAAATTTTTCCAAAACAGCTACTACACATTTTCACAACACACTTTAAATTTCCTTACTTAATAATGGCTAGGTATTAAATCAACACTAATCGTTAAAATGAATCGAATTTCTTTTCATTTTATTACTAAAACTTTAGAACCCTTTTTAATCCAATTTAAATCTACCAAAAACTATTCACACAATTCCGTTCTCTCATAAAGCTTTTTCGATACTGTCAGTTCTTTAAACTTAATTTTCCGATTTATACAGGTTTTAATATGGAACATACGAGCTATTCAACCATTCATATATCAATAACCCTTGTCTAGACTCTAAATAGTGGATGCGTTGTATTTTGATTGAAGCCAAAATAAAAAAACCTTGCATACTCTACTCATACCACTAAATAATTTCATTACTCCACCTTGGGTTTCAGGTAATATATTCCACAAAGACTAGGTAGTCAAGCATTTTAACTTATACAGCACATTAAGCTGTGTCACATTGTATAATTTATGTGCCTTTACACATGTCCGTTGATTTTTTTGAGTTTAGACAAATTGTCTAACTGTTTATAAAAACCTATCCTTACCTGTTAAATTATCCCAACAAAAACATGATAAATATGTTTCTTCGCCATTGACTTATAGGTGCTGCCATAATAATTTCAAAATAGTATAACCCAGAAATAAATTAAACAACAAACAAAATTAAGGTAGTCGGATTCAGAAAGGTGGAAATCCGCACTCTATACGTAATAATGAATTAAGATCTGATTTGGTGATTTACGCGTTAGCATCCAAACTTTGAAATGTGGTTTTCTTCTAAATATATAAATTTTTATCGAAAGCTTGTATCACATGAATTAACATATAAATGTGATGCGGTATGGTTAGCTTTAGGTATTAAGCAACTTACTTTTATTCGCATCGTAGATGTGCGCTCGTTGAGTACGGTCGTGTATACGTTACGCTCTGGAGAATAAATTATTTTTAAATCATTTAAAGTGCTAATTTAGTTTAAATGATTGCCATAACCAATTAGATATAAATACGTTATTAAAATCTTATACTTTTCAAAATTAAAAATCAGTACAATACGTGTAATTAATCATTCAAATGTAAAGAAAATTTGTGTTTGTTTTGTTTGTCTACTTTGGAAGTGAAACATGTGCGTGTTAAATGCGGTAAATTCGAAGTCTTAACCAATTAAGTAGTGCACGGAGATGAGAAGTAAATTTAGCATCTAAATGCGGGAAACACCAACATGTTAATAAAAGTCGTAAGTAATCAAGCAAACAGATTATCACGACAACACACGTTAACGGTACAAAACATGCGCGGTTTAGAAGTGATTATGTTGTAGGTAATAAAAATTCATCTTATTAAAAAATTGGCGGTAAACTATCTGTATGGCAATACTTTACATAAATTCCGAAAGATACGGAAAGTCGGAACATTTTACAAGTAAAGTTTAATCCCTGTAGGGGGTATCGGCAAAGAACCTTCCTTTCCGTCAGCATATTGATACAAATATAAAATACAAAAGGTATGACAACACATGGCAGAGCCGTATATTAAAAAAAGTCCTCTGGAGGTTCAAATTCTAGGTACCGTTTGCAGATTATCTGGTATGTTCTTGAATATTTTGTTTGACTGCATTAAAAACTTCTATTTCTGGTAGTACATTTAATTTTAAGTTTAACTATAATTATATATTACATATTATTTTATACTATATTTTTCCTTAACTACAAATTCAAAATGTAATCTAACGTTTACCTTAGTTACTATGTTTAATCTTAATAACAATTAATTAATCCTAAAAGTCGGCAGTTAGAGTCGGGAGGGCTAACAGTGTCATTATCGTTATCTATTTTTGCCCTACAAGCAAATAAAGGTAAAATTAAAAAAAAAATAGAAGCGTTATCACAATTCACGAGAATAATAAAACATATTTAATGAATAAAGATTAAATTAAATAATCAAATAACTAACTCTAACCCGGAAATCTCAACTAAAAGTAATTAAATCATTTGATTGAAAACAAATAACAGCAAGTAGCATGAACCAAGAATCGGATAGAGAACAACCTAATTGACACATAATGTGATAAAAATTTTCATTTGAATGACGAATACTTAACCTAAGTATAAATTTAACTTAAATTAATTCATTTTTTAATTTATATTTTCGAATCTGTCTACATATCCTTCCCAAGCAGATAATTCTCATCATGAGCACAATGTACTAACTGGTATAAACTACTCTGTACCTGGTTACATAGTCATATAAACCGCATTCAAGGTCAAATTTATAGAACCTTGGAAATTCTATTTTTAGATTTTTAAAATGTGATCTACAAGAGAGAGTTCATAACCTTCGTCTGCACAGGTCAGTGCATCGTGCCAACAACCAAAAACAATGCAACAGTCGAGTGACCTTGAACTGATCCAGAACCTACTCTATATCACTACTAACGAAGCATTCGACTGGCAGTTGCGAGACAGCGATAGTGTGATATTGGTCCAGGTTGGATATTTATGCGAGTGTGTGTGTGTGTGTGTGTGTGTGTGTGTGTGTGTGTGTGTGTGCGTGCCTGCGTCTGTGTCTGTGTCTGTGTCTCTGTCTGTGTCTGTGTCTGTGTCTGTGTATGTGTCTGTGTCTGTGTCTGTGTCTGTGTCTGTGTCTGTGTCTGTGTCGTCTGTGTCTTCTGTGTCTTGTCTGTGCCTGTGTCTGTGTCTGTGCTGTGTCTGTGTCTTGTCTGTGCTGTGTCTGTGTCTGTGTCTGTGTCTGTGTCTGTCTTGTGTGTGTCTGTGTCTGTGTCTGTGTCTGTGTCTGTGTCTGTGTCTGTGTCTGTGTCTGTGTCTGTGTCTGTGTCTGTGTCTGTGTCTGTGTCTGTGTCTGTGTCTGTGTCTGTGTCTGTGTCTGTCTGTCTGTGTCTGTGTCTGTGTCTGTCTGTGTCTGTGTCTGAGTCTGTGTATGTGTCTGTGTCTGTGTCTTTGTCTGTGTCTGTGTCCGTGTCTGTCTCGTGTCTGTTCTGTTCGTCCTGTGTCTGTGTCCGTGTCGTCGTGTCTGTGTCTGTGTCGTGTCTGTGTCCGTGTCTCGTGTCGTGTCCGTGTCGTGTCTGTGTCTGTCCGTGTCGTGTCTGTGTCCGTGTCTGTGTCTGTGTCGTGTCCGTGTCTGTGTGTCTGTGTCGTGTCTGTCTGTCTGTGCTGTGTCCGTGTCCTGTGTCTCGTGTCCGTGTCTGTGTCCTGTGTCGTGTCCGTGTCCGTGTCCGTGTCGTGTCGTGTCCGTGTCTGTTCGTGTCCGTGTCCGTGTCCGTGTCCGTGTCCGTGTCCGTGTCCGTGTCCGTGTCCGTGTCCGTGTCTGTCTTGTCCGTGTCCGTGTCCGTGTCCGTGTACGTGTCCGTGTTCGTGTCCGTGTCGTGTCTGTGTCCTGTCTCCGTGTCTGTGTCCGTGTCGTGTCCGTGTCTGAGTCCGTGTCCGTGTCCGTGTCCGTGTCCGTGTCCGTGTCCGTGTCGTGTCCGTGTCCGTGTCCGTGTACGTGTCGTGTCGTGTCCGTGTCCGTGTCGTGTCCGTGTCCGTGTACGTGTCCGTGCCGTGTCCGTGTCCGTGTCCGTGTCGTGTCGTGTCGTGTCTGTGACCTTGTCCGTGTCGTGTCCGTGTCTGTGTCCGTGTCCTGTGTCGTGTCTGTGTAGTGTAGTGTCCGTGTCCGTGTCGTGTCTGAGTCCGTGTCCGTGTCCGTGTACGTGTCCGTGTCGTGCCGTGTCGTGTCGTGTCCGTGTCTTGACCTTGTCCGTGTCCGTGTCCGTGTACGTGTCGTGTCCGTGTCGTGTCCGTGCCCGTGTCCGTGTTCGTGTCCGTGTCCGTGTCCGTGTCCGTGTCGTGTCCGTGACCGTGTCGAGTCCTTGTCCGTGTCCGTGTCCGTGTCCGTGTCCGTGTCCGTGTCCGTGTCCGTGTCCGTGACCGTCTCCGTGTCGTGTCCGTGTCCGTGCCCGTGTTCGTGTCCGTGTCCGTGTCCGTGTCCGTGTCCGTGTCTGTGACCGTGTCCGAGTCCGTGTCCGTGTCCGTGTCAGTGTCCGTGTACGTGTCCATGTCCGTGTCCGTGTCCGTGTCTGTGTCCGTGTCCGTGACTGTGACCGTGTCCGTGCCCGTGTCCGTGTCCGTGCCCGTATCCGTGTTTGTGTCCGTGTCCGTGTCCGTGTCCGTGTCCGTGTCCGTGTCCGTGACCGTGTCCGAGTCCGTGTCCGTGTCCGTGTCAGTGTCCGTGTACGTGTCCATGTCCATGTCCGTGTCCGTGTTCGTGTCCGTGTTCGTGTCTGTGTCCGTGTCCGTGTCCGTGTCCGTGTCCGTGTCCGTCTCCGTGTCCGTGTCCGTGTCCGTGTCCGTGTCCGTGACCTTGTTTGTGACCGTGTCCGTGTCCGTGTACGTGTCGGTGTCCGTGTGTGTGTGTCCGTGTGTGTTTGTGTGTGTGTGTGTGTGTGTGTGGGTGCGTGCGTGCGTGCGTGCGTGAGTGAGTGCGTGCCTGCGTTCGTGAGCGTATAGATGTATGTTAGTGACCAATCCAGAATGAAAATACCTACGTACTTAAAATATTGTATTTATGATAGTTTTGCTTATAGCTAATTAGGTTTTGGAAGAATCCAGCGGTGGTGAGTGGGGGCTTTATTAGGGTAATCGTGCAGGCGAAGCTACTGCACTGTAAGTTCCAATCTATTTTCCTGTAAACCGCAATGACAGAAAGTCCTGTACATTACTGGAGTTATGTGTTGCGACACCATGTAGTCTTGATTCTAGAGGTACTTAGCAAGTTCAGATATCTTTCGGCATTTAAATTGTTGTGGCAAATGGAAGGACCTGAAAATGCCCATTCACGTAATAAATCTAAGTGTATGTAGTCTTGATTCTTTTAATTAAGGATTTTGCTCTGCCCAATAACGTTTGGTACGTCGGTTGAACATTCCATTATTGGTTATCATGATTTTCATTAGACAATATTATTTTAAAAGTGAAATGTAGATCTTCGTCACATTTTCTAATAAACCATTCGCAAAAACCTGCTCACCGCTCCTGATAAGCTGGTCTGAGACCCTGATAAATACGAAATTTATATGGATAAAACTTATTCTTATTTATAATTAATTGTGATGTACAATTAGCTATACCAGTACGATGTTCAACTTGTCTTGTCGTTAATTTAGAGTTTTCGACGGCTTGTAAAACGGTATTAGCTTTTTCGTCATGAGACTGCTTTTGACGGGATAGGACTGGTTTTGTAAATGAACCAAGATGTAGAATGTCAACATGTAGAAACTTTTTTCGTTTCTAAAATTTCGACACACTTATTGATTAATTACAATTCTAACTTAATTAGACAAAACCAAAATTTTACCCACGAAGAAATGGTAGTAAAAACAACTTAAAATACCTTCAATTCAAATAACCACAACGATCTCAACTAAGTTAAACAGTTTTCAACAAAATGTGAAACAAGTGTTATTGCCTACTAATATTAACTGACATCACATGAAAAATGTAAAAACGGAAATCCGAATTATTCAGCTTCAAAACCATAATGTCTACATGGTTAAATTCGTAATAAAAAATACTGTTTTCAAGATCTCCATGCTGTTCACTCTTACCATGGGCACGCTGTTCACACACACACACTCACACACACACACACACACACACACACACACACACACACACACACACACACACACACACACACACACACACACACACACACACACACACACACACACACACACACAACACACATATATATATATATATATATATATATATATATATATATATATATATATATATTTTGCGATGGTTATAAATAGGTATAGTAGGGGGTGTAGAGTTGTATCGAGTTCAAATATTATATCGTATGCAAGTTTAAATAAAGTTGAAGGAGTTGTACATTTGGTTATGAGAAAATATAATTTAAATTTTTATGCTACATGTCTAACCAGCATGGAAGCATTTTGTTTTGAAAGTGCACTCGACTAGACTCCTGCGTACGGTCGTTTGACCGCAGAGCACTTGGATGCGTGGGGTTTTGGAGGTTTGCTGCACGGTTGTTGACTTGGTTAGATAGCCACTAAAGGATAGGCGCCACAGGTTTTCTTCAGGAAAGGGATAAAAGGAAAGAAAAAGGAAAAAGAGGAGTAGAGTAGGGGCAGGCCCTGTAAAACCTGAAACAGGTAGTGCTCCTTAAAAAAAAAGGAAACAATTTAAAAGAGGAAAAAAAACTTTTACCCAAACAACCACAAAGTAAACGTATATTTAATTTAATTTAAACTCACATTAGTAATTGAAAAAAAAAAATATCGGACGTAAACAATAATGATAATATGTTAATTTTCCCCCAAAGTATACATAACAATCTTAACTAACAAAATAATTATAAATCAGCCCGGACGATGGCAAGTGGTGAGCCGTCGCAGATGCCCACAAAGAATAAAAAAACTAAATATATTCAGTTCATTAATCGAACCCTAAACGGAAAAAAAAAAGTTTCGTTAATTGTGCCGCTCCCGACGGTTGTAAGTACTTACAAATCGAAGCCGAAAGGGCGAAGGTAACCCATAAAGTGCGATCTAAAATAGATCCACAATGAAAATAGTAGTGCTTAATTTTTGAAACGGCTTGCCTACGTTTCACAAAATAGAATTTAAATCCCCAATGATTTTGATTTCGGTTTCTTTAATTTTATTAAAACCATTAAGAAGTGGTATTAAATAGAAATATCCGGATAGTCTGTTCAGTGCAAGGCATAGAATTGCAGCAAGACATTCAATAGTACAGAAATTTTTATTACAGCAAAACTTGCTCTGAACAAAATTATCCGTAATGACAAATAATTAATATTAATGAAAGACAAAGTACAGAAAAGTTACAGAAATTCTAAATTTGAATATAAATATATATACGGTTTCAAACAATGACTGTAATTCATATGACCTCGATATCTGTTCCACCCTGTATAATGTATTTTAAAAACAGGAGCTTCAACGCGCAACTACCGTGTGAAGGTAGTGAACTAAGTAGGTCAACGTCCCAGTGAATCGTAGGTGTTTTTTTTCTTCTTTTTGTATGCAGAAATTAGTTACAAATTGAACAAATCAAACTCTAGATTATTCAACCCCTTTTAGCCTCCAGCAAAAAAAAGTTATAACAAGAATGGTAAATTATAAATTTTGTTGCAAGTAAGTAAATAAGGTTAAACACCGAATGTAACCTAACTCTGTTGTACGGATTTTAGAAATACACTGTTCATTACACAAGTCCTGTGTATATTGAATAATAAAGAATCCTGACCTTTGATGGAGAATTACCAAACCGTAAATGCCCTTCGTGTTTCGAAGGTGGTAGTTACTTTGTGAAACCAAGACAGCTAATCAGTAGCTAAGAGCCAGCATTCCAGTATGAATATGTACGGAGGTGATCTGTAGTGGATTCCAATTTGCTAGTTACGTATATAAATAAAGAATAGCTGTTTATTTCGCCGGTATCAAGGCGCTCTTTTTTAGATGTTTAGAGCCGATAGCGATGATTCCGCTTCAACAGACTTATGTTATAAATTTAATTAATCTTGCTAAAGTGCCCGAGGATATGAAGATTGAGAATTTCAATAAGATCCGCTTGTAAAGCGTCAGTAAAGTTTTATACCAAAAACCATTACATTATATGAAAAATTTTCCAAAGAAACGATGCTTAAACATCTTATAAACGGAAGGAAAAATTTTTCTTGAAGATCAATCTCCCCATCGGACAATGGCGTGTTAAGTAAACAAAGATCAGGAACAACGCCCTAACAAAAGCAATATTGCAAACCTGTCAAAACTATTCAAACTAGATAAGAATGTTAAAACCAAATTTTGATAAATAAATTTTACAGATATCTAATTGTTGTCTTTTAAAAACAAGATTCCTTTTCAAACTCTATTAAATGACCCTAACTCTTCGAGATGGCGCAAATTGTTTAAATACCAAATTTATATCTCTAAAAGAATAAAAAGATGTGTACGTTAAATAAATTAGTTTAACTGTAGAGGTGCGAAAAAATAATTTTTGAGGTACGAAATTAAAACATTCCACCAACGAATAAGGAAATATTAATATTGAGATGTAACTAATTAGTTCATTAGTTCATTCATTAAGTAAAGTAACGGAAGTTATCGAAAATACACGTTATTCACGATAAACACGTAACAAAATATACGGTTTTTATACAACAAAACAGGCTTCATAGGGTTTGCAAATGATACTGTATTACATATTAGTGTGTAAGTTCAATTTGGTTAAAGATAAAGATAAATAAGACATTTCACATATAAATGAATATAATTAAGCCATTAAGCACATAACAGATATTAATGTATAGTAAATGGTACAATGCCTAAAAACTCTGCGAACTATAAAAAGGGTTATGTTACAAAGACTAAGTGTTTAAAAATTGCTTAAGGAGTTAAAGTGCGTTAGAAACATATCAAAGAACTTGAACATTACATGTGCAATGTGATATTAACCATATAAATACAATTTGTATACAAAAACTTACAAAATGTGATAATATGAAAGTGTGAAAATACAAAATTAGATACTATAAAGGACAGATAAACAGTGATTGTGTTAGAAATATATATATAGGAACATATTAAATAAACATTACAAGGGGTATAAACGTTTAAAACGCAAGTTTAAATTAAAGTATGTAAAGTTAGGTTAAGTACAATAATTAAGAAGTTTACAAATTTATAGATTAGTTAGGGCAAGATAAGTTCACAATAAATTATAAAAGCATATAACAATAAGTTTTCCTTATTTGTACAAAGAAATTAACTTTAAATATGTAGTTTAAACATAAATTTAGAAAAGCTAGGTTAAGTACATAAAATTAAGGTATTAAAATAGAAATTTTGCTAAATCTATGTGAAATGGGTAGCGATAAATGTATTCTTATACAGTTTTTTATGTAGAAGCTGAATATGTCATCAGCTTAGTTGTATAATAAAATATTTATTAGCTATTAGTAAATTTAGGTATAAAATTTTCAAAATGTAAATTCATGAAGCGAATTATAGCATGTGAGGTGTCTATTTATGCAGAACTTTGTCCTGAGTTCAAAAATGTATTTAAAAATCAAATCCGAATTGAGTTGAAAAAGTTATAGCATAATTTTTGTTTCACTTTTGTTTAGACCAATCGAATTCCGGCATCTTTTGTACGTAATGCAAAGAAAAAATTTGAAAGTTATGGTAGCTATGAGAAAGTGTAAAAGGAATTGTTCCTGATTTCTCACTCTCTTCTCCTCTATTTTTTGTGGCTAACAAGTCATAGAGCGAATAGCGCATTTGTAAACATGTAAGTTAAAATTTTCGTTAACATTATCGGAAGTGAACCGCGAGCAACGTAGTCTGAGATATCAGAAACAATCGATATAACATATAACAAAATTTTAAAAACTAAGGTTACCGGTTATAAATTTTGACACTATTGTTTGTTTCATTTCGAAATTTTGTTCAACATCGGGTAATGTGCAATTTTTTTTATTTTAATAAAATTCGTCTGTTATTTTGGATGTGATGTTGATTCTTTCTCAAAAGTAATTGAGGTTATAAAACAACTAACTTCAAATCGGTATCTAAAAATAAAAGTGATAGCAATTTTCTACAGGAAGGAAGTATCATCGTTAGATGGAATGAAGTTTACATCCCATGTTAACACGGAACAAGCTTAAGGTGACCATGTAATGGAAATTTCGGAAATACATGTGAGTTTATTTTATTATCATAACCAAATAGTTTGCTTTGATGATCCTGTTGATGTCTAGTATGTATGTATTTCTTTGAATTTAATTGTTGTGCGACGAAGTGCATTAATATCTGGAAAGGTAATGAACAAGAGTGATCATAAATATAACAATTATAATTTTTATTAAAGTAAAATTGTACTTACTGAGAACAGATCGTTGTTTGGAATTTTGACAAGCTACACATTTAATTGAGCAAGGACGCAACGCTTGCGTACTTGATGCAAAATTCACAGAAGTATGGTACACGTTAAAAAAAATATTGTAAAGAACTATTAAATTATACACAGAAATAATAATAATAATAATGGAAAAGTTTAAATGTTTTATTTTTAATACTCTACGAAATTCAATTTGAACCCTATCCCCAAATAGAGATTCATTAAGTTTAATAATAATTAAATTTATTCAACATCAAAAATTAGTTATATATATATATATATATATATACATACATACACATATATATATATATATATATATATATATATATATATATATATATATATATATATATATATATATACTTATACCTACATATACATATGTATGTATAGAAACTTATGCAGACTTTTTTTAACTAACGTTAAATTGACTTATTGGCTCATTTCACGACGTTTTGCAGTTTCGCCGTGAGACTGCGTGTGCGTGTATATGTACTTATGCGTGTGCGTGTGGTTGTGTGTTTTCGTGGGTGTGTGTTTTAGTAGGGTGTGTGTGTGTGTGTGTGTGTGTGTGTGTGTGTGTGTTTGTGTCTGGGGGTGTGCATGCGTGCGCGAGTAAGTGAATGAGAGCATGCTTGCGTGAGTGTATGGATGTATGTTAGCATCCATATTTAAGCTTGTTTTGCTTAGAGCTGATTAGCTTTCGGAAGAAA
The DNA here is from genome assembly GCA_036346205.1 of Vesta saturnalis. Taxonomy (NCBI): domain Eukaryota; kingdom Metazoa; phylum Arthropoda; class Insecta; order Coleoptera; family Lampyridae; genus Vesta; species Vesta saturnalis. The sequence continues at coordinate 542,357 of JARFJB010002372.1, read as the reverse complement.
TCCAGCGGCGTTGAGGGGGGTTATTAGGGTCAGTTATTGGTTTTTATCAAATATTTCTAAAACAGTTGCATATTTCAAAGATATAAAAATACCTAGAAATAGACTTTAAACATTTCGATTAAATATATTCTATGGGTATAATTTGAGTGTTAGTTTTTCCATTATTTGAATAACGATTAACTTAATAAAAAAAGTATTCACGTATTTTGTAAAGAAAGTTTAATTTTAATAAATTTTTTTTAAATCGTTGTTTAATGTAAAGCGAAATAAATGTAAAAAATAAATAAGTATGATTAAAAATGCTGAAGCTGTATTATCGATATTTTTATAGAAAGCTTTGGAATCTTTTTTTTTTTACGTTACATATATTTATGGCTATGCATCTCTATCTGAGATGAAGTTCTAACGTCATTCTGACATAGATTTATTGTTTTTGTTTTAACAATGTTGTCTATGTTCTTTATGGACGTAACGTAAAAAAATATTGCATAGTTATCTAAAAAAATTTAAATTAAATTTAATTCATTTCTTTTCATTCCCATTTTGTAGGTTGGAAGATCGTTTGGTGTGCCACACCAGATATTTTAATTATTGCTGTTAGTAAATTGCTATACTACTGTGCCTGTGTATCAATTTAATTTTATAAAAAAAAATTGCTCTAGTGCAAATCATGTGAATGAAATGTAAATAATAATTTTTAACTGTATAGTATACTAAATCAATAAGTATACGTTATTAATGATAAATGTTGTTAGTAATCAAACAAATACATAAAAAGTAATTCATTAATGATGGTAAATATAAACAAATAAAAAGGACATTTATAAAATGGCTTTACGAACTTCCAATTAATAAACACTAATCCAATTGATAGTACTTTGAATTGTGCTAGATAAAATAAATGACTATCTAGAAAAGGCGTCAGTCTACCCAATTTACCTTATTAGAAGGACTTTGGGGTTATTTAGACACATAAATTTCAAACAACGCCCTTTGAAAGTCGAACCATTGAAATATTGCAGCTTAAGAACATTTTGTATTATATTTTGATTGGTTTGTTTGCCATGTATCCCTTTCTACTAGATATTGATATGGCTAGAACCACATCAAGGTTCATAGAGAAAGTAGTTATCTTATCACAGGCATTTGTACATGGGCCCTTAATTTTGTGCACTTTGCTTTTAAATGAACCGATCTCCAACAACTTTCTTAATGTCTTAAAAACAACAGAACAGATTGACATTAACTTAAATCAAATTGGAATAGTTGTCAATAACGATCGCATTAAAACAGTTAATATGATTTGGGTTTATTTTCACTTTCTTCTTATGGTATTGGGAAGTGTGAATATTTACATGACATGACAACTTAATGACTTTTGTTGTGGTTGTTATCATGTACATACCACCATACATTTACAAAAAATCCTTTACGCTTTTTTATATAACATGGTTAACTATGTCTATGTATCGATATTCTGAACTAGACGGGTATTTGTCTAAAAAGTGGAAATGGAAGAACCACGAACTCGGCGTTATCAAAGAAATAAGGAAAATCCATTGGGGATTAAAAAAACTTTATCCTCACAAATGTTTCTTTATTATAATATTTGTTACGCTCATGATGAACTTGGTGCAGATTTGTTTGATTTCTTACACAGTTTGGCTTATCAAGTATATGGACGGTTGGTATGTTAAATTCACTCTATATTCTCTTACTGAAACGATTTTGGATTCTGCAGAAATTATATGGCATTGTGGTTATCTTAGACAAAAGGTAGGTCAACTAATATCTTAAGTATTATTTTATAGATAGATTACAAAGCCATCTGACGGATTTGAATAAGACTGGTGTCAAATTCAGACGTTTAATTTTACGTTATCCAGTTTTACTCTTTGAAAAGCATGGTCGCACGAGCCTTTACCCTATACCATTGATGTAATTAATGTAAATAGTAGAAGCTTGGTATTCTGTGTGCAAAAGAGGTAGTCTGATGCCATAGTTAACGGTTAAAACTGAGGTGGATTATGCCAAATTAGTTGTAAATAAAAGCGTAACATCGGGAATGTAAGTTAAACAGTATTTTTCTACAACCCCCACCCCCACCCGAGGACTGTGCTAAAATAAAAGTAAAATCTTCAAAGATTATTTTTATCACATGCAATTCACCGATAAATAGGGAGAACAACCTGTTATACGATCAAACAGCACTAAGCGTCGTGGTGGCTTCCAAGCTAACTGCAGTGTAAATTGGCGGGTACGATATAAGAAGTAAAATGGTTGATATTTAAATTCAAACACCTTACACTTACCACAAAACAACAAATAACGGCATGACTTCCGCGAAAATAGTCCTATGCGAGTTAATGATCTGACCGTGGAAGATAGTATTGTAGTCTATTCGGTAAAATCATACACGATTCAAATTCAAACAATCAACACGTACAACAACCTTTCACTTTAAAAGACCATGTTAATCTTCATAAATTCATCTTAATCCAATAACAACAAACACATACACAACAATTTATTTTTGTATATGTTTAAGGTCCATCCATATTAAAAACGAAATTATCCAAAACTTAAGAAAGTTTTTAACCCTATACGTAATCAGATGTTTATTAGTCATACCCGGTATACTCATAAAACCAAAACGGTCAGCCGTTATCTGGATACTTTCAAATACACCTTTGTGTACGCATGAACTAATATCAAGACGAATAGTGTAAGTTCATAAACTTTAAATAACACCAATTAAATTTTGTGGTCAGTTTGTCTCCAAAAATAATCTGTAGACCAACCCGATATAAACATAGTCAAAATGTAAAAACTTTGCGATCCTTCATGTAAGTTTACATATAAAACAAAGAAATAGTGCAATATTAGTTCCTTTTAGATTGAACCACCACTTCAACGTAATCTTATATTAATATTGTTGAGAGCTTAGGGTCTACCACGACTCAAGCAAGATATGTTAAATGCTTTGGCTCTGTTAAACAATCTTATAAAAATATGTAGATACCTGAACTGCTTTCATGAAGTAACACGTACAAAGAAAAAAAATCAATTCTTATAGATTAAGGTTCCCACTACGTCTTCTCGTCTAAACAGATAATAACAGGCAGTACAGATTGAGTGTCCATAATGACTAAATAAAATGTACAATATCTCACCGTCAATAAGCGCTAACTTAAATATCCACTTTCACTCACGCCCTTTAACGATTGTATCAATTAGGCACCTTGATTTACTTAATTCGATAAGCATTTTATGAATTTAAAAAAATACAATCTCTATTCGTACAAATACGAAAGACACCAAAACAGCTTCAGGGTGGGGAAGAGCGTCTATCAAATCTTTACTTTACTGTACAAGACGTACATTGATATGTCTGACCAGGTGTAATGTCCTATGCAATCCGGGTCGATTTGCTTTAATTAATCCTGAGTACATACACTCACGCCAATAATACTAGACCCTTAAAGGCAGCACGGACCGTCACGCTATAAGTGCTAATTTGAACGCCCGCTTCCACTTACGTCCTTTAGCGCGTGGAAAAATGTGGGAAATTTGATTGAATGACTGCTCTCTTAAATATGTGCTATAGAATATTTTAGCTTCACTAAATGACTAAACTCTTAAATGTCTATAAACTTAATCGACTTAGTGCAGGTAATAAACGCCCATGTAACTACATCAGCGTTATTCATGTTCAATATTGTCATCTTCAATTTACAATGTTTTATTTAAGTTATATAAAGGATCACCTCAAAAGTTTCTATTTTAATGCGAGGGATTGATACACAATACATTTCTTAATATAACGAATTGATATTTATCACAAATATATTTAGCCATTTTACTTCATTTTCAGAATAGTTTTATAACAATTTTCAGCTCACATTATATCTATTCCAACAAAAGAACTAGCTAATCTGAGGAGTTTCAATGGCACAAAATCTGACACGGATCAAAGGCAGAGTGTGGAACCATCCACATTATTATTATTATTACAAGAACCGTAATAATTCTTCGAAATAGTCAAATTTACACCAGACCACCAGGCACAAAAAAATTTCTCTTGCGAACTCACGTTCATATCTTATCAAAATGCATTCTATGCACAATGCAACACTACATATACCCAGTGCGTCAAAATAATGTCACAAATCATAGAAGAGAGAGGGTTGGAAAAAGTGTAAGGTAAGTGAACAAGTGATTTTGTTGGGAGACTGATTTGAGTAAATGTGTGAGTATACACAAAGAACATATAAAAAGTATTCTAGGAAAATTTGTCGATTCAAGAGTAAATGAGAATAGTAAACATCTGGTGACTATTTGTATTTTTACATCCAAAATACCTGGTTTAAACATACAGGGTACCTCATTAGTGTGTAAAAGTCCCATATCTCCGCTTGTAGACTGGATATCAAAAAATTGTTTGTATCAAAATTGTAGCCAGCTATGAGTTTCACATTTTAAAACTAATAAAGAATATACAGGGTGGTTTATAACACGGTGTTTTTTTTAATAGAACACCATGTATATTACTATGAATTTGAATTGCACTTACATTACCTATCACGCCAATATAAGCTTTTGATATGTTATACTGGGTATTTTAAGTTATGACCAATTTTAGATAAAAAACGTTATTTCAACAACCTAAGTTAATTATTAAAAAAATAACTTTTAGCATTCAGGATTGTTTATTATTATTTACATTCATAAAAAAAAATATTTTTGGAAACAGGGTGTCAGAACACGCTTATAAAATTTTCTTCATTATTTTAAATGGACCAAGCTCTCCGTTTTTTAGATATTTCCAATTAAATAATGAAATACACTTATTTTTTAATGGGATCAAGTAGCCTTTGCGATCATTAGCCTATTTTACACTAAAATATAAATCTTGAATACTAATGATCTGTACATTGTAAGGTTTCAAATTTGGTCAAAACGTCGTATGATGGAGAATAAACAATTATCTTTAGCCATAACCATGCAAATAATTAAGTTTGAGTATTACTAATGATCTCAATTTTAGGATCTGGTTATCCATGAAAAAATAAATAGGTTTTCTTTAATTTGACATTTTTCAGTAACAATTACAGAAGTTAATTGCGTTTCAAACTGTGTTTAGTATTGTTGCAAAAATCAACTCTAAAATGAATTTTGATAGAAACTTTAGTAGTGACGAGAATTGTCTGCTGACAGCTAGAATTTATAGACAAAAGTTTTCGGAGAACAGGCAACCTCAACCAAAAACATTGGAAAATTTGTTGGAAAGATTTAAACACACAGGTAGTGTAGCGTATGAAAAATATGAACGAAAAAAACGAACTTTAAATGAACAAAATGAATTTCAAGTACTATTAAGGGTTACAGAAGATCTACACATTAGCACACGTGGATCGTCTAGTCAAAGAGAAATCAGCAAAACATCAGTAAATTAAATTTTATTAACACATAAAATGCATCCTTACCACTTACAAAGGCACCAGGAGTTGCTTGTAAATGATTGTCAAACGAGAGCAAATTTTAGTGAATGGGTCTTAGATAAAGTTAGCAATCAAAACCATGTTTTCGATTTTATTCTCAATGGCGATCAATCGGAAATAAATAAGAATGTATATATAAACAGACGCAATTACCATCACCATTCAAATACTAACCCTTACGTGATAGAACACACAGCCAAAACCAATGGTCCATTAACGTTTGGGGTGAAATCATCGGAGATTACGTTGTGGGACCCCAATTCTTTGAAGGGCGTGTAACTGATGAAGAGCTTTTAAATTTTTTGCGCAATCATCTCCCTAGATTAATACAATATGTTCCTATCAACGTTGGATGTGGATTTTATACGATGGCGCACCTGTGCATCATTATCAAATGGCCCGAAACTACCTAAATGCAGAATACCCAAACCGATGGATTGGAAGAGATAGTCCAGTTATGTGGCCGCCAAGGTTACCAGATTTAAGTAACATACATTTTTATTTATGGGGGCACGTAGGAGACGAAGTTATCAAGCAGCCGCCTTTTGAGAATAGATTACAACATTGCGTTAATGTTGGAGGAGGTCATTTCGAACATTTTCTTTAGAAGTAAATTGTTCTTAGTTAAATTTTTCACATCAGGTTTTCACCATTCTTCTATTCTCGTTTATTTCTTTCGATTGGTCAATTACTTTTTATGTTAAATAATTTTATTATTTCACTAGTTTTTCCCCTAATTAATTAAATTATTATGTAAATTGAAATTAGTAAGAGAATAAAAAGTGATTATCTTTCTTAAAATTGGAAATAACTAAAAAACGGAAAGCCATAGGTATAGGGAATGGTTCACAACAATGATTTAGTTAATAAAGGTCTATTCAAACACCATTAGGGTGGCCCATTTAAAATAATGAAGAAAATTTGATAAGCGTGTTTTGGCTCACCGCAAATTAACCAATAATCACAAAAACATTTTTTGTATGAATGTACATCATAATAAGAAATCCTGAATGCTAAAAGTAACTTTTTTGATTAATTACCTTGGGCTGTACAAGGCGTTGAAATAATAACGCTTTTTATCTAAAATTGATCATAACTTTTAAACTACCCAGTATAACATATCAAAACCCTACATTGGCGTCATGGGTAATGTAAGTGCAATTCAATCATGTGATGTGGTTATTCTTGGTGTAAAAAAAAGAAAAATAGGATTTCGATTTATTTGAATATTTAATAATGGGTTAACTGGTTTAAGGGTGTGTTGTTTAGTGGGGTGTAGCGTGCTTACTGTGGTTAATCCGATTCGTTATCCGGTTTCATGCTAGGTCGTCATTGAATAAACGGGGGATGCGAAGTGCATATGGGATATCATCTAGGGATTCTTCTATCTCCTCGGGAAGGTCGTCAAGGGGTTGTGTAAGGTTCGCTGGGGGTTGCTTGAATTTTAATTTAGGTTTTCTTCGTGGGAATTGGGGAAAACGGTAGTTGTGATTGGTGGTATGTCGGCGTGTTGTGTTGTGAGGTCACTAGGGTACCTGAGGGGTAACCCATATATGCGTCTAAAAATTCGCGTTTACGGGAGGCAATAGAGGAAATGTGATTGGTGTTTATATTGGTGTATATAGGTGCTCGGAAATCCATAACAGGGCGGATGAATGTTTTGTAGGTGTGTTGAAGTGTTTTAAGGTGGCAACCTCTGATTCTACCCCGGAGGGCGCCCAGTAGGTTTGCGCGGATTCTAATCCTACTGAGTGTTCTTTTTGCATCGGGGAGCCAATTGAGGGTTCTAGTAAAGAGTATTCCTAGGCAGGTGATTTTATCTTAGTGTGTGAGTCTTTCTTGATTTATGATGAGGAAAACATTTCTGGGCGCATGATTTGGGAACTTGTCTTCGGTGTAATTAGGGTGTCAGAAGAGGATTGTTTGGGTTTTGGTGGGATTGACGGAGACTCTCCACCGGTTCGCCCAGTTAGAGAAGTTACGAGGGGTTTTAGATATGAGGCGGGAGGCCGTTTCGCTGTTCCGATTAACCGTCCAGAAGGCGGTGTCATCCGCAAACTACGTAACAGCTACTCCAGGTTGTGTGACTTCAGGAATGTTGGATGCGAATATAATGTAGCGGATCAGGGCTAAGGCTAAGGATCTGAGAAGGTTTTCCCTACTTTGACGCGAACTGACCGATTGGTCAGGTACGAGAGTAGTAGTTTGGAGAAGGGGTCAGGAATGTTGAAGTTACGGATCTTGTGCAGGAGACTGGCGTGTCGGACCTACCGAACGCTTGCTTAATGTCCAGAAACACAGCCAGATTGCATTGCTTGTGGTTGAATGCTCTGGTGGTCCCTGTAAGCAGCTTCAACAAGGGATCATGACACGTTCGGTTGGGAAGAAAGCCGAATTGGCTGTTGGGAAGGAGGTCGTTAAATTCACGGTGGTCCCTGAGTTGCCTGGCTAGAATCTGCTCAAATCATTTTCAGAGGCAACTCAGGAGGTAGATAAATAAGTAACGACTTTATTTCATTTTCGTTGGCAAAAGTAAAACAAAAATAATGAAAAGGACTTGTCCTGTGTAGTTCAGTAAAACTTGCAGGAGATAAAAGGTAAGTACTGTCAGCTGATAACCATCAGGCGGTCGTTGCCGTTTTTAGTATAGATGGCTTGTTTGGAACCCATGATTATTTACTGCCTGAGTAGGATCCGTCATTAACGGTTGTGTTAGTGATTAATGTGCGTTTGTTTGTAAATTTAACTTCGATCTGAACGTAATCTTAAATAAAGAAATTGGCTAGTGACTCCCTCCCGTTTTAGGAAAGCGCTCTCGCTGAATTCAAAATTAAAGCTGTGTAAAATCAACGTTTAGGATTATTGTTTAGGATGTAGACTTCGTCGTTTGGCAAAATTCACATTTATTCCACTTTCATTTTGAATTACGAACTTAAATCAAGTCAATGGATACTTGCTATTTAAAAGTTGTTTTCTTTATTGTATGATTGCTGTATGTAAGTATTTCACCCTTAGATGCTCGACTATAAATCTGTAACTATGAATACAAGGGATACACTTTGCATACTTATTCCTGAGGTGGACATTATAATTATCAGAATAGAGTAATGGGGGTATATACTTGCTTGCTTGAGTAGTAAGTTAAATGACCTATACCAGCACGCAAAGTTACATACGAGTAAAAAAGGGTGCATGAACAGGTATTCGTCCTTTTTTTAAACTTACGTGTATCCTTTTGTAAGAAATAGTGTTCCTGAACAGGTTAAGATTGGCCTAACGTGCTAAAGCACTCAGAAATACTGGGATACTGTTAGACTTCCGAGAAATGTTTATAAACAGGAACTGGGTTGTGCATTCCACAATTTGGTGGCCGTGTGAAAAGATGTATGTTGCGCCCGTTTAGTGTGACAAGATGAAATTTTGAGTGTGTAATAATGGTGTGAATGGCCAAATCGAGTGTCCCTAGCAAAGATAGCCTGCGAAGGCGTCAAGAAGTGTATTTCGGGAGCACACCCTTGCCATTACAATAGCGACAGAACAAGGAAAGAACCGAAACTGTTCTTCTATGCTCAAGAGATTGTAGCTCAGAAGTTCGAGACGGGTCATTTATAAGTCCTATAGCTCTTTTTTGGATGCGGTTTACCATATCAAGGGCATATTGTACTGATCCAGAATTTGAGACTTATATAGTAAAAGGAGTTGTTGCGGCGTGAAGTACTGTTTAGATCTGTACACAAAGCTCAGTTTTCGAACAGTTGTTTTGATGGATTACAAAAGGTGGTCAACCCATGGTTCGATGATAAGGACATCCCTAACATAGAAATAGAGTTTGAAAACTTGACATCTAAGCCATTCATATTTACAGCAGGAAATGATCGGTCTTGTCGGCGTTGAACGTGAGTAGATTATTCCTTCCCCATTCAAGAAAACGTTCTAAGTCTCAGTTGATTGAGGCTCCCATTTTCACTTTAACGTCCTGACTAAATTTACTGTTGTGGGAAAACTGAGAAGAACTAAAATGTAGAGTTCTATTGTCTGCAAAGTATTCGATCGGATTAGTTGTTGAGGAAATGAGATTATTTATGTATAGCCGGAAAAGTGTGGGAGATTTCACTGATCCTTGGAGTACGCCTGCGTTAATAGTAGTTTCTTTCGAAAAGAAGCCATCGAGGACAACACGTCTACGTTTTTTGTCAAGAAAGCAGGAGATCCAACTGATGAGCGTATCGGACAAGTCGAACGAGGTGAGTCTGACAAGTAGGAACTTGTGGCCAACCTGTTCAAGAATCTTTGAAATATCTATAGCTGCTACGGCTGTTTCAACGGACCTTTATAATGTGTCATTACAAACTTGGCTGAGGAGTTTATTGGACTCAAGTAACGAAAGTAGTTATGTAAGTTTATCTTTATTTGCTGATATTTACAATTTTGCAAAGCATTCTATTCTTTACCTATTTTCTACTATTTACATTTCATTCCATTTTTTTTGCTCCATCAATTCCTCTCCCTCTCCCTTTTCCTTACGTATTCCTTCTACACTCCTATCCTCCTCCCCTATACTCATTAGTCATATGCCTTATGTTCTCCATTCCTTCTCCCCACTCTTCGGTACCGCATCTGAACCTCGATATCATTTTTTTCTTTCCTTCTCCTTTCAGATATTCTGGTATTCCTTCCCCTTTAATCTTTTGGTAATTTACATTATATTTCGCTTCTTTTGTTTTTATCTGTCTCTCTTGATTTTGGACATCCCGGTCTCTTCTTATTATGTCTTCTCTTACCCTGACTCCATCTACCCTTAAACTATCTACTTCCTCCGTCGCGTACCCGTTCCTTTCATAATGTTCCTCTCTCCCCCTTGTCCGTATCCCACTCTCCCTTCTTTTATCTCTTTCCAGCGTGCCTGTAATATTTTACACTTCGTTCATTCTCTCATTTCTTCCTTATGTTTCATTGCCCTTCTCCTAGCCTGTACTCTTATTTTTTCTACCTGCACTTCCTCCCTTATAATATACCCCGACGTTTCCTTATCTACCACCAATACCAATTTCCAATATTTTTCTTGCAGCCCTTCCATCTCTTTTTGCTCCATCCACACCCACACTTCTGCCCCACATATCAACACACTTTGTACTAATTTGTCAAATAGAATCTTCTTTTTCCCTAAGTCTACTCTAAACAATCTTTCACTCACACCCCACACTTGTTCTATTAATTTATTCCCTTTTCTCACCGTTTCCCTTATATGCTCTCCATATTTATTGTCCTGTCTCATTGTATATCCCAGGAATGTAAATTTCTTCACCTGCTCAAGTTCCTCCTATCACCATTTCCACTCTTCCATTCTTATTCTTCCCCCTCTATTTCTGAACATTGGTATCTTATGTTTACTTTTAGTCCCTTTCTTTTCATATATTTTTCTATCGTCTTCATCCTCTCCTTCATTTCTTTTTCTTCATTCGCCACCAACACTGTATTGTCTGGGTTTGTCAGCGACCATACTTTCAATTGCTCTGTCACTAATTTTCCCGCTTGCTGCTTCTTAATGTCTCTTCCAGATCCCCCGTAGATATCTAGAGGAGGCTTGGGATTAGTGGGCATCCTTGTCTCAAACTCTTCCTTGTTACGAATTCCTCGCTCATTTCCCCGTTCACTCTCACTCTACTCCTCATTTCCTCATAGATTTCTTGCATCCTTTCTATAAGTCTTCTCCCGGTTCACTATCCCGAACGCCGCCTTTAGATCTACGAATAACGCCACAATTTTCCCACTTTGCTTATCTAATCCTTTATTTGCCATGTGTTTTATATATATATATATATATATATATATATATATATATATATATATATATATATATATATATATATATATATATATATACTACACTTTCCTCCTCTCTTCCTCGTTCACTTTTTTTCTCACTTTTTTAATCCCGCTATTAATTCTTCCTTTTCTCTCAGCCACGTCTTTTCCCTTTCTCTCATTTCTTCCTCCTTTCCCTTAATTTTATTTCTTTTTCCCTCCGTGTTTTGTTCCATCTCTTCCATCACTTCTTTTATTAATTCTTTCACTTCTTCCATTTCTGTTTCTTCTTTTGTTACTTCACTTTTCTTTATTCCTCTTTTCTCTTTCTGTTCCTCCCTTGAGTGCTGCAAGTGCTGGAGACCATATTACTTTCTTGTCCTTACCAAATATCCTTTTCCTTTATGCTTCTCCCCACACCCCTCTCTTATTCATTGCTCACTGATTCACGCTTCGGATTGTGTTTTATTAGAATCAATTATTCTCTTAAAAGATGAATCGCTTGAGAGTGTGCAGTAAATTTTATTAAATTATATTGAAGTAATGTTACAGTAATGTTCGTAGAGAAATTGTTATTAAAAACACGGTTTTAACCAATTTATCACAAATTTAACACACATGTAGTCAATATGAAGAACTAATATCATAAATGTAAACTTTAGATGAAACACAATAATAAGTTGATGAGATTGTTCACTTATATCACCTGGTACCGCTATGAGTTTGAACAATCTGATATTATTATATGCCTTCACTAAGCTTTGTTTTGAATTGTTCATAATGATATAAAAATCCAATAAAATGATTAATGTTGTTACATTTTTTGAATTGCACAAAGGTGTACTTTTAATACTAGAATTAGTTCCTCTACTTTTAATTGTAAGTGCGAAAAAGGAAACCATTAATGTACCTATGGATTAAAGTCTATTTTAATAAAAACCTTAATGGTGTTAAATTATATCTATGATAAGAAAATGAATTGTCTTTAATTACAATACTCCTCACAGAACGATAGTTACAATGTGTGTATATAACACTCCAGATAGCAAATTATTTACCAAGAAATTCTGTAAACAAACGACTCCATTTTTTGGGTTCCTTGAATTTATTGTTTATTACATGGATTAATATTTTGAGACAATAAACCATCAAACCAACTGTAGGAGTGCTCTTACCTCTCGTATTAAGGGTATGAGAGGATTTTCTAGCATAACTTATATTAAATTAATCGTTCTAATAAGATTAAGTATTAACTTTGATGAACTTGTTTCATATCGAATGAATGAATCTGTTATTGGAATGTTAGAAAAATTTCTTGAAACTTACATTATTTAGTCACAAATTATTATAAACATAATAAAGAGAAACAAGCGATAGCTTAAATCAGAACATAAGCTGCAAATTGTATACGATTTGGTAGCTAACATTGCAGAAATATCACAATGACATACTGTTATGTGTCCATTAATTTTGGAGGTATTCCTTTGTTCTTCCAGGGAAGAAGCTCATACAAAACCGTTTCAGTACCATGCTGTTGTCAATATTGTGTTTTCTAAAAAGATTGTTGCGTTTTACTTGCCTGCGTGTTTAACTTAAACCTTGGTATTCTTTACTTCATTTCGATACAATTTAATATTAAGGTAAATGAATTGGTTACAATGTCGTTAAATTAGGACAAAGTTGCGCATTTTGGTGCTCAATACTATGTCGTTACGAAATTTCAGATCTCTTCAGAGCTTGCTGAGAAAAAAAACGAATTTTTCAAATTGCAAAAGGTGGATGTTCTGCACTTAAAGATTATTAAAGAATTTTTTACGAGAAATCCAAATATGTTATCGAAAATTTCAAGGTACTCTAGATATAAAAGTTATAATAGTCAATTTTGTTCTTTGTTATAGCAGCCAGATTAGATTTTTACATTTTTTAATGAAACTCTTTTTACTGATTTCAATGATGTAAGTAGAATTGGCCCCACTGGGAAAGTGACGTCATAGTAGTGGGGGAGGAGGGGGTGGGTTGTGGTTTGGGGTGAGTGTCTGAGTGGAGGTGGATGGTGGTTGGGGTGGGGGTCTGAGTGAAGGTCTGGGGTGGGTATTATTCAACTCCTGGGGTTGGTTTAACCCTAATTAAGGTGCTTTTACCTCTAATTAAGGTTATTTTGGTCGTATTAAGAGCCTTTTTGGGGATCTAACCCCTGGTTAGGTTGTGGTCTAGCGGCCATTATGTATACGTTAAGGTGGGGGTTTAAGGTCCTTATGACTTCATTCGTGATTTTAGTCACGGTTTAGGGTTAGTATTTTTTGAATTGAGGTTTAGTTTTGCAAGTTGTAACTTAATTCAAATGAATTCGAGCCAGTTTTTCAAGTGAGAGTCGTTTTTCAAGGTCTAACTTAAACCAAGTCAGCGTTCTGAAATAAAGGTTGTTTTTTGAATTAGTCGTTATTCAATACAGACAAACGTGTGGGGTGAGATAAACAAATGCTCAAATGCCTGGGGTCAAACTCAAATTCCCCGCAGTTTCTCAACAGCCAAGGTCTACTCGTTGATCTTCAACCAAACAAATCTACTTTTAGAAATAAGTGTAATATAATTAAAGTGATGAACAAAGAACATGTACACCACAACTGTATTTTTCAAGGTCTATTTGTCTTTCTCGTAATTACGTAATTGGGGAGTTTTCCCAGGCGCGGTAGAAGAAATTGAATAGTGAAAGTTATTAACAACTCTATATTAATATTTGTTGGAAAGCATTAAGTAATTTTATAAACAAAACGTGTTAAGTGCATGTATCGGGTAAGCGATCGTTTTGATTTTAACCCTTACAGCTTAACTTGTAAAACTAAGACCATTTTTGGCGGTGGTGTTTCCGATAAAATAGATGTTGTGTGTGTATGTGAAATAACATAGAGGACTGCTTTCAAGTATGGGTATATGCGTTATTGTATAGACATTTTTACTAATTTATCACTGTATGCCAAACTAGCCAATAGGGTCATACGTTAATTTTTTTTATGTTACAACTGGCTTGTGTGTGAGTGTGTGGGTGTGTGTAGGTGCGGGTGTGTGTGGGTGAGGGTGTGCAGGTGTGCGGGTGTGCGGTTGTGCAGGTGTGTGGGTGTGCGTGTGCGAGTGTGTGCGTGTGCGCGTCCTCGCACAAGCACACCCACACGCATGCACACACGCACACGCACACGCATACGCACACGCATACGCACACGCACACGCACACGCACACGCACACGCGCACGCACACGCACACGCACACGCACACGCACACGCACACGCACACGCACACGAACACACACGCACACGTACACGTACACGCACACGCGCACGTACACGCACACGCACACGCACACGAACACACACACGCACACGTATACGCACACGCGCACGTACACGACGCACACGCACACGCACACGCACACGCACACGCACACGCACACGCACACGCACACGCACACGCACACGCAGGCGCACACGCACACGCACACGCACACGCACACGCACACGCACACGCACTAGCACGCGCACGCGCACATGCACACGCACACGCACATGCACACGCACACACACGCACACACACACGCACACACACACGCACACGCACACGCACGCGCACCCACCCACACACACACACACACACACACACACACACACACACACACACACACACACACACACACACACACACACACACACACACACCCACACACACATACACACATATCTGTTTTATCGGAAACACCACCGTCAAAAATAGTCTTGGATTTATAACAAGTTAAGGTGTAAGGGTTCAAATCAAAACGGTCACTTACCCGCATTGAAAAAACGCCTTGACAGGGCTTGTTTTTGCTGTTTACACTCCCGATACACGCACTTAACACGTTTTGTTTATAAAATCACTTAATGCTTTCCAACAAATACTAATATAAAGTAGTTAATAAGTTTCACTGTTCGATTTTTTCTACCTTTCCTGACAAATAGACCCTGAAAAATACAGTTGTGGTGTACATGTTCTTTGTTCATAACTCTAATGAGATTGCACTTATTTTTAAAAGTAGATTTGTTTGGTTGAAGGTAAACGAGTAGACCTTGGCCTTTGAGAAACTGCGGGTAATTTGATTTTGACCCCAGGAATTTGACCATTTTTTTATCTAACCCCACACATTTGTCAATTTTGAATAACGACTTATTCAAGAAACAACCTTAATTTGAGAACGCTGACATGGTTTAAGTTAGAGCTTGAAAAAGCAACTCTCACTTGAAAAACAGGCTTCAATCGATTTGAATTAAGTTACAACTTGCAAAACTAACCCACAACTCAAAAAATACTGACTTCTGAAAATACTAACCCTAAACCGTTACTAAAATCGTTAATGGAGTCATAAGTAACTTAAACCCCCACCTTAACACAGACAAAATGGCCGCTAGACACACCTTAGGGTAAACCAACACCCCTAGCCATGGGGTTAGACCGCGTAAAAGGCTCTTAATACGACCAAAACGACCTTAATTAGGGTTAAAACCAACCCGAGGGGTTAAATAATTAGGGGCAAAACCACCTCCAGGGGTTGAAAAACGCCCCCGAACAGACGACGACCCCACCCCAGACCCCCACCCCAACCACGCTCACTCCTCCCCCCATCACTATGACGTCACTTCTTCAGCGGGGCTCATTCTACTGATATATCATATGGTATGATTCAACTTCAAGATATCCTCAAAATATGGAAAAAAAACTATTTTTGGGCAGAATGCTTTAGAACAAACATGCATTCTTTTGTTTACAATACATATTTTGATTTAATATGAAAATGGGTTATTTATTTTTTAAAAATTTATTATGCTTCATAAAAAAATTCTCTTATGAAGAAGAAAAACAACAACGTGCTCAAAACTATTTTCTAACAAACAATTTCAGATAAAATATTTGATTAAATTTGAAATATTTAAAATTAAATAGGTAATCCTAATGATAACATATAAAAACTAAACTATGAATGTATAATGAATATAATTGAAAAAAAGAATGCTTTGGAAAGAACATGCATTCTTTTGTTTGATATAAATACACCTTTGAAAGCTCGCTTAAATTTTAGTAATTGTATGTTTAGAGGTCGTTCGTGAACCCTTTGGGCATATGTTATAATGCTTCTTCTTTAAATTATGTTCATTATACATTCATTAGTTAGATTTCATCTATTTTATTATTAGGCTTAACTATTTAATTTTAATTACTTTAAATTTAATCAAAATTTTTTTGTCTGGAATTGTGTTTGTTAGAAGATAGTTTTGAGCAAGTTGTTGCTTTTCTTCTTCATAAGAGAATTTTTCTATGGAACATAATAAATTTTAAAAAAATAAATAATACATTTTTAAATGTGTTTTTTAAACAAAAGAATGCATGTTATTTCCAACGAACTCTTCACACAAACGTTTTTTTTTTCATTTTTTGAGGGAATTTTGAAGTTGAAACATACCGTATGATATATCATTGTAATCAGCAAAAAGAACTTCATTCAAAAATGTAGAAATCCAATATGGAAACCATAATAAATAACAAAGTTAACAACTATAACTTCTAAATCTAGAGGTCGTTGAAATCTTCAATAATATATTTAGATTTCTCGTAAAAAAGTGCATTAATAACGTTTCAGTTTAAAACGTCCACTTTTTGCATTTTCGGTATAAAAAAGAAAACCGAAAACTGAAAATATCGGTTGATTTGAAAAATCTCGGCAACGTCTGAAAACATTCGAAATTCGTAACGACATATTATTGAGTACCAAAATGCGCAAGTTTTCCCTAATTTAACCGACATTGTATCTTTTCAAATAACTGAAATCGTCATGTTGGAGCTCAGAAAACGGACACCCTGTATATTTAAGAGGTGGCAATTTGCTTTCTTTTCCGGCGCGACATAATCTCTATAGAGGACGTTGATTAAGATAATATTACATTCTTTGGTGGAAATTTCATAGGGCATCAAAAATATAATCATTTAAAAACTGTCTCATTGTTATAGGAGAAACTGGGGTAAGATGACGATGTTAAGAAAAACGCCTAAATTGATATTGAAAAACTTCACTTAAAGGAATCAAACTGTAAATCAACAAACATCTTTGCTACATTATGTAGGTAACAAATAACAAAAACTAGATCACTTTTTATAAAAAAATAAAAACTTAAAACAAGACATTTTAGTCGTCTTACCCCTTACATCGGGTAAGATGGCGAACACGTTGGGGTAAGATGACCACTTGGACCGGATTTATCATGGTCACGTGTGGGCAGGAAACGTTCTTGTCTTTTGTCTGTTGCTTGCCATGCTTGGTCTACGGCTTTGTTCTTTAATTTATCTCCTTTCCCTTTCGCATTTTTCTTTTCCAATCTTATTTTTTTCTCCTTTTTCACTTTTTCATTTTCTTTTACTTCCAAAGCTTTTTTTAGATGCGTGCTGCTAATAACAGAAGAAGACATTTTCTTGCGTGTTGTGGATGTCTTTTCTGCTACTGGCATTGGCCTAATTATTTTTAAAACTGTTTGGCTCTCTTGAAATAAATTTCTCTTGCTGATTTCTAATTTATCTGCAGTTGGCTGCTGGTTCATTTTTACTTTTTTTGCAAGCATGGTCAACGGAAAGTCATCATCAGAATCTAACTGCAAGTTAATGGTTCTAGGCGAGGTAATTGTATTCTTGTTTCCATGTGAAGTCGATGCCGTGATTTCTTGAGTGTCTTCTTTGGATTGTCTCTTTCTGTAGTCTTTGCTGCGGTATAATCGTTCTCATCAAAAATGAGTGGATTAAATGGTTCGATACCACATGTTATAAACACTTTTACGGTATTGCTTACTGTTGCAGCTTTCCAGTAAGCTTCAGAAAATAATGGACCGACATTTCTATCAGATATCACTACTCCAAGAATGTCCTCTATAAACGCATCACGCGCTTCATTGTAGTAGGTTTTCAGGGGGCCGAACAAAGAAACATCAAGTGACTGTAACCTGTGTGTTGTATGAGGTGGAAATCCCACTAGAACTATTCCATGTTCTCTAAAGAAATTTATCCCTGGAAGTGAAATGTGTGAGCTATGGTTGTCAACTAATAACAAAACTGGGCCATCAACTGAAGGTTTTGCGTATCTAACAAAATGTCCTAAACATGCCAGGAAACTCTCAGCTGTCATCCATCCGGAACTTTTTGCCGTTGCTTGCGATCGAGGTGGGCATCCATTTAGCAGTTCAGGTTTCATTTGTTGACGAGCTAACACAAAATATGGTGGCATATAGGAGCCTACAGCACTCATAGCACCTACTCAGGTTGTTGTACGGCCTCTCTCACCGGATACTATTTTGACTACTCGACATTTCTTTTAGGCGATAAGATCTTTGGTAGTTTTGTTGGAACTGTGGTAAGCCGAGCAATAGATGCAGCTTCTGGATTTCTCAGGCTAAGATGGTTGGCTGATTTAAACCCCTCAAATCAATAAATTCCTGCAATTTTGGTTTCGCGATTAAATCTATGTTCTATTTTGTTTTCATCAGCAAACTGAAAAGCTAATTAACTTGAATTGAAGTGAGCCCAAGGCCGCGGTTATTGCATTCTTTCACATATTTACCAAACTCTGCAGTCTGCTGTGGTGTGAAAGTATTTTTAAATCGTCCTGCATGTGGTGGAAGTTGTTCCCCCATGATATCGCCTCAGTGTTGCCTCAGGAATTTTACACCTTAAGGCCGCTACATTACAAGATAAGGTACCTGGTTCCACAGCTTGTAGCACCAATCTGAGTCGTCGTCCAATTCATTCCGGTTGGTTTTTCATTTATAATTTCTCGGCATTTTGTAACAAATAAGAATTATCGTTATTTATTTTTTACGTTAAAAAATGCGACAAAATACTTATGAGGTAAGATGACGTATTTATGGGGCAACATAACGAATCGTCATCTTACCTACGTCATCTTACCCCTGAAGTAGATTGATTTGTTAGTTTTTTTTATAAATACAAACAAACAGACTTCAAGACAACCAAGCATTGGTGGTTTACTCTTGGTACTTGAGCGTCCAACTACAAACTGCAGCGACAAATGGTCGCCTTTTCTTAATACCTTATCCAACATCTTAGATGTTGCCAAATGTACAAATCAAAATAATAATTTTTAATGTTAAATTTCGCCGATAGTCATCTTACCCCATTCGTCATCATACCCCAACTTCCCCTACTGCTTGACCCTTCGCAAAATAAGTGCGAATACGAACCTTTTACATCCGATGTGGTTGTATATATGTACGATGGAATTTGATTGCGTATGGCCACTTTAAGATTGATAGGCCAATTTCAGAACCAGAAGAACAACAGTATTGTTTTGATAAACAACAACATAAATCAATCATGTTAACAAATACAAAACGCAACAGCTTGTTCTTATTTATGACGTATATTGTTGAGTTTACTTGTTCACAATCAAGAGAATAACACAATATCGTTAGTGCAAAGGTGTTACAAAAGTATATAGTTTGACAGGGACCAAACATGAAATCACTTCACTAACCACAACCATAATATCATTTATCATTTAAATTATAATACAAACGTACCCACACGTATTATATCCAAATTTATTTGACCGTTTTTTTTTTTGTTGTACTTATGAGTTTATAACGAAATATGTGACGAATGCGTTATGAGAACGCGATCTATTTGTTAAGACCCTTTGCTATTTTGTCATGTGAATTAGATTTAGAATAATTCTTTGTAAAAGGCAATACCGAGACTAGCTAGGATCTCCGCCTATTAGGATAAATTAAACGATTCAATTTGGACGAAAAATTAATGTAATAATTTGTGGTGATATTACAAGGGTTTTTTCATTTTATTTTGCTTGTTTATTCATAATACATCTCTCAGATTAATGTGCTTGTTGTGTTTTTAAGTGTGAATCCATTTGTTGTACAGCCAAATACCGACACGCACATTCAGTGTTCGTTTTATTTGAATTAGATCATTGCATATTTATTTGTCTATTTTGGTGGTGATCTAAGTAAAAAGGTGATTTCATTCGAAACCTATATTTATTGATTATTGAACTATAACGTAACTTTTAAAGGTTGATGAGTTAAAGCCTTATTTTTATAAATTTGAGCGCAATTTGCAGCGCATTGATTAATATGATTTAAAGTGGTTATAAACAGAAGTAAGGTTTCTTTTTATTGAAGTGAAATTTCATTGAGGATCAGATTTATTAACTAACGTAACGTAACAATAGAATTATTGTTTTTGATTACGTTAATGATTAATTTTTGAGGCACGAAATTATTTTAGCTAAGTGTGCAAATATCAAGACTTCCAGGTTAGTGAAAATCTGCTGGCCCCAGGGCTACCGGCGGAGATTACGGTCAGGTAAACGAGTTATTGGAGTATTTTGAGCGATCTGTGAACTGACGTATTTAAGCATTTCAACGCCTATTGTGACATTTCAAATACTCTGACGCCTTTTCCGGTTTTCATGCCAATTTCAAACCCAATGTTGACTTATTTACGGTAAGTTATCCTATTGAGCGTATAATTCAGTACACCGAATTCACCACAACCGCTGACTAATCGAGAAAAATCCAATGTTACATGCTATCCCTTTTACTGCAAGTTTTTACCGTAGCAATAAATTCCAAAGTTAGGATTACGTAACTAAACATTACTAATTATGTATTATAAGTGTTTCGGAAGCGGACTCTGCTTCCGTCATCAGGACTAGTCCTGAAAAGGACCGTTTTCGCACATGAGTCGAATTCATATGTTGTATGTAATTTTTTCCCAAGCACTTGACTACTCTCAGATTTGAACTTGGTACTTTTCACTTACTAGTCTGACCTTTACCGCGGAGCCACTGAGTAATCCAATATATAATATGGTAGTAAGCTAGTGTAAAAATGCACAACTCGTCAAAAACTCAAAGAAGCTACATACATCGCACTAGCATCCAATAAGCCAAGCTAGTGTAGGAGTTAAACCCATATAGATTCAAATAATGCGCGAAGAGCTTAAGCGCAATACACCTGCGCAACCACAAATATATATATATATATATATATATATATATATATATATATATATATATATATATACATATATTAAATTATATTTAGAAATGCCAGCAATTTGTGGTATTTGCTTTTGCCGACCTTACCATATATAGCCAACGCACTCTTCACATTCTCGCTCACATTGTTCACTTTGTTGGCCTCGCATCAATCTTTAAAGGTGTTGTACTGCATGTCGTACAATATTTTTGATGTTTTGGGCAGTACACTTAGCAAGGACTCACTTGCCATTTTGGGCACGGTCGGTGGGGTGCATTGATATTCGCTGTAGCTACACATTTTGAGGTATCACACAATCAAAGCTGTAAAATTCGAGTGTTATGTGTGGAATATGAGCATAACATATTGATAAATAACTTGCGCAGTGAGAAACTCTGACAATCTGATGAGAAATTTCAAGGTACGTGAGGTGTTAGAAGTGACGTTAGACTGCTAAGTCGCTTTGAATCGAGATTGTTGCTAAGTTACTTTGGCAACTAAATCGCAGCTGTACAGTGCGGTTCCCTTAGGCAGCGGCCGTACCAGACCGCTTTAAGACCCCATTTTCGTGTCATTTGGTACTGCTTCAGCATCAAATGGAGAGAAAAAATAATACAATTATGAATAAATCTGTTTATTTATCCGGCGATTCACACTGTCGCATGATTTAATTGTTGAAAACAAATCGCCAATATATAGACATACTACTTATTTCATATTTATAAAATAATATTTCCAAGGCCCCTGATCTCAGAATTTTACTTGATATACACGCGCTCAAACCAGTTACAACTGGGTTAACTGTTTTTAGATGCTATTAAATGTGATGATGCTAGAAAAAAGATGAGTCATTGTTTTAGGGTGTTCATTTTGCTGATTCTGTAAGTGTTATTTTTCTTGAAATTACAACCTTGAGAAACAAAAGGTTTCAAATTGATAATCTGACTTTGAACTGCATCACCACAGTTATTATTATGATAAGCTATATTTTTATAAGAATCCTGGCAACAATTCTGATACTCTTTTAAAGGTCAATGAACCTCCGTTCTCAGGTCTCGCATTTTCGTATCATTTGGCTTTGATTTAGCATCAAATGGAGAAAAAAATTCAATTTAAAATAAATCTGTACTAGAAAAAAGATGTCATTGTTTTAGAGAGTTCATTTTTCAGATTCTATAAGTGGTACATTTTTCTTGAAATTACAACATTTAGAAACAAAAGATTTCAAATGCTAATCTGACTTTGAACTAAGTGTTCACCATAGTTATTACTATGATAAGCTCTATATTTATAAGGTTCCTGGAAACAACCTTGATACACTTTTAAAAGTCAATGAATCTCTGGTCCCAGCTGAATGAACTTAGGGCTAAAATTGCCTTCCTGATTCCAAAAGCTGGTTTTAGACTTAGATTTCTAAGCATAGACCAACATCCGGTCTAGGTTAATAAAGTTTTCCCACAGTCAATTGACTTTGGAGAGGTCAACGAACTTTGAACCAAGAACCCCTCCAGTTTCCGATAACGTTATATTTTTAGATTTCTAAGAATAGACCAACGGCCGGTCCAGACAAATTAACATTGGTCGAACTAAATCACATTAAAGAGCTTAATGTTAAGTCAGTCACATCGAGGAAGTCAATGTGTGTTTCTAGAGTAGGTCAATAAACTTTGAGTTAAAAGCCCCTTACGTTTACAGGAACTGCTTCTATTTTTAGATTTGGGGAAACCGTAATATAACACCTACAAAGGTCAACGTTAACTTTAATTTTTGTTTCGTTCTGTACTACAAAAGTTCTGAATGTGCTAGTGCTATTGCAATAGTAATTCTTGTTGTAACCAAGTTGGTAGAAACTGAGTATGGCCTAACCAATGTTTATGACATACTTCTATTCTTCAGATTTCCCTAACTTATCTACATTGTCTTGCCAACAGAGATTAACGGTGACTAATTTAGCATGCATGACTCCCCTTTTTTCTGCTGTACTGGATGATAATGGCTAAGTTGATGTCAGTTATGCTGACTTTGCTAAGGCCTTTGACCGTATTCCACATGATGATTGGTTTCAATGAAAACGCGTGGATTTTGATAATCGTAGTAATGCTTGTTATGGAAGTTAAAAGTTTCGTTTCTGGTAAAACCAGCCTCATCAGTGAATAAGGTAGTCGATGGATAATTTCGGTCATTATCGAAGTTTTCTAGAAAACAACGTGAAAAGTTCACTCTTGCTTGAAAATCATTAATTGTCAAAGATTGTACCTTTCGATAATGGAAAGGTTACAAGAGTTCCATTTTAATAATTTTACATATCGTGGACTGATTTGAATTATTTTCTCTTGCCAATTGACGAGAGCTTGTTGTGGGATCAGCGTCAATTGTATCCAACACTCTTTGTTCTAAAACTGGTGTTTTTGCAGTTCGCCTCATACCACTGTCAATTTTTGGTGGCTTCAAACAACCTGTGAGAACCCGAAATAAATAGAATTTTTATAAATTGATAATATGTACCACTTTCAAAAAGACGCCGGTCAATGTTGGTAAACGTCTTTTTATTCGGTATCCGCCGATTTGGAAATGCCGGCGAATCTAAACGAACAGCTTCAACACAATTCCCAAAAGCTCTGCCATACATTATGTGCATATCTGTCATTTCGGAGTTGGAATACCGATTATTATTCATTATGGATAAAGAAACTGTATGAGAACTGATCAAAAATCACAATATGACAACTATGACTTTTAGTCCACTGCCCACTTACTAAATTTTGGAGCGGTAGTATTTAAATTGACCGTGATTGATGGAATTGCAAATAACTTGTAAACCGTTCACTTTATCAACTTCAACCATGAGGACCAAATTGGCAGAAAATTGGATAGCGGACCCAACAGAGTCATCAAAACATCTGAAAAATCAGGTACATATATATATATATATATATATATATATATATATATATATATATATATATATATATATATGAGTTCAATTTTTTATTAAGTTTTGTCTGTCCAATATAACTGAGGTTGCACTGAGCACATGGAGTTTTATATACTACGTCATACTGCCGTGCAGTGGATAACGGATTTTTCAATTTAGTCGTTAGTTTAATTAAAGTGCAAGTGAACTGGGCGACAATGACGTTATTATGTTTTTTTATTACGTTTTGTATTTTCGGCGTGAATGTCTGGAGGTAAGGGAAGGACAAATAGATTTTTGTTTGTTTTGGGGATCATTTAGGTTATGATTACTTCCTAATGAAGGGGTACTCATTGAAAGTGTATTAACCAATTTTTTAGGGTAACTGTTTTTTATTAACATTGCTTTCAATATAGTTATGCTTTTTCCCTGTAAGGAATGATGAGAAATACGTTCGATTTGCAATTTCAGTTCGTTAATTACATTGGTTTTCATTCTAGTAGGGTGGTGTGAGTAACAGTTTAAGTAACGACCAGATGACATGGGCTTTTGGTATAATCTTATTTTCGCTTGTTTTAATCAATTAGGTGTCTAAAAACGGAATACTTTATTTCTTTCTGTTTCTAACGTGAACTGTATCCAAAGGCCTTGTGCATTGAAAGCCGATCAAATTTTTTGTTCTCTGTCCTCTGGGGAAGCACACACAATGTCATCGACAAGATTCTTTATAAATGGTAACTTGAAACTAAGTTTTGAAATACACAAGTAATGAAAATCATCCATCACATATTGCGCATGAACATTCCAAAGGTTTGTCTGTGGAAATTATTTTGAAATCGAAAGTAGCTAGATATCAAGGTGAAATTTATTAGATCTTTAAAATCCTTCAAGGTTAATTTTTCCACGTTTTTTGTGTTCGTTATGTTACTCCATTTGCTTGAAGTCGTTTTGTGTACAAGATCTTTGCTAACATTAGTGAACAATGATACCACGTCCAAACTTACTAAAATTGTAACAACCTTTTTTTGTGGTTGTATTAAAAAATACGTTAATCTAAAATCATTAATTTATTTGGCATAATATTAGAAAAGTTTTAATTATTAATGCGTAGATTTGAAAACTGGCAATTTAATTGGCATTTCCTAGAACAAATCTTTTGGGTGTAATATTATATAAATAGTAATAGTTCCCTCTCTTAAAAAAATTGGATTTATATTATGTAACAGCGCAACGCAAGAAAACTTTTACACTTGAGTTATTCTGAAAGCTTTTGGTAATTCAGTTAATGCTGAATGTTAACAGCAATAAGAATGATTTTTAATTAATTTTTTATATTCGTGCCATCAAGAAAATTTTGGTGGTAAGTTATTTTTTAAATTCAGTATAGTTTAAACTAAGCATTTGTTTGTTTTTTAGGCACGTTAATTTTCACGTTAATTTTCACGTTGATTTGAACGTTGATTCGAACGTTAATTTTTACGTTGATTTGAACGTTAATTTTTACGTTAATTTTCACGTTAATTTACACGTTAATTTACATGTTAATTTTTACGTTAATTTGAACGTTAATTTACACTTTTCAAGTATGCAATTTTTATAAGTACCTACTTTTTTAGTACGTTTTTTAATTAATTACCTTGTATACTTAATAATTTTTAATGGCAAGATTTACTTAAGTACTTATTTTCGCAAGTTTCTCTTCATTCAAATAACAAGAATACAATAAGTTTATTGGATTGAAAATTTCTACAAAGACATAGTTGATCGCGTTATTACAAGACTCGCAAGGACGTTGTGAAACGCTATCATTCTAGCTGACCGTTCCTTATCCATATTAAACACTGGAAGCTGTCGTTTGGAAAATTGTTATACAGAGGTATTTATATAGTGGTGAATTTTTTAGTTTTTAAGCTTAGCTTTAAAAAACCTTTTTTCTTTCCTCTCCTTATTATCCATAAATTTGGTAAATAAATTTAATTGCATATTGTTATTTTTTGTTATTACTAGAAAGCTTTTAAAGTTCATTAAATAGGTTTTGTTATTCCTGTCAAAGATAACATGGTGCCCGAGAATTTATTTAATTATATTTTAAACTTAATACATAATTTTTATTAATTAGGCATAAGTAAAATTAATGAAGCTATTGAAACGCAGGCAGTATTTCAGGTGCGTAAATTGAACCCCTCCCTATCTCAATCTACTGATGAGTCAACGGCACTTTATATTAAACTTTAACTTCATTATTGTTATTACCATTTGGCTTAAGTTAAAGCATTGCTATACTTTGGCGATAAAATAATAAAGTTAGGTTATAAAATATGAAAATGTAAACTTTCACCATTATCACACATAATAAAATACTTATCTTTTTTGGGTTATTTAATGGTGTATTTTAAATTTTACAATCTAAACATTTTGGTAACACTTATATATCTGTTAAAATTGTTAAAGAAGTTGTAAAACAATTTTGTCCAAGTTGAAAAATTGAAAGATGTTTTAATTTTTCACCTTTGACAAAATTGATGGTCTATTTTAAATTATACAAACTAAACGTTTCGATAACACCTACAGTTATCTTTATCAGTAGCAATATTTGTTAAAAAACGTTTAGATTGTATAATTTAAAATACACCATTAAAAAAACTCAAAAAAAGATAAGTACTTTATTAGTAAAATATGATTTGGAGATAATTTAAACTTGTTTGTAAATTCCGCAATATCGAAGGAATCTTTAACATAATAACCGTTATTAATATTGTATGCTGAGGTGAGGATGTTGGTAATAAATTTCGACATGGGGCCATTAGGGGCATTTATCAACGACACAATAGGCCTAAACGTTGAAGTGGGTTTGTGTATTTTTGGCAAACCGGGAATTGTGGTGGAGTCGCATTATAAATTCTTGGCTGTTTGGCTCGGGCGTCGTCAATTTTTTCTTCTCTCAGTAATTTAGTGATGATGGAGTTAGCTTGCTGTTGTAGGGACGATGTAGTACTTTTAGGGATCTTGGTATACGTTTTATTGCCAGCTAGTAGTTCACTATCTTTTTGTAAGTAATCTATTTTATGCATGCCTCAACGAAAAAAGAGTCACATGTCTCTCAAAAAACATGCGGACGTATAGCCATCATGAACTAATTTTTTTTAATTTGAAAGCTTTTTTTATTACAAATTCAGCAATCTGTCACGTTTGTTGGTCTGATCGCGTTTTGAACCGTTTATGGACCATCATCACGATTTTTGAATACAGACCTGCATTTTTAAAAAAAGTTAAATGAATTCGGCTATCAAGATGACACCGAAGTTGCAATAAAGGTAAACAATGTATTAATTTTTTTTTGTGATGTGATTACTTTAAAGGCACTTTTGTGTAGATACTGTACTTATCCCTGCGGAAGGCACCGTGTAACCATTAATAGGTTCAAAAGTAAAAGTAAAATACAATGTTTATTAGTATGTAACGGAATAATCTAACCTTTTGATGGACGAGTACTTCCGTAGTTAATACCGTTCAAATTCCCTCCTCGTAATTGCAGCACAGCTACCAGTAGTCACTTACGAGCAGTCCCAGTTCGAACAGAACGTAGCAAAGCCAAAAGTGAGACGAAAAGGTACATAACGTATAATCTCAACACACCAATAAGGACAAGACGAAAAACAAGAAAACAGCTAGAAATAAGGTAAGATACATAATAGCAATTTATTTTTATAACGTTGTTTTACCTCTATAGATCGAAGACGAGCTATGTGTTATAATTCACCACGAACTGGTTAAATGTACTTCTTTTAATTTAAATATCGTATTTTAAGATTCTAGTTATAACGACATTGAAGAAAACCGAGCTAACTTACCATGTGTGTGTAAATAACATTCATTTTATAACCATAGCGATTATATTACTTCATAAAATACTTTTTGTGAAAAAGATTCTCACCTAAAACTGGTGATTTACACACCGACGAACAGCAGCCAGAGAAATTTTCTAAAATATATTTTACACCACACAAAATGGCCGTTAAGAAACCATACCTTAGGAGCAACACATTCAACAAAATTTTGTTACCAAATTTTTTGTTGTAATCAAAATGTTAAAACAGACGTATATCGATAAAGTATGTTTAGTAATATGTAATTATTCATTGGTATTACCATGTAGTGGTGATTTAGCAAACTAACAGGTATCTATTAAATGTATGAATATAAAGCTAACCAGAACCTATGTATAGATGGCACAAGTAAGTTTATTTTTAAAAACTTTTATAAAATAAATATAAATACGACAAATAAATAATTTAATGAATTACAATAAATGGTAAAGGCACTAAATACAGAAAATTTAGATCTTTTTGGTAGAGAAATAAGTAACAGGTAAATCGAAGTAAATACTAATCCTCACTATTCGGGTCATAAATAAATTTTGTTTTACCAAACAGTAATAATCAGAGAATATTTGCAGAAATAACCAGAAAACTTTCAATGAAGAAAAAGCGAATAAGGTTTTATTAGCTGTTACAGAGAATTCAGAAATACAACAATCATTTTCAGGGTTAAGCCTGATGACGGAAGCAAAGCCCGCTTCCGAAACGTCTCGCTATAGAAGCAAAAACTGTCAAAATAAGCCGATCAACTGGACTACACAATATCCATGTTATGTGTGACTATGCGTACTTGTGTGTTTGCGTGGGGGAGGAGGGAGAATATGTGTGTGAGTGTGAGTGTGTGTGTGTGTGTGTGTGTGTGTGTGTGTGTGTGTGTGTGTGTGTGTGTGTGTGCGTGCGTGCGTGCGTGTGTGTGTGTGTGTGTGTGTGTTGTATGTGTTTTGTGTGAGTGTGTGTGTGTGTGTGTGTGTGTGTGTGTGTGTGTGTGTGTGTGTTGTGTTGTGTGTGTGTGTGTGTGTGTGTGTGTGTGTGTGTGTGTGTGGTGTGTTCGTGCGTTCGTGTCGTGCGTGCGTGCGTGCGTGCGCTACGTGCGTGCATATGTGTGTGTGTGTGTGTGTGTGTGTGTGTGTGTGTGTGTGTGTGTGTGTGTGTGTGTGTGTGTGTGTGTGTGTGTGTGTGTGCGTGCGTGCGTGCGTGCGTGCGTGCGAGCGTGCGTGCGTGCGTGCGTGTGTGCGTACGTGCGCGCGTGCGGTCGTGCGGGCGTGAGTGCGTGCGTGTGTGTATATGTGTGTGTGTGTGTGTGTGTGTGTGTGTGTGTGTTATCGCGTGCGTGTAAGTGTGTCTGTGATACTATCCTCGAAAACTCCGAAACGATAAAGAGTATGTACTTGAAATGTAACGTTTAGACTTATTATCGTTTCATCTAGAGCTGACTAGGAGGTTTTGTCAGGCGCAGAATTTGGTTTTTGTTTGATATTATGAATCAGCTGAAAAAATATGAGAGTTCGGACATATATACTTTAAACACATCGATGAAATAGGATCTATGCAATTTTTTGATGCGACGAGTAATTTCTTTAAAAAGTTTCTTGATATGATATCAAATTCGGCTTAAAAGTTAATTAAATGGGATTTAAAAAGCAGTGTTTTAGACGTTTTTATGAAAGCGGACACGTGTTTGTTGTTTTTACAATGTTGCCTATTTTCATTATGAAGTATTCCAAATGAGGTTACACAATTATCCTAAAAATTACAGTTAAAATTATTTCAGTTCTTTGAATTTCCATTTTATAGGTTGGAAGGTCGTGTGTTGTTCCACGGCACACATTTGATGTATAAAGAAAATTATACTAATTGCATGGGTTCAATATTTCCGATCTAGTTTATTAGTAATTCTACTTATTTCGTTTGATTAACAACTGTTGTGTCACTAATACTTATTCCATTACATTAATTATGAACGATTATTGACGAATAACTACGCACTTTCAATTACCAGTCATAAGGAAAACCAATTTGTGTCACGCTTCAAGTAATAATATGATCAAAGTTGTTCGCAACCTGTGAAAATGAACAATTTTATTGGGTCAATGTACCCAGTTTATTTGGGAACAAGAATATTAGGATTATCCAGGTTTGAAATTGATTTTAATTGCCAACCTGCAAAAGTAAATCTATTAAAAAAATTTAACGTTAATAACATTGTTTTCTATGTATTAACAATTTGTGTGACAGCGATTCAGTTAGTGTTGGGTACAGATGCATTCACACGTAAAGAAGAACCTAACTTACTAAATAAAATTATTATAATATCAGAAACATTCATGTACGGTACTTTTTCAGTGTTTGTTCTAGTTGTTAATGATAAGATTTCAACAGAACTTAGTTTTTTCCTGAGAAAAGTCGAACTGGTAGACCACAGTTTGTCCAAACTAGAAATAGCTATTAATAATAACTATTTGAAAAAACGTAACGTGGTTTGGATTTTTTTACATACTATTATGTTTGTAATCGCAATTCCTTTTAATTATTTTTTCTGTATGGACCTAAAACATTGCCTAATTTATTCCATTAACCTTTTTCCAAATATTTGCAAGAAATGTTTTACGCTCGTTTTTACAACATGGTTATATATAATTTTGTATCGATTCTCTACATTGGAACAGCACTTCTCCAAAACGTGGGAGTGCAAATGTTCTGAATTAGGTGTCCTCAATGAAGTCAAGATCATTTACTGGCAGCTGAAAGACCTATATCCGAGTAAATCCTTTACTGTTTTAATATCGAGTATACTAATAATGGACTTCATATTTGCTTGTATAATATGTTATGGAATTTGGAGCGACATACATTATAACCTGGATCATACGTATACGGTTGATGCTGTTTACTGGCTTATAATAGTTGTTATGGACATGGGAGAAATTATGTGGCACTGCAATTACATCAGCAATTATGTGAGTAATTTTACGATTATATAATATATAACAAATCAAGTAGTTGTTGTCGGTAAAGCTGATTAGCGCTAATATTACACCCCGTGAGATTACATTTTCGTCGCTTTAACAAATGAAATTTGGGTTAAGTGTATATTCAGTTTTTATGACTCGAATGGTGAACTAAGAAGAACGTTTTCTGTTTTAGGAGTTTTAAATCGCGCTACCTCCTCTAAATGAAATAACAACAGGATAAGGCATGTTTGTCGCGGCGTGGTAAACATTAAAAGCGTAACGGAGTGACACTTTAAATATTTTACATGCACCATTAAAGGGACGACGCTAATTGGTATTAATACAGTAGTGTTAAATAGATTAAAAATCTGCGATATTTTGATCAGCATTTCTGTCACTAAATTAGAATATAATTACTGATTATATTCTAATTACACTATTACAACCACATTAAATCCTTTCTCTATTAATCTTTACATATTCCAATTTGCATATGGATAAAATATTTTCGCATGGTTAGGAAAACGCCGAATTCATATACACAAATGGATAGTTAATAAGTCATAATTATAACGCAATGAAGTTTGGTGAAAGGCACGAATATTTATTTTAATTGATGTTTAAGTTAAGTAGTATAAAAATATACGTGTGAGTCTTAGTCAAATTGAAAGGCAGTATTTAACTGGAGTGGGACTATTTTGATATTTGGCGGCCTAAAAGATTTTACTTACTTGAACACTTCTTTTTACTCCTTTACGTTTGCGAACCCTGTTATGGAATGGGATAATTATGTTTCTTTATTGTTCAGGATTTGTAGTATAATTCCAGGTGTGAAATTCCTAAATTTAATAAGATTAAGGTTTTGATTTCAAAATAAATTGCATTTCAACGGCTTTAGGGTTGATATTTTTGATTTGTTTGTATATATGATAAATTAAAGTTTGACGACATTCGCTTACCATGTTGTACGTATCATTGTTTTCCTTCTTACGGTACTACAACAAATACTGCAACATTCATTGTTTATTGATTTTGTGCCTGAACTGCTTTAATGTGGCAGTTATTAGTCTGAGGATATTACATTGTTTCGTTTAAGCTGATTTATTAGTAATTTTTTGTTTTTATTTTGTACTTTTTGTATTGCTTAACATTGGATCTTTTGTATGAAATCATAATGAATATCTTCTCTTTGAGTATTCATTTGTCATTAACAGTAACGTTATTTTATTATTATTTTTGTTGTATTCAGTGTGTGCTGAAAATAGGTATCTGCAACTTTTCAAAATTTCAAATTAAGACTACCATTTACGTGAAGCAATAACATTTTTGCACGATATATCGATTTTAGTTAGTTACCGGGTTTGTTGCGAGATCAGAAGGTTGTTTTTACTGGTGACTAGGATACACAAGTCGGGTAAGTAATTCACTTACCGTGCATGTAGCGCGATAAGTAAAAATCTATACATTTCACAACAATAAGAACAAAAAATTTGGACATTTCTAATTAAAACGTCACTTTTGACTATTCGTTTATTTAGTAGAAATTAAATAATTTCAATTGTGGTAAATTTAATACAATCGTGCAAAAAACAGTATGAGCATCACGAACATTAAGGGTTGTACCGGTCTCCGGCCAAATTGGGGGCTTCGCTATAGCCCTCGACTGGTAAACGTCCCTTACTGTTCTAGATACTCAATATACTATTATTTGTAGTAAAATTTTAGAATCAATTTTGCGGATTTTTGGGAAAGTGAGTTTAAGTGAACTTTTACGTGAGTTGAAGCGAACTGTACAGATTAAGTTGGGTATTGGATTGAGTAAACAATTTGCATGTTTGTTTATGTAAACAATTTCTGATAATATTTAAAGACTACGGCATCCACCATTTAGCCACATCTAAAAATTGATCTTACAAAACACATTTAATACGTCTCAACACAGAATGGTTAAAAAAAATTTATAAGAAAGAAGATTCTTTTGTATTCTTGATCTTGTAAAAGGGACATTCAAACTGCCCCAATTAATTTATGGCACAAAAAAATTTAGATTAAAGATCAAAGAAATTCGTAAAAAAACAAACATGTCTTTCTTCGTATTTGATCCTTCCAAACTACCTAAATAAGGTAAGTTTTTAATTATACAACATCACATATCAGTGTTACAGCGGTGCTTATCATTTAATACACCAATATTAACGTTAGTGTCCAAGAAATATTATTTTTTTCACGATACTAGATCAGTGCAATAATGGACACCACCTACGTTCGAAAGCGTCAGTTGCTGGCTGTTGTTAGGGTACCGAAATTGGTACAAAAGCATCGTATAGTTTACACCACTACGAACGGTATAATCTCGCTAGATTGGATAGACATTTCGGCATGATTTTAGTAAATGTGTAAGAAAGTGTACCTTAATTTTCGGTTAGTTGGAATAGATATTAACATAGTAGCGGGGAATACTATAAATTTTATCCTTAGGTTATCCTGTTTTAATAAGAAATGAACTGGTTGTGTAAATCTTTGCATGCGTCAAAACGGCGGGCATTTTGAACAGTTTTTCTGACATTTTTGTATTTGCATTTAAGTTTTCTGTTTAATTTTTGAAAAATCTTTTACGTTTGCCAAATTCTTCAAAATTTGTAATAGCTTCCGACTCACTTTGACGATTTACATCCGTCATCAGCGTCAGAAGCGTTTTTCTCGGAAAGGGTTGCTTCTAGCGACTTCAATAAAGTATACCTTTCTTAACTGGAAAAGATAGGGAAAAAAATTATCAAGCCCAATATGACATATACCGTGGCACAAAAAAGTTATAGTGATTTTAAAGTCTCCTAATCGTCGCTTGTGTAAGAGATAAAACAAAATCGTTCACAAATTTTAATTTCTCATCCCAAGAAACTCATGTATACCAAATTTCGTGAAATGGAATTATTTCCCGAACGATGGATTGGTAGACCTATTGAATGGCCTCCACGTTCACCTGATTTCAATCCTAAAGTTTATTTTTATTGGGGATACTTGAAAAATTCACTTTACAAAACTAAACCAGCAAATCTTGCAGAGATAAGGCAACGAATTATCGATGAATTTCGATTAATTTCTAAGCAATCATTCAGAAATGTGGTAGACACATTCTACCATCGATTAGGGTACTTTCAACTCACAAATGGAGCACATTTTGAACACTTGACGAAGTAATCATTATGTTAAAAATGTTGTAATCTTTCAATTATTACGTTTTAATGTAGTTGAAAATAGTTTGTATTAAAAAAATTATTGAGACAATTCGGCGTTGTCAGACTTCTGTTTTACATATTTAAGACGTTCTAGATTACATAAAATCTTAAGTGTTACATATGATTGAACTCGTATTGAAGAGGAGATTCCAATAATGGCTGCATATACAGGGTAATGTATTCAAAAAACCATAGTGACTAATAATATCAGAGAAACTACAAATTTGGCAACATTGCAAATGTCAAATCTGGAATCTCCGTATCCCAAAATATGCTTAGGGTAGCCGGGGGTAAAAGTCCGCAGATGGTAAATATCCGCACGCCATTTTCTGAAAAACCGTTTATTGTGCGGGCGCGAAAATCAAGGCACATGCGAGCTTAGTAATCCTATGACCACAGAAGTGAACGCCACGCGGATTGTAACTCACCATTTCGAACAATGAGGTTAGTGTTGTTTTTGTATTTTTTTATCTAATTATGCATATTTTGTTAATTGGTTAATGTACGCTGATGTTGGAGTTACATATTGTACAGTTTTAACATATTACGAAATTACATGAAATTATGTTGCTATGGAAAACACAAGACCACAGCAAAAATTAAAAATGGGGAAAAAATCCATAGAAGGCATGGGGTAAAGATCCTGCGCGGACTTTTGCCCCACCTTTTATTCTCAATAGAAGTAACTTAGATTTTTTGTCATTAGAAATTGCAAACGCAAAAACGAAGCATTAAACCCGCTAACGCCCGAAATTTTAAACAAAGTACGACTATTAAGACAAGATGGCCTTTCCACAAGAGAAATAGCGCGTATGGTTGGTTTCGACGAGCCAACTATAAGAAAGTTAAAGTTAATACCGGAGTAACATCTCTAGGACGCTTTAGTAAAACTTTTACTCAGGAACAAGAAAGACAAATAGTAGAGCACTGCAAGGCTTTGGATTTACGCTTTTATGGGTTGACTTTAAAATCTCTTGCGTTTCAATATGCGGACAAAAATGGAATTCGTCACCGTTTTTCAAACGAAACCAAAATGGCGGGAAGAGACTGGACGAGAGAGTATATGGAAAGAAACCGACTATCTTTGCGAGCTCCCAGAAAAACTAGCTTAGCAAGAACCATGGGATTTAATAGACATCAATTAGCCCAATATTTTCAAAATTTAAATACTTCAGAAATACGAATTTCCACCAAACAGTATATTATAGGTTGTGTTTAGTCAATGCAATTTAAACTAGATCAATCGTAAATTAATATCTCATGGATTAGTGTGCTTAGTAACAAAATGTAGGCGGGGTCTGTTTACACAATGTATGTGTCTAGTTTGAGGGGTATGCTGATTGCTAACGTTTACACTAAATAAAATCAACTTAATGTAACTTCAGTCTTAAGCAAATTAACTCCTTGCATATTAATCCTTTAGTTAATATTACAATAAGTCTAGGTTTATTAACAGGGTGAATCATAAAAGAAGTGAGTAAATAAATAATTTTTTTTAATTTTTAGGGTCCCTTTTAGCTGTTATTACAATGCCTATTTTCGTATTGATATCTGAGTTTCATAAGCAATCTTAGTATATCTCAGATTGCTGTTTTTCAGTCAATAATTGGCAAGAAAATTGTGAAGTTTACTAACAGCTCTGAGCATATCAATGAAAAAGGATGTTCTTATACTCTTTTAAAACACCAAAGTCGTACACATTTTACCTGAAAGACATTTGAGTTATCCCTGTCAGGGTCTCTAGTGCATTAACTAGATGCGAGCAAGGATCTTAAATATACTAAAGTAAAAACCGGGAAGCATGGGTGACAATGGTACAGATAGGACCGTTCCGACCTGGGGCGCAAAGGCTGCGGGCACTCGGGCGGCAAGCAGCGGTGGCTCCAAGCAAAGGGGGCGACGGTACAGCCCGGTTAGAGAAAAGCTCTAAAAGCGACAATTTGTAAACTATCATGAAACAAACATGACACGTATGCCGTAGATACCTTTCAAAATCTCTCCCTCTCCCTCTCCCTCTCCCTCTCCCTCTCCCTCTCCCTCTCCCTCTCCCTCTCCCTCTCCCTCTCCTCTCCCTCTCCCTCCTCCCTCTCCCTCTCCCTCTCCCTCTCCTCTCCCTCTCCCTCTCCCTCTCCCTCTCCCTCTCCTCTCCCTCTCCTCTCCCTCTCCCTCTCCTCTCCCTCTCCCTCTCCCTCTCCTCTCCCTCTCCCTCTCCCTCTCCCTCTCCCTCTCCTCTCCCTCTCCTCTCCCTCTCCTCTCCCTCTCCTCTCCTCTCCCTCTCCCTCTCCCTCTCCTCTCCCTCTCCTCTCCCTCTCTCCTCTCCCTCTCCCTCTCCTCTCCTCTCCCTCTCCCTCTCCCTCTCCCTCTCCCTCTCCTCTCCCTCTCCCTCTCCCTCTCCCTCTCCCTCTCCCTCTCCTCTCCTCTCCCTCTCCCTCTCCCTCTCCTCTCCCTCTCCCTCTCCCTCTCCTCTCCCTCTCCCTCTCCTCTCCCTCTCCTCTCCCTCTCCTCTCCTCTCCCTCTCCCTCTCCTCTCCCTCTCCTCTCCCTCTCCCTCTCCCTCTCCCTCTCCTCTCCCTCTCCTCTCCCTCTCCCTCTCCCTCTCCCTCTCCCTCTCCCTCTCCCTCTCCCTCCTCTCCTCTCCCCTCTCCCCTCTCTTCCTCTTCCTCTCCCATTGCTCCCCCTCTCTCTTTCCCTCTCTCTTTTTCTAAAAAGAATCTTTGAATTTGGAATAAAAAGTATTTCCCATCACTTATGAAGGTAATAATTTTCCCATCTTTTAAGTTTTACCAAACAATACACATTAAGAAAATTTCATCTAAATATTTTCAGCACGATTAGCGTAAATGAACATCGTAATATATACAAGGTGTCCGGAAAATATGCGCAAAAAATTTAGTTGCCGATTCTACATGAAAAATGAGTGTGGCAAGTTTCTATAACACTTTTTCGAAAACTCAAATATAACGGATCTACAGGGCGTCAAAGTTAGATTAAAAAAAATTTTTTTAATAACTTTTTTGTTGGTAACCCGGTTGTTTTAAAATTTGGTACACTTATTACTTATGATCTTTTGTATTATCGATCAAAAGTTGACATTTGTTCCTTAATGCTAAGGGGATGTACTCAACCTTTCCATCTACTTAATAACCTATAACTTTTTGGTTTTTCAGTTTTTGTTGTGTACAGTTTCAAAAAATAAGAGAGCGCTTAAAATTACGCAAAAAAGGTTTACTTTTTACATCTTTCTAAAATAAGCCGTTTTCGAGAAAACCTGCTTTGCAAATTGTCTTGCACGCTGTGAACAACAAGGCACGTTAAATTATTTTCAACGTTTTAACACGGCGTGCTGCGGTAACAAGCACTGTTAGCAAGTCGCAAAATCGGTAACTGCCCGAGAGCTGATGGTAGCCTGTTAACGTTGCCGTTGCTTTTGGAGTCACGGAAATGGGTGTGACGATCGTAAAAATCACCTTAAACGTGCTGGTGCGCAGGAAGTTGAAAGGAAATGGACGGGAATAAATCTTTTACTGTAAGGACGGTTCTATGGTGGGTATTATGTAGGTAGGTGTAACAAATGTAACGGTTAAGTGTGCAACTGTTTATGAGCTTTGTTTCGGTAATTGAGAGAATGTGTATGTTGTCTTCGTGTAGTAAGTTTTTAAGTAGGGAGCGCTTCCGACGAACGCCCCTGACATAGCTGTCCCTGTCGTGCTATTCATTTTGGAGGAATTGAAGGAGTGAGGTCTTGGATACATTGGAAACAAGATCGTGATAGTCGAGTGGTCCTATGTCGCCGGTCGGGTAACATTTGGAATAGGGTGTGTGTTACAGCACTTACAGAAAGGTTAATTATAATATTATTAATAGGTAGGTATTGGATTAAAATAATTTAAATGAATGTTCAGAACTACTTTCAATTACCAGGTACCAATGTATATGCAAGTCGCACAAATTTCAAAGAATGCACGGTCTTATCGAATCCACGTACCCTCTTTATATGGATAAAAACGTGTTAGGTTTATCTACATTTAAAATTGATTTTAATCACCGACCTGCAGAATTAATTCCTACAAACAAATTCAATTTTGGTAGAATTGTCTTCAACCTATTGTTCATTTATGTTGTAACTTTTGCGTTAATTTTTGGTAAATATCCATTCAAAAGTGCATGCGAGTATAATATAGTGAAAAAGTTATGATATCGCACACATTTTTGTATGTAGCATGTATAATCTGTATTATGATTGTTAACGTTAAGATATCAAACGATTTAGGATGTTTCCTGCAGAAAATCGAACTAATTGATGAAAATTTAACCAAGATTGGAATAGCTGATAATAATAACTAGATTATGTTACATATATTTTTCCGAATATTTACAAAAAAAGTTTTGTATTTTCTTTTACAAGCTGGTTGTGTACAATTTTGTGTCGATTCTCTAAACTTGAGCGGTACCTGCCTAAGATGTGCACGTGGAAACGTTGTGAATTGAGTGTGTTCAGTAAAATTGAGGACATCTACTGGATGTTGAAAGACCTATGTCCAAACAAATCTTTTACAGTAGTAATATTAATTATACTTATGATGGATTTTACATATTGTTGTTTTTGTTTTAAAATTTGCATTACTTTGCATTATAAACTGGGTTATAAGTACGTGGTTGATGCTACTCTCTGGCTCGTAATAGTTATTATGGACGTGGGCGAAATCATTTGACATTGCCGTTGTTTCAGCTACAATGTGAGTAAAGAGAATGTCGCCAAACCCACAATCAGTGTTTGTAAATGTTCACCAATTTATATTTGTTCTATTATAGTTTACTTAGTGTACAATATAACTTCTATATCTCTATTTGCATGTTAACGTTTTAACAATAGGTAAACGCTTACGCTGTATAACTTATGGCACTACTAAGTTTTAAAGGTTCACCTTTACTTAGACCTTACTTTACCAGATCATATAAAGTTGCACAAAATTGGTAGTCTAATTTAGGTAATATGTAAGAGAAGGATGCCGATATCTCAGTAGTCTGGGGTGCGTGAATGTTGTTCTTCGTGTAGGGCAAATAGAATCCCACCAATCAAAATGGGAAATGTTATAAATCAAAGAGCGCCAGTTTGTTTAAAATCAAAAACATGAATTTAATTATCATTTAATTGACACCCACATAAACACTAGTACTGCACAGCAAAGTTCAAAAAAGATAAAGAAAACTTGCTTACCTTTTGTAGGGTTGACCAGTTCGATCAGAAAGAGTGCTCCTGGACTGGTGGTATATATATATATATATATATATATATATATATATATATATATATATATATATATATATATATATATATATATATATATATATATACTCATTGACAAATGTAGAGGACCGCAAAAAAACACCGTAAATCATATAACAGCAGCGGCTTAAGCCTGTTTTTTTAACATGCATTCGTTGATCTTTTATATTTACCAAGGCGCAGCGGATTTTCAAACACAATCGTTTGTTTATTTGTGATCTGTATTCTGATCGTTTTGAGACAGTGACGTGTTGAAGGTTCTTATGACAAATTTAATTTTGCATTTCAAATAATCTTTGGTAATGTCAATGTTTACTATAAACAAGCAATTTTAAATCAAGATGCGCGTGAAGTTGAGGTTCCTAGAGCTCCCACTCTAATCGAAAGTGGATATGGTTATCGAGAGGTAGCCAAAATGTTGAATGTTTTAAAATCAGTAACCTTTCGTGTTGTGCAACGGCATTGGCAGACTGGCAAAAGACGTCGTGGACTATGTCGAAAAAGGGTAACAACAAATAGAGACGACAGATGTATCCTTAGTTACGCGCTCAGAAATAGGACTGCCAGGGGCATCCTTCAACAAGTGTGTCTGGAGAATATAAGCACAAAAACCGTAAATTGAAGGATCGAGGGATCAGAAATGGTTTAACGTACCTGCCAAGGGTCCGTTGTTAATCAGGCAACACAGAGTGGTTTGTAAAGATTTTGGTCGAAATCACAGTGGTTGGTGTATAAGGAATTGGGATTAGGGGTTCTTCACTGATGAGTCCAGATTTTTTCTCCGGCAAAATGATGGAAAAGTAAGTGTTGTAACCATCAGGTGAAAGATATGCCCAATGTAACATTGACAAAAGAGTTTCCTGTGGGGGAGCATCATTGACGGTATAGGGTGGTATTTGTTTGGGTGTGAGCGCAGAGCTTCATATTGTAGAAGGAAGATCATTAGCAGCTGCACGGGAATTGAATTGCCCTTATTGCAATTGATCAGAAAAATAAACAATTGAATCTTCCGCTTTATAAACGACCCTTCACAGTGAACGAAAACCCTCAGTCTCGACAGTCAAACGAACTGTTTTTTAATTTGCAGTCGCAAAGGAACAGCGAATATTTAAATCTAGTCCAGGTGTACTTTAATTTACTGCACCTCCTGTGTTTATTAACACCCAATCAGATTATTTATGCGTAACTATTCTTTATATACGTAATACACTTCAACAGATTTTATATACAAGCACGACATTGTCTATTTTTAAATAGCTGTGGCTGCACTATAAGAACTATCAACAGTTTTGCCCGAGAACTTTCATAAGTAAAATACCAAAATACAACACATGTATCGATGCACTTAAAGCGTAAAACTGATTCAAGAAATAGAAAAGGACTAAAAGTCAACACTTCCCTTTCTAAATGAACACGAGAATGCTAATAATAAGCGACGAAACACCAAGACAAAAATATCCCCCAGGTAATTAGTTCAATTTATAGTCCACAAGCAGTGAACGGCTGACTTCCTCACGATATCTTCAGGTAACCACCGGGTGAATAGTAGGTATACTTTGCGCGCGCTTGCTGCTTATCACCCAACCCAAGCTCTCACACGTAACTTCGTGTGTAACCACCAATATAAAATATTCTGTACAAAAATACAAACTGGACATTTATCGCGAGAAAAATGTACTCCTAAATCACATCCTTTTTTCAATAACGGAACCTACATCACCCATCTAAATCTTCTGTAACTCTTACAACTTTACCACCTATAAACGAATTGGTTAACTACTAAGTACATAGAATTACTGAACGGCGTTACAATCTTCCCGCTATCACACACGATAGACTTGCATTCTAACCA
This sequence comes from Vesta saturnalis, assembly GCA_036346205.1. Lineage (NCBI taxonomy): Eukaryota > Metazoa > Arthropoda > Insecta > Coleoptera > Lampyridae > Vesta > Vesta saturnalis. Next base: position 500,854 of record JARFJB010002372.1, on the reverse strand, counting down.
AAAACACACCCATACCGTAAACGTTAATATAACTACGTTTCAAAATAATATTTTACAGTAATGATGAAATTTAATTAAGAACAAGTTTCCTTTCACGAAGCAACAATTGCAACGTTATAATCATGGAGAGCTTCCGTTTTTCTAAAATCTTATTTATGATATTTAAAGTTGAAAAAAAATTCTAAGCCAAATTTAACTACACCTGACGTAAGGCCATTAAGACTTAGTGGAAGCACGATGTTTCTAATTTTGGTTTCAGTTGTTTTGTAACTAACACAGAAAGATATTACTCCAATACGGGGAAAAAAAATCCTTACACATTCTATAATCAAGTACGAAATGATGTCCAGCATCTGTTATTCGATAAATCTACAGTGTTGCGCTAGCCTATAAAAGTAAATAAGTGCCCGGTCTAGTTAAATAATAAAGGCCATGGGGTAGTAATTTACAAAATAGCTGAAATAATACTTTAAACACCTCACACTCCCCATACTTAAAATCTGCTCATTCCATGATTCAAATTTAGTTACATATATAATTATGCAGCTCCATGTTGTAATATGCTTTAAAATTCCGGTTGTCGGACTAATTGCTTGGTTTTCCAAATATCCAATGCGCATACCGTTAAATCTATGCTAACGCAAAGTGCGATGGCCCAAACAAATCTATAAATGTAACAATAGAAATTCGGTCAATTTTCGCCGGAACATATCCCAATTACTAAGTAACATAATCTAAAAGAAAAAACTAATCTAGTGGAAACAAGCTAAACTAAACGAAACGACCGACTAAAGAAGCCAGACTAACCTAAGTAGCACACTAAATTAAACCAAAGCACTAATGCTAGCTACAAGCACGAAACCATTACATTATGTTACCCTACGCCACAGTACCGAAAATCAACTACATGAAAACCAACAAAAACAAGATTATAGACTCCCAAAACCTAAAATATGGTCAGCTATACTGGAATTCCCAGAGGCACAAATCAAAAAATGAAAACAAAACAAAAAACTAACATGAAAGGCGGACGACACTACTTACCGTAATCTATATGACTGGACAGAGTGTGGGGAACCGGTACTTTACACATACATTTAATATTAGGTAAATAATAAGAAAGTGTCACCCTTATTCTTCTTAACTAGCTCTAAACATAGGACGCGAGCCGACAGGAGGATGGTTTCACTTCCCTCCCTGTAGTTCGAAACCTGTTCTTAGACTCTTCAAAACCCAAACTATCCACTGCTGGATGGAACTTAAAGAACATGAGCTCAAATGCTTTGGCCAATTAGAAAGAAGATTTTCATGAACGTACACGAGACGATGCAATCAATAACTGGACCCAGAAGCTCTACATAAACATAATTTTCACCATAGCACATATACTTTAATAGCAGAACCTGAAAAGACGAAGAGGCAGCCAACTTTAAAAGTCACGCTGAAAGAAGTGGGCAGCGTCTCAATTGTCCAACAAAAACGAACCGCGCTGTATTTCAAATAATCAAGGCTTTGCGGAACTCCAAGATCATCCTCGGCCCGAAACGAGACATATCGTCCCCAACTCTCCACGCTATTTGATTAGTTGCCTCTTACGGCTAGCAGTGGCATCTGCTGTAGAAAATATATTACTTTGTCCCTCAACGGTTAAGGATTTCTCAACAATTCTAAAAATCTGTCGCATTCTATATACCCTTGGAGATATTTGGGGCATCCGATTATTTATAAGTTTTATGCGATATACGAACTTCGGCGTTAATTTTCGCTACTAATATAAGCTGCCTTGAGACACTGTAAACCTCATGGACTTTTTGCTGTGCTTAACACACATCATATCCCAAGATTGTTTGAAGCTTCACCTTAAACAAGTTTAAAAGTAGTGCTTCTTCATAATGTCAAATACCGTGCCATTAGTTCCCGTTGGATATTCGACAGGTACGAAGAAGAAGTGTTAATAAATAAAGTTGTTGGAATATCTCAACTGTGAGCGGTACAAATAGAAAACGTGGTCGGATTTAAAATATGTTGCTCTCCTCCTCGGAATGCATGGTATATCGAATTCTGCTGTTTTAGTTGCAAAGGGAATAACGGGATAACGAAAACAATTACGTAAAATCTACATGGCATTCTCGACAAAGATTTGGTCCTGGAGGGAAAAACGGACAAAGTCCTCCACCTGTTGAACCGGACAGAACTTTAATACCTCCTTTACATATAAAATGAGGCCTTGTTAAAGATTTTGTTTAAATGTGGACACTACAAAACCCGCGTGTCTCCATCTTCGTAAAAATTACAAATTAAATCACGCAAAAATAAAAGCGGCATGACATTCGAGCATTACGCCGTGATGAAATGAATACTCACTGGACAAGAATGCGGGTGGGTGTGGCATGCAAAATTTTAAAAATGTGTAGAGAAGCTTGTAAAATCATATGTCCAGGTGGAGATATAATGCGTCTGAAACTTCACTTTTTAAGTTCTAACTTAAATTTCTTTCCGATGAACATGGGGAATGATTATATCAAGGCATCGTTGAAATGTAGAATAGGTATCGTGAGGGGATTGTTGCTGGAATCTTCGACGAGAGAGTAATGCCATGCCTGTGCGTCTAGTAAAGCGACGAAAAACGTAGTAACTTCTTCTTCTTGTACATTTTCCTTTTAATTTGTATTAAAAACATGTTAATGTGGAGCATTGCTAATATGTATCGTATTTGTTAGTGAGGGGTTCCCATACAATTTCTCTCTTCTAATTGGAAAGATGGAAGTAACTGATACCAGTTTTGCTGAAATTGGAATCGCAATACCGTCAAACGGGTTGACTCGGAACATGGGGTCCGACTCGGAACGCACCAATATTTTAAAATTGTACAGGTACTAACATCTATCATGCATCAGATGAATCAAATCTGAGATGTAGGTAAGTTAGTTAGACATCTATATCGTTTATTTATGGTATAAAATTTCGCAACTATCCGAAATTAGTTTTCAAAATCATTGTGAATAAAAGGTAAGAAAAACCCTATTCTTTGTATAATTGTAATAATCTTGTTATATCACGGGTGTTTCTGGCATGTGGAAGTTGTTGTATACATTTTTTAATAGCTTCAAGTATTCCCTTCAGAATTTTGAGGTTAGATAAAAATTTTCGCGGGAACCAGAAAAATTTACAGGATGTTGCATAAATTATTGCACTTTACAGGGCGACTCGGAACATGCCGCGAAATTATAAAAGGAAGATTGGTGGCAGAAATTACGCTTCCTATAATGAAGAACAACTTTAAAACGCCATCACGGACGTTAAAAATGGTAAACTATCATATAGAAAAGCGTGTGATAGATATGGGGTGAAATTAGCCACCTTTTATAGGCATATAAATCAAAAGAATTTAAAGAGATATGGGGGACAACCTGCTTTAACCCATGAGGAAGAGAAACTCGTAGTTGACTCCATTGGTGTGATGTCTGACTGGGGGTTTCCTCTAGAAAAAAAAGATGTTTGCGTTTTGGTCCAAAATTTTTTAAACAAACGAAGCATAAAGAGAACTCAATTTAAAAATAATTTACCTTCACACGAATGGATAACAACATTTCTACAGCGAAACGCTGCACTAAAGCAAAGATTACGCTCTAGTATAAAAAGAGCCAGGGCCAATGTGTCCGTAGAAATAATAGAAGAATACTTTAGGAATCTCGAAGTGCCGTTACGTGATGTGCCTCCCGACAATCTTGTCAACTACGATGAGACAATTTTTGTAGATGACCCAGGCAATGTAAAAGTATTAGTTTGAAGATCGTGCAAATATCCCGTAAGGATACTGGGTTCTAGCAAATCGGCAACATCTGTTATGTTTTCTGTGGCTGCAAATGGGACCATGCTCCCGCCTTATATCGTTTATAAGTCCGAGCATTTGTGGCAAGAATGGACACAAAACGGCCCTCATGGTGCAAGATACAACAGGTCAAAGTCTGGATGGTTTGACCAGTGTATTTTTGAGGATTGATTTTTTTCCATAATTCTTCCCTATTTTAGAAAGCTGGATGGGCCAACAGTTATAATTGGAGACAATCTGGCTAGCCATCTTTCACTGAGAATTGTCGAAGAATGTGAAAAACAGAATATAAGGTTCGTTCTTCTTCCGGTCAATACTACCCACCTGACAGAGCCGCTCGATGTGGCGTGTTTCAAGCCTGTAAAAATTCAGTGGAGAAAAACACTAACGGAATGGAAAAAACGAAACAAAGGTTGTCTGCCTAAACAACTTTTTCCGAGTTTACTTCAAAAATGTCTTCTCACAATCGAAACTCGAAATTCAGAAAATATAAAATCTGGATTCAAAGCCACGGGTTTATACCCCCTCGATAAAGAAAAAGTATTGGACAAGATTCTGGAGTATAAAAAACATTTTGAAGAAAATGCTCCTTCCATATTAACGGATTCATTAATTGATATTTTAAGGGAATCGCGAGGATCTAAATCTTCCAATACTACAAAAAGGAAGAAAATAAATGCAGCTCCTGGGAAAAGTATTGGCGAAAGCCACTTTACCCAAGCAGGAAGTTCACATATGTCTTCAGAATTTGACGAAAACGTTCAAGATGATGCAAATGTACTTGAACAAAATGAAAAAATAGATGAAAGCGACGATTACAGTATCGACACTGCAGTGCAAGATGATATTAGATTTTCTAAGTTGGAGAAGAACATGTTTGGTTTGTAATGATAAAATTTCCTGTAGAAAACAATAAGACTGAAAACCTCGACAAAAAGTTTATTGCTCAAATTCAGGAAATAGTGCCAGAAGGAGAAATCACAGTCTCATGTTTGAGAGAGAATAGAAAAATAAAAAGTGCTTGCGTTTTCCCCGACGTGCCTGATATTTGTGATATCGAAATAAAACAAATAATGAAAATATTAGATGTGCCTTTGAAATTAAGACGTGGTGGATTTTTGTTCGCTTTTTAAATCACTTTGGTTTATATTATAATGTTCTTATGTGTTCAAGGCTAGTTGGTACCTATCTACTCGATGTCATCAATATGTTTTTTTTAGTGTGGTACCTACCCACCTATATATGTTTTTTTTATTACCTATATTATATATTAGTAGATTAACAGTTCTTTGTTCATTTGCTATGTGTTAAAAAAATTTAATATATGTTTAATGTTTTGTGTCATTCAAAAAAAGCGAGTTTTATTTGTATTTTTGAAAATTTAAAACAAAATTTTTTTTTAAAAATAATTTTTGTGTTCCGAGTCGACTCTCCTATTGATTGACTTGGAATTTCTATACAAATAAATGTGCGTTCCGAATCACCCCCCAAATTCCGGGTGACTCGGAACACTTTTCTTTTTTTTTTGAATCGGGAAAGAAAAATTTTAATCTTTAACAACAAAGGGGAATTGTTCCTAAAATATTAGACGCACCTTAGCCAAAATTTGATTAATTTTGGTTAAATGTGTCAAAAGTTATAAGCAAAAATATGGCAAAAGTGTATTCAAGTCACCCCGGTTGACGGTACATAATAACAACAGATGAGAATTTAGCATGTTTTGGATTACTGTTATATTTACAATCGGAATTGTATTTAATGTCTGTTTAAGAGAGTTAGACGACATGTATATGATGATAGTTTATCTATTGGTGAATGTTTACAAATCGGCATTCTCATTCTCATTCGCATATTGGTTACTCACAGCAGCACACCGATACTGTCAACCAGGAGACCATCTATCTAACGTTATCATTTTATTCAGTGACATCTAATAGTAGTAAAATGGTTAATCGCTTAATTACACAAGTGGTCGTTAACGTCTGATTTGAGCATCAACCTAATATCGTACAAAAGAAATTCAACTAGATTTTTTGGAAGCTTGACTAAAAGTTGATTGTCAAGTTACCCGAGCATGAACCCTAAGAGGAGGTGTCTTACGTAATAAAAAAGTATGTTGCAATCCCCTGTATAAACCTACCTTTAAGTCTCTAAATAGTTATCTTTAATGCGTTATGTTTGAAGCGAATAAATGATTTATTACCATTCAAAATTGTAGACAATCTTATGTCAATACATCTATTAAAATACTTCGGTGTGATAAATAATAACATTGACATTTACAGTAACGTCAATTACATACTAAACTTAGCATCTAGCCTTACTAATGAAGGTTATGTTATATTTATAAACGCATAATTGAGCAATGATCAGTGATGATTCTCTGTATTGAATATTCGGTACTAATTGTAACTCTAAATTAGAATATTAGGATTGATCCGCATAATAATAGTACGACTTTACGTTACTTATTCTTCTAATCTCATCTTGACACTGTATCTAAATGTTACGCGATATTTTATTCCATTTCATACAAAAAGTGTGACGCATACAGAAGTGACTTACACTAGCCGTAAAATTGCATACCGCTGGATACGGCTTAACTTCTCAGAAATCGTACATAACTACGGTTTAACACTCGCTATTCTTCTCTACTTTTGATATTTATGCATATAATAGCATAATTAATAATTAACTGTGTCTATACCACATTTAGTACTGTATAATTGTACTCTTAAAGTACAATAAACTTGAATTGTATCTTTAATGTTTCGGAACGTTCTTTTACTGTGTTTGGCCACTTGCCACTTTAACGTTACTTAACATTTATAAAATAAAGAAAGAAGGAAAGACTACAACGTGACTCTCTTTTTTCTTTTTTTAATATAAAGCGAATCTAAATGTATGACAATTGCTTCAGTCTCATAATCGATTTTGTTCACAGTCATTGCGCACCTTACCGAAAGTATCGTAGACATTTATAGTACTTATTATATTTAGGACAATCTCTGACACTTTACGCCTTAATTACTTAGTTAAAGCTTCATTTATGACGATTCTCAACCAAGAGTTCGTATTTACCAACTTCAATTACGTCAATTAATGCTGTAGTGAAGCATGGACAACCGAAATATTGACTGCATCCTTGTTAGCTCAAGAAATGGCTAAAAGTTTTCTCAATATTTTAAAAATAACTTATAACAAACCGCAATTGAATGTGGCGTACAACAGAGATTTATTTTACTGAATTTCATTTCGTAAAGGATGACAAGATGTTACTCGCTTACTATCTACTAGAGAAAAGTTAAGAAATATTTCCCGAAAAAAAAATTTAAATTGTCATATTTATTCAATGTTATATTCCAGTCATAGCTAAACTTTTTATATTACCCTTACAACTAGGCATTAAGTTTTTCCGCAAAATTCTAAACTCCAACATTATTTTACATTCAATATTATTTACAATTTCCAATACACGATGGATCCCATTTTATGAAAGATATCGTATTTAATAAACTACTCTACATTTGAATGAAAATGATTTCCTCACAGGTTTTTACTGGCTACTGTCTCACATTTTAGATTCTCAAAACGGGACAATGCATAGTTGAGTCAAAGTTTTTATATTTCTTAATTTTACTCTTAAAAATCCCTCTAGCGACAATATGTGAAACTAACAAAACTTCAAATATTATAACGTTTGTAGCCCAAGGATAGCTCATTCCAACGCGCCCAAGTTTGTTAAAATAGGCTTATCCGTTTTGAAGATACGGGGGGTTATTTAAGGAAACCTTTGAATACCTTCTCCACTTTATTCTTAGACATACATCAGAAAGTGCCAAACAAAAAAAGTTCAGATTATCCTCGACTTTAAAGATCAGTTAATTTTTTATTAGGTTAATATAGCAGAATTCACAGAAACATCACTTTTTTAGATACTAGACTGCAGTTACGCCCCCTAGCGGCCATTTCAGAAACTTGAAAATATTTTCCAGGTTTTTGTATTGGCCGTTTTAGTAAAACTTTTTTTTGCGCAAGCCTCTACGATGTATAATTTCCCAGATACAGTACCTCGCATTCTTAGTTGGCCACCCTGTACATTATTTTAACTACACCTTGTTTGTACGAAATACTTGCCCAATGAGTCATAAGGCAAAAAAACAAATAGAAATGATTGAAACAATTTTGTTTTATGTCAGTGTTTCGTTTTGCAGATTTGTTTTTTTCTAAAGCAATTATATTTTGAAACAATCATCCCAAGCGCCATCATAAAGTACGAAGGGATATTTGTATGTAAATGACCCAACTACAAAGATATCTTAGAGCTTTTAACAACTTAATTATATTACCGTCAACGTTTACGTATTTTCCCCAATACTTTTCCACATGCTACATGTTACCAACAATCTGGTAAGTTATTATTTCCGCGTTATTATTTGCACAAAGAACCAGTCGTAATTTACGTTTTACACGCAATAGCGTGTAATGGCTTTATTAAGCAAGAAACATCAAAAAGGATCTAAACGTGCTTACACAAGACTGAAATGCAACCAGTTTGTCTAACCGACCACGTCACGTAAAAAAAAAAGGAATTCGGTCAAATAACCACAGAGCACTTTATTGGAATGGGTGGTTTTGAAGTGTGGATAAACAGTAGGTGTATGGTTATGTTAGCTAGAGAAAACCCCAAGAAATATTGGTAGTAAAAGCGACGAGGAGACTAAGTAAAGTTTGAGCGCTACAAATTTTTGAAACAGTGAAGTATGATTTAATTAGAGAGGCCCTATAAATCTTGAAGCAGGGAGAAAAAAAGAAGAGAAAGGAACAAAGTAATAAGTACTAGTTTCCAGAATAATCTTGTTTTATTTAAATTTTCACAAACCACATAAAATTCAATTACATTGAAATAAATATGTGTAGGATATATCAGTCCCACACACAAACGCACACACCTATCACAGATGAAACGTTATTATATTTACCTGAAGTATTTTTTCCCAAATTGACTACAACAAAGAAATCTAAATATCGAGCGTAGAAATTGATCACCCTTAATTGTCATGTAGGTATATATTGATCTTACCACTTGAATTAAAAAAAATTAATTTTGTATAAATATATCTATATCTTAACCGCTCTGAATATTTTTATTTTAAACTTATCGGGTCGTTGAAAGATCTTTCAAGGTAACCTGAAATGGAAAACTTTTGATAGCCCAATGGGCTGAAGATCTAATCAGAAGTCGAAACTTAACGTTGTTTCACAATGTTATTCCCAATAAACAAAGCTAAAAAGGATATATTCGATCAGGAGTTATTCAGTGTACAAATTGATCTTAGCAACAATTTAAATATAAACAAACCAGACAATGAACATAACGTCATTTATCCACTGAACGTTCTCACCGATGGCATAAACAAATATTAAACCTAAAATACGAATTTAAACAAAAATCTACAGTATCTCGCTCGATATTTCTAAGTACTACATATATTCAATTATACAGAGCACAACCGATATAACATAGAATGCTACTGCGCAAATAAAAAGACGTCACTCCAACAGCGCACGCAATTAGTAATTAACCAAATGCAGCTAATGGACGTCTAACGCTAACGTAACCGTTTGTTTGTTTGGTAGAGTAAATCGGATAGTAAATCCAAGCTATATAATTGCAACTCCACAAAGCTATTAACGTTATCTCTAATTTGCATATATATTTAAAAATAGCGAGAGCGATTTATAGAATATGATCATTAAGTAAACCAACTAAAACTGCAGATGACATTACATTACATTAAAACTTTATCGATATTATTAATTGACACACAGTTTTAGTTTGTAGAAATTGTATCGATCCTGCAGAAGGTAGTTTACGACACAGTAAATTTTATAAAACGGTTTAGTGTTTACATAATATTATCGCATGCTAGAGTGGAATACTCTGACGTGGTTTGTCTATGTGTTTTACTTTACATCTTGAAGTTAATCAAACTTGTCCTGGTTAATGTAGATCTATGACGAGCACAGGTCATAGGCAGTTTGAGTCGTCACCACCAATGAATGCACAAGGTAAAACTGCTATGGAGAGTAAATCATCAGCTTTCGCAGAGCATTCAGTTAATTTCAGACAAACGAAACACCCTCAGCAGCCAGAAAGAAAAGCACAAAGGAGATTGAAATCATCCGACAAGTCAAAATCAAGGAGCAAATCGGAGAGCAAAGCGAAGAGCTAAAATCGAAAAAAACTCTGTAAATTGAAGTAGAGCTATACATGGTAATCGTTAACAACTATAGTTAATTTTTGATCGTGTGAAGAGCGATTTAGTGATTTTTTGGAATCACGACACCCTTTTCAAAAACAACGATCTTTATATATCCACCCAAAAGGAGAGATATAGAAATGCTTTACATTTGAAAATTTCCCTTATAGAAATGAAGATTGGATCGATTAAAGGAAAAAAAGAGAAAGTTTTTATTTATCAGATCCATTTTTACCAAAATGGTTTTTAGAATTTTGTAGAAATGTGGAAAATAAAGATTGTAAATGTAATACAAGTTCTGCCCTTTGGCACAGCTTTGGCATTTTTAAACTGTTAGATACATAAATTGTAATGCAGAGCTTATAAAATCAATACTATTGAGACAGGTATTAAATAAAAAAAGTAAATGTAAGCCTTTAATTTTCCCATCCAAAAGCAATTTTCTAATACAGTGACTATAATGTCGATACGCATGAATCAAATATCGATTTTCGCACTTTACTTTCACAAAATTAATTACGCGACCTAATAACCGGCATATTTAAAAATCAAAACCTAGGTTAGCCAAACTATTAAAACATTACTGGGTAAATTGATTTATATTAGTATTGATACTTTAATTTTAGTAACTTTAACAATTTCACCGAGAACGAAAGTTGCAGTTGGTGTTGAAACGCATATATTTTTTAATAATCTGTACGTTACCCTATTTTTCTATATAAAGGTTTTATTATAAATAGTAATCATCAAATCGAAGTTCAAAAATACCGTGCATTACTACACGTGTTGACGGTACTCCAGTGGAAGAATGTGTTTAAATTTTTCCAAAACGGCTACTACACATTTTCACAACACACTTTAATTTTCCTTACTTAATAATGGCTAGGTATTAATCAACACTAACCGTTAAAATGAATCGAATTTCTTTTCATTTTATACCAAAAACTTTAGAACTCTTTTTAACCCAATTTAAATCTACCAAAAAACTATTCACACAATTACGTTCTCTCATAAAGCTTTTTCGATACTGTCAGTTTTTTAAACTTAATTTTCCGACTTATACAGGTTTTAATACGGAACATACGAACTACTCAACTATTCATATATCAATAACTCTTGTCTAGACTCTAAATGGTGCATGCGTTGTATTTTGATTGAAGTCAAAATAAGAAAACCTTGTATACTCTACTCATACCACTAAATAATTTCATTACTCAACCTTGGGTTTCAGGTAATATATTCCATAAAGACTAGGTAGTCAAACATTTTAACTTAGCACATTAAACTGTGTCACATTGTATAATTTAGGTGCCTTTACACTGGGTTTCTCACACAGTAATGCCTCCACGTAATGACTGTGAAGCTCCGGTCTTCATGTCCGTTGATTTTTTTTGAGTTTAGACAAATTGTCTAACTCGTTATAAAAACGTATCCTTATCCGTTAAATTATCTCCAACAAAAACATGATAAATATGTTTCTTTGCCATTGACTTATAGGTGTTGCCATAAAAATCTCAAAATAGTATAACCCAGTCATAAATTAAACAACAAACAAAATTAGGGCAGTCGGACTCAAAAAGGTGGAAATCCGCACTCTATACGTAATAATGAATTAAGATCTGATTTGGTGATTTACGCGTTAGCATCCAAATTTTGAAATGTGGTTTTCTTTTAAATTTATAATTTTTTATCGAAAGCTTGTATTACATGAATTAACATATAAAGGTGATGCGGTATGGTTAGTTTTAGGTATTAAGCAACTTACTTCATATTCGCATGGTAAATGTGCGCTCGTTGAGTACGGTCGTGTATACGTTACGCTCTGGAGAATAAATTATTTTTAAATCATGTAAAGTGCTAATTTAGTTTAAATGATTGCCATAACCAACTAGATATAAACACGTTATTAAGATCTTATACCTTTCAAAATTAAAAATCAGTGCAATGCGTGTAATTAATCATTTAAATGTGAAGAAAATGTGTGTTTGTGTTTGTTTTGTTTGTCTACTTTGGGAGAGAAACATGTGCGTGTTAAATGCGGCAAATTTGAAGTCTTAACCAATTAAGTAGTGCACGGAGATGAGAAGTAAATTTAGCATCTAAATGCGGGAAACACCAACATGTTAATAAAAATGGTAAGTAATCAAGCAAACAGATTATCACGGCAACACACGTTAACGGTACAAAACATGCGCGGTTTAGGAGTGATTGTGTTGTAGGTAATAAAACTTCATCTTATTAAAAAATTGGCGGTAAAATGTCTGTATGGCAATACTTTACATAAATTTCGAAAGATACGGAAATTCGGAACATTTTACAAGTAAAGCTTAATCCCTGTAGGGGGTGTCGGCAGAGAACCTTTTTTTCTGTCAGCATATTGACACAAATATAAAATACAAAAGGTATGACAACACATGACAGAGCCGTATATTAAAAAAAAACCTCTGGAGGTTTAAATTCTAGGTACAGTTTACAGATTATCTGGTAAGTTCTTCAATATTTTTCTTTGATTGCATTCAAAACTTTTACTTTTGGTAGTATATTTAATTTTAAGTTTAACTATAACTATATATTACAGATTATTTACCTTTTACATTTACCTTTGTTACTATGTTTAATCATAATTACAATTAATTAATCCTAAAAGTCGTCAATTAAAGTCGAGAGGGCTAACAGTGTCATTATCGTTATCTCTAACTCTAACTCTAACTTGGAAATCAAAATTAAAAATAATTAAATCATTTAAAAATTATTATTAATTTTATTAAATACATAAATAAAAAGCTTACCTCGAGTACGATTTGAACCTACAACCTGTACTTTGCTAGAGTACCGCGCTAACCAACTGCGCCATCAAGATTCATGTCCCAATCGATGTAAATTTTGTCTTTATGTATGTAGAACTGATGTACATTCTAAGTGATTTAAATAATTAACTTATAATTAATTAAATCATTTGATTGCAAATAAATAACAGCAATTCCGGTAAGTAGCACGAGAACCAAGAATCGGATAGGCAACAACCTAATTGACACATAATGTTTATATATATATATATATATATATATATATATATATATATATATTCATACAGTAAGTGTACACTCTATATTATTTATATTTTTCTTGACTCTGTTAGTGTTTCTACTTCCTACGTGTCCGGTAGTAGGACGATACTATTAGTAAGGAATGCTACATCATTCTGGGCAGGATTTGACTAGTAAGCGTTCTGATCGCTATGGTATTACTCAAGAGAACAACACAATTGCCTCGGATCGACCTGTCTACAAAGGCCGATCAAAGTCGAAACAGACAGGCCCGTAGCTCACGACTGTGTAAAGAATGATTGGCGAATCGGTTCGCGGAAGGTTAGAGGTGTGCATGGTAAAGAATTTGAAATTGCGAATGTAATGTACGGAAGGCAGCTTGATATTTGTGTATATCGGAGACAAAGCGCAAAGGATAGGACGCTATGGAGATGGGAGATGGCAGCCTAGCGCTTTGATCATAAGTTGAAACTGAAGTAACTGGTGCAAAAGAATTTTGGGTGATCATAAGTGAAAGAGCGTATGTAAAACAAACGAAATATTGATGATAGTGGGAGATATGAACGGATTGATGGGTGTACATAGAGAACATACTGAACGCATTTTAGGAAAGTTCAGAAACCAAATAGTCAATGAGAATGGTGAACGCCTGGTGAACATCTGTGTGGAAAGAAGCCTGTTTGTATCTAATACGTGGTATAATCATAAAAATCACCATAGGTATACATGGAAAAGAGTTAAATCTAAAAGTATGCTTGAATTGATAATGTATTATGGACGACTTAGAAACCTGGCGTAAGACACATAAGTAATGCGCGGATCGGAGTATGGATAGGATAACTTTTTGATTGTTTCGAGAGTGTGTTTAGTGCAAAAGTGGCCAAACTAGTAGACAATGATGCGAGGATGAAATATGCAGATGCTGTGAGTAAAGAGTTGAATGTGAATGAAATAGTGTGGAACGAACAATTAAAAGACACCGACGTTAAAAGTGCATGGATAAGCTTGAAAAACTGTGTTGTCAATTGTGATGTAAGGATACCTTGAAGAACTATAGGTAGACAGAAAAATTGTGCTTGGTGGAATGAATCGGTAAAAAAAGGCAGTATGTAGAAGAAAAGATACAAAATGATTTTGAGGGAAACAAAAAACTCTTCTGGAAATGGATCAAAAATACAAAACGTGGTCCAAAACAGAACGCTGCAGGAGTGATGAATACGAGCAACGAAACCGTATAGGTCGATTGTGAATTGAGGAAATACTTGCAAGAGTATTTTGAAAATCTGTACAGGAGCGAGGAAAGAAAGACTGAAGGGCTAAATAAGAAGAATGTGGAAGGAATGGTGAATGAAACTAAGATAAATGAAGAAGAGGAAAGGGTGGGAAGGTTGAAAAACGATGAAAGTGCAGGCTTAGATGAACTACTGGTGAAATGTTAATGTATGGAGGTCTGACGATTATACGTAGATTGTGTGAAGTATTTAATGAATGCCTGAAGTGTGGAAACGTGCCGTGGGATTGTAAGAGCGCAATAATTGTAGCACTGTATATAAGGGTAAGGGGAACAAGAGTGATTGCAAGAACTACGGAGGAATAAGTTTGCTCAGTATACCTGGTAAAGTATTTGGAGGAATACGGATTGATAGTGTAAGAGATAAGATTTGGGATGTACACGGTGGCTTGATGCCAGGGAAAGGATGTGTTGATCAGATGGTTGCTCTCCAGCAGGCGATCGAAAAGTGTTTAAGTGTAAAAAAGGAAGGGGGTGGTGTGAGACTATCACCTTCTAAAACTATTCTCTCTCTTCACCTTTGCTCTCCCTACCCCCGATGCCATCTGTATTAAGGGGAGAGTTGGTATGTGATCAGTCGAGGGCTGTTTGAAATTCCTCCCTGTACCTCAGATGTGATTCGGTATCAACGTGTCAGTTTTCTTTTCTACCTTTCAGCATCTTTCACCTATCGTCCTTCTCCCATAGTATCTTGCTCAGATATATAGAGATGTCAGTTCATATGTTCAAGCTTCGAGTTTAATTATTTTTTGTGTACTTTAACATACATTTACCCGAACGATAAAAAAAAAATTAAATCGTCCGTATCAACAGTCTAGGTAGGGTATTACTTTTTTTAGAGCTTTTGGGACAATTGTGGATCGTTTAATACGCTCTGTTTTGTTTTAGTGCTTTTTTCTACTATAACAGCTATTTTCTGATAATATCTTCTCATACCCTCATTGCCTCCGTACAATATTTTAACCGATGGTTTTGACTTTGTTTCCAAGGTTCTGTAGAGTCAGCTATTTGAAATCGAACCGAACGTTTTCTATCAACCTGCACAGGAGATATTCTGATCCATTAACTGAACATTAATATGTTACTAATTTTTTTCTTTTGTCTTATTATTATTATTATTATTATTATTATTATTATTATTATGATTATTATTAATACTACTTCAATTTTGAATTTGTCGTAGTAAAATAGTATTCAATTGTTGAGTTTTCTCAGAAAGCTGCTTAATGACGTATTCAGATTGAACAATTTTATAAGCGAGTTATATCATGTTCTTTATCATTTTCTGATTTAACCACTGATAGAATTCATAATTGTCCCTCTATTTGAAACAAACTAATATCACGAGAACACTCTCTTGGATCGCTAATCGTTTTTACTGGCTCGTATGCTCATCGATACTAGTCGCTACGTACGCCATTGCGTGATGTGTGCGGAAGAAATGTGACGCTAACTCTCCCCGTTTTATGCTTCCACGTGCTACGGCTACTTAATTTTTGTGATTCAAGGAGAATAATCTACAATGACTTGTTTGAGGTTTCTTGTCAAAATACGTTCTCTAAAAAAACTATTTTAATATTACTTATCACGCATAATTAAAGTACTCATCTTTTGGCTATGAATCGTGTATTTTTTTATTTATCTTTTACACAAACATTCAATATTTCGATCACAATTACAGTTATCGTCCTCAATAAATGATAATAATTGTTGTACAAATTATTTGAGTTATCAAAACAAAGGACCCTGCACCATTTAAATGATAAATGGCTTTATGTGGATTTGGTCAAATTTTTGATATGTTGTAGATTATAAGGTTCTAATCAAAGACTACTATAGACAGAAAGTCGAAACATGGACAGTTTTTACGCTACAGCTCGCCAACGTTATAATTTATCTCGATTTTCGCAAAAAGCCATACCAAGGATAGCAACACTTCCCTTAACATATTTACCTAAAAAAGTATTGTCACATTTCATACCTCTGCTTGACGATGTGGGTATTTCAAATAAGATGCCAGTTTTTCTTGAACGGGGCCAAAACTAATTGTCGATTAAAGAAGCAAATGAGTGCCGCATAATAGCTAAAACAAGGTGGATAGTTGTAGCCAGAAACGGTACCTCAAATCAATATTTAAGTTTCTTGGTCAAACAATTACAATACCACACATCGAAAACCTTGGCGATTTCTATCGTTTCGCTGGAGCGATAATAAACAAGTTTCACTCTCATGTTTTTATATTAGGTGCTAATGAAGAGCTGGTTCAGCAATTACTGGAAAAATCAAGCCAGGTTAATATTATACAAGCCCGGTGGATGTAGAAAATCTTCGTAGACGGAACCCTCGTTGGGTTCAAATAAATGAGCATGATTTAGGTGACTTCCCTCATCTTACTATGGATTATCTTCGAGAGCTCACTGTAGGGGTATACCAAGTTTACCTGACCTCATCTTACATTCAAGATAAGTTGCAACGAGATGAAGAATTCCATATAGATTCTCTTAATAATGAACCTGGTTTTCTAAGAATTAGACATTTTTCGCGCTTTCGCAAGGCGACAAAACATCAATTGTAGATTCCTTAACAACCCCACCGAAAATCAAGAAGCCGATGAAAATGTGGAGGATCTAATTCTTGGCTACTACTGTATGTGCAAATCAGGTGCAAGAACTCTTGGAATATGTGAGCACATTGCTAGTGTATTTGTGGTTTTTGGAGTATGCGCGTTATGAAAATGATGTTCACAATACAAAATCAACTTTGTTGGAGAAAATATTGGACGCATCTAATAGAGCTCAAACATGATGCAAACATCGCAAATAATAACAATGCAATGGAAGTGGATACTGATTAGGTTTGAAAAAGTGCGCTATGGCCCATATTGTTGTAATTACTGATGTTGTTTGGCGTTAATAAATAATTTCGTTAAACTCTTGCGCATCACATTTAAAAATATCACTTTCATATTCACAACTTTCGCGAGCTGTAGCCCAAAAACGGTCCATTTTTCGACTTTCGACAAATCCACAGAAAGTCATTTCGGGGTCCTTTACGAAATACATAAACGCAAATATAAGCTTGGTATTAACGTAACAGTGAAAAACGTATATAGCCAATTATAGAATTTAATTGTTAAATATTACTAAACTGCCTTGAAGATGACAAATCAAAACGCTCTCCAACAATAAACAATGTCATAATCAAAAAACAAGTTATAATATAATTGTCAAGTTGCAAAAAAATTTAATTTGAAATTGATGAAATTTTCTATTATTAAAGGTATGTAGTAGAGATTATATACCTAGATGTTGCGTAGGCGGGTTTTGATTAAGTTTCTAACCCTAATAAACATTGTTTGTAGTAATGGATCACTCAAATATGTTACACGTGGTTTTCTTTTGGCCTAACCTATCTAAAAAACGATAACCTAATGTTAAAAGACCGAGGTGAAGAGAGCGACGCGAGCCACTTGGGTATATGTGTCGTTATTTTGTATTTGGGGAATTGTAAAAAAATGTCCGTATTGAGCACGCTTTGCTGATTTTTTCAGAATTAAATTCGAAGAAGTGTATTTCGCTCATACGAGCAGGATGAGCATTTGGAATGCAAAATTTTTGTGGATGTGGATTGATTTTTATCTGCTGTTTATTAAATAAAAAGTCTCGGAACAGTTATTAGTGTTTCTTGTCATGCGATAAGCGCTAATTTTTTGGAAGGTAAGTCTAAAGAAAATATGGAATCCTCATTAATGTGTAAATCCGGTTTGAAAACTTAGAGAAACAATCTCGCATACGTGCTGAAAATTTTGTGGAAGTTGTTACAGTCCAAAATGAAAGTAGCACGAAAGATAACAGATAATTCAGGTGCACTCGCTAGCTCGGTAAGACAGAGGGCCGTGGGATCATTCTTGAATTTAAAATACTAAAGGTGGTGTATCGTATTGTCGAAAGTCGCAAATAAGGGTGCTTCGTAATTGGGGTACAGTCGTATAACCATATGTTTTAAATACTGAGGAAGTGTGCGCGGTAAAAATCAGCTGTTGGGGTTCAATGGCTTTCTTTAATCTAATTTTACGTTACGTTATCCCCAACGCTTGTAAACAACATACACTCATACAAAAGAAAAGAAAAACACTTTTCTAAATATTTCGCTTAATTATTGCAAGGTCTAAATTCAAATACTAATCATCTACAAAATTCTATCATCATCTGAACTCAAAATAAAATAATTAGACAAACTACACAAACGCCATTCAAAATTCTCTAATTTGTTATGCTAAACGAAAAAACTGTTTTATAAAAAACTATACGCGTCAAATTTAGGAACTTGCCATCAGGTTACTTTCAAAACAAAGTCGATAGAATTAGCTTCTACTAAAATCTTTTAGCTTTAAGTCTTTAAATCCCTACTTTTCGTTAATTATTCCTTTCTCTGCTCAGGAGAAGATCAAAAATAAAGCTTTAAATCCAATGAATTACCCATCTATCGAACAAACATAATTGAAAAAAACACACAACAACGGCACATTTGTTAAATTTAAAAGGCCACACTAGTTTGTGGTCGGTTACCTAAAAATTTGATTAGGGGAAAATGTACCACCCCCCCTTTCTAAGTCGGTCAAACTTGCAAGCTATGGTCTTCTACCTTAGTTTAAATTGTGAAACTAAAGTTACCTAAATACTGTTAAAATTCAAAACATGTACGTAAACATTTTAAAAATCTTAAAAAACGCAAATAAATGTAGTTTGTCAGCCTTAATTTAAAATAACGTAAATGGACTTACACTTCAACTAAAGACGACTAAGTTTATCTGCTTTATCGCCAAATAATTTCAATAAAATGCAAACAATCGTATAATAACACCATCACCATAAAAGTACAATGTGAAATTACCTTCTACAAAATTGTTGGGAACTTCTCCTACAGGTTATAGCGGAAGCAATCTTGACTTGAACGGCTTCAGAAAAGCTGCTTAATACTTCCAAACGGCAAACCAAGGCAGCGACTTCCAAATGACTTCAGTAACGTTACGTTTTATTTGAATGAATTTGACATTGTAAAGTTTATGTACACAAAAGGCTTTTACGTACAAAGCTATTTACACTATTGAGTTAATACAGTAGCTTTATTAACAAGTTTATTAATGATTTAAAATAACTATTTACAAAATTATGTACAGTGAGACTTGCTACAGTCGAATATGGAATTAACACGGAAGGTAACAGAGAATTAAAGTGCACCGGACCATCTCGGTGGGACAGAGGGCACTGGGCGTGTTTTTTAATTTAGAAATACTGAAGGTGGTTAGTCGTATTGTCGAGAGTCGCAAATAAGAGTGCGTCGCAATTGGAATAAAGTCAAGTAATGGGCGCCAGACTGTTGTTAAAGTAAAGTCGGTAAGAATACACCTGGGCACACGTAGATAAATCAAGCTTAAACAGTCAGAAGGTCACACTTACCTTTACAGTGGCCACCTCCAGGTGCACATAGGACATGCTTCGGAACTTTAGCAATAGAACAAATCTCAAAATATCCACACGCTCAAATACTAAGAAAGGAGTGCACGGAAACCAGATTCTGGCCAAAATACACTCAAACAAAAAAAATAAACAACGTCAAATGTTTCGCTTAATTATTGCAAAGTCAAATTCAAATGCTATCTCCAAAATTCTGTCATCAATTGAACTCAAAATAAAATAATTAAACATAAACTAAACAAACGTCATTCAAAACTCTCTAATTTGTTACGTTGAACGCTATTTAATAAAAAAAACCGTAAAAAAACTATATGAAACTAAATACGTCAATTTTAGGAAATTGCTACTGGTCACTTTCAAAGCAAATAAATAAAATTTTAAACAATGAAATTTGCTTTTAATTAATTCTTTTAGTTTTAATTCTTTAAATCACAACTTTTCGTTAATTATAGCTTTCACTGCTCGGGAGGAGATTACAACTAACACTTTAAATCCAATTAATTATACATCTACTGACCATACATGAATAAAAACACAACAATGATCTGTTACACTTACGGCCGTACTAATTGGTGGTCGGTTGATTAGAGGGAAAATACTACCCCCGTTCCTTAAATCGGTCACGCTTGCAAGCTCTTTTGAAATTTAAGTTGGCTCAATTCTGTTAGAATTCAAAACATTTACGTAAACAAATGTTTGCTCCAAATCATTAATTTTACAGGGTGAACGTAAATGGATCAACACTTCAATTAAAAAAATGTGGTGTGGAACATCATGAACAAAATGAATAAAAAATTAAATAATTTTAATAAAATTTTTTTAGGATAATTATGCAACCTCCTTTGTAAGAAGTACATTATGAAAATAGGCAACAGTGTAAAGGCAAAAACAATAATCTATGTCAAACAGATGTTTAAAACTTCATGACTGAAATTAATAGACATCTAGATGCTAACTTAAATTAAAGGAAATGAAATAATTTTGATTCCAATTTCTTGGGATAACTATGCAACCCATTTCTATACCTTCATAACGAAAACAAGCAACATTGTAAAAACAAAAACAATAATCTAGTCAGAGTGACGTTAAAAACTTTATGTTAAATAGAGATTAATAGACATAAATACGTAAAAGAAATTCCAAAACCGCCCGCTCCTATAAAAATGTCGATAATACGGCTTCACCATTTTCAATCATATTTATTTAGTTTCTATATTTATTTCGGTTCCCTTATACTACAACTCCACACCAGATCAAGACTAGAATTGAGGACATACATTCAAAAATTCTGCAGTCAGTCCATATTCAATTTTAAAAACAACAACAAATCATGAAGGACATTTATTCAAATTATCAACGCGGTGTAAACGATATTCCCTTTCTGTAAATGGTTGAGAGAAATTACGTCATGTTTTTGCTTTCACCTGCACTAAATTTTACTGAGGTCATATTGTACTTCAGACAAATGTCACCTTCTCCTATAATAATGGTTCTTAATTAAAAATAAATCGGTAAGCTGTACTGCAGAAGAACCTTGGCACCTTTCCTCAAATGGATGTTAACAAAAGCTTAATACGAAAAACAACTTGGATTTTATCTCTCAATAACAAATTGCGTTTTTAATTTCAAACCTTTGGAAAATCTATATGATATTTACGATTTTAATTTAAATTGATTCTAACAAAGTAATCCATTTTGACTGAATACGACAAATTCTAATTCGCAATAAGCTTTATGACAGGAATAGCAAAATATTGTCAATTTAATTTTAAAAGAGCGTAATATACTCTTTCTACTTACGAGAATTTCTAAAACCTAAAATACTTATTCACACAAAAACTATTCTAACATTCACTCAAACGCAATCAATTGCGTTTTTAATTCTAAACCTAACTAAATACAACAATTTCTACTCCGAAATACAATATAACGCTTTATAACATCAATTACAAAATATAAAAATTCATAGAAGAGCATTTTACAAGAATTCCTTTACATTTTTTATCTAAAATACTTAAGGAAATATTCATTGTTTAAGCTTACTCCATTTTAGAATTTTCAGTGGATTGAGTGCACCAAGCCACCGAGTCACTCAAACAAACAAAATTTTGAAGTTTTTGGCAATAAAAACCTTGCTTTTGAGTCCTTTTGACAGAAGTGACATCTTATTTTTGTCCCTGGTGGAATTACCTGGCTTTCTCTTAAGCTGGATGTACCGGATACATCTTGTCTTCTATCTGTAACAGCTGGAGGTATATTCATTTCAAGAGAACGCCGTTCGAGATATTCACGAGTTACGGACAGACCAAGGTCTTTTGAATATAACCTTCTAACCATATCATAAGTTTTATAGTTGCAAGCATAAATTACCTGAGAATTGACAACAACCATATTCATCAAAACATAAAAGATGACTATTCGCCATCTACTAGTATTTCAGGCGACGTCGTAAGTTGCCCCTAGCTTGTCTACATTATCTACTCTTCTTTGAGCGTGGTTGTAGAATCTAGTTATCTCTGGTTTTCTAGCTTCTTCTGTAGATT
This sequence comes from Vesta saturnalis, assembly GCA_036346205.1. Lineage (NCBI taxonomy): Eukaryota > Metazoa > Arthropoda > Insecta > Coleoptera > Lampyridae > Vesta > Vesta saturnalis. The sequence goes on along the minus strand of JARFJB010002372.1, from coordinate 478,401 downwards.
TTTCAATGCTATCATGGTGGTAAAAACTAGATATCAGGATAACATTTTTTTTTGTGTATACGATACTACTGTATTATTCTTTTGAAATCCAGATACCGATGAATGCACAGGTCGAAGTCTTGTATTTATAAACTCGAGTGGTAACTCCCTCTTATTTTTCTTGGTGGTACCAACATAGGTTATTATATTATCATCAAATAATTTGTTCACAAGATTTATGATTGTAAACCAATTATCGCACGTCAAATTTCTATTTGTTCCAGATATTGGCTCCATCAATCTTAAAACTGTGTTGCAGGGACCATTACTTCTTTTACATGGGCCTTCAAGCTGTCTAGTATAAATCTCTAGATTTAAGGCATATGATGTCGCTGAACCCACTAATGCAAAGATTCTAATTCCATAGCGACTGGGTTTGCTCGGAGTGTATTGGATAAATTAACATCTTTGAATGCCTCCAACTTTTCATCTACTGTTATGTTTGCTCCAACTGTATGTACCTTCTTACGATTGTTGACGAAAGTATCAAATAGATTTCTTATTCGTGCTAATTTATCGGTCTTTTTTCTTTCATCTCTTAGTAAAAAGTGGAACCGATCACGATACATGAGTATCCAGAATCTCTCAATCCCTAGTCCATCTTTTTCTCATAACTACTTGGTATGTAGGCGACAACTTTCCTGCTAAACACAAAATTCCGAGGAATGCTTTTATTTCACAAATACCTGTTGGTTTGACCATTAATGAAATTTTCAACGATTGTAGAAATATAATGGTTCGTATTTTCCACTATGATGTTCAGTATTTCTTCAGTAAAAAAACAGACCAACACTCTAATGCAGTTTTTTGCCTTCTTTGCATATTCTTTCACACCTAGCAAACGAACTACAATATTTTCCCGTTTGATTTTTACTGTTTTAGTAGGGCAATGCATCATCCAATGAGTTCCATCCTTCCAAAAAAATGTAGGTACTCTTGGAACCTTCCTTTTGGTGCTGTCACTCTCACATTCGTGCCCGATTCGCAATCAGTATCTCGTGATTCTATCACTTCCTGTTCAGAGGCAATTTCATTTTCTGCGTCATCATATTCTTGATCCTCTGATTCTTCCAAAACTCGTAGAAGCTTCTTTGTTCTTCTTCATAGCTCGTGTTCTGGAAAATAATTGTAAAGTCATAAATTGTAATTCATTATTGTACTCTAACTAAGGAATTGGTTTAAAATAAGATATAAAATAAATAATAACATCAACTTGCCAAGCAATATGTGTATATGTCGTATCCGAAAAAAGTTACACGAATAGGCGCGCTGATGTGTTAGTAAGGATCATGCTTGTAACAAATGTACTAGATTGAAAAATTATTTCATCATAATTACTCACAATATAGTCTATAATAGTTGAATGACGTATTTTGGACGATATAAAGACATTCCAGTGTGCACGCTCCCAGATTGATGATTTATTATAACTCCCATTTGAGCACAAGGTCTCAAGAATTTCTGAAATTTTTTTGCTGTGGAAGTATTTCAGTTTCGCTTGGTAAGGTCGAATAAATCTGTAGTAGCATGTCTATCTTCAGGTGATGTGAATAACAAAGTTCCGGTATAACTTGCAGCATTTATCATTTGGTGATGTGTTACACATCCAAACAGCATTAGGCGTCGTGTATGCTTACTGAAATAAGCTCAATCCGAGAAAAATTGTCTCTAGGCGCCACCATAATCTTCAATTTTGATAAAATAAATAATCTTAGACGGGGTGGTAAATAAATCCTATCTGACTGTGGAAGACAGCATTACAGCCTACTCAGTAAAACCATTCACCATTCAAATTCAGTCACACTTCACAATAAATTGATCCAAGAGCTTAAGAAAATTCTGAAATAGACGAGTCGTCGTAAACTTATTGAACACACCCTGTACAAATGAAAATTCTCAAATCGTAAGACGATAACTTGAATACTTTTTAAGTATCTCTCGTATATCTGTAAATTTATATTTATGACGTTATAAAACTTTGAATTAAATTAATATCCTTAATTTAGACAATTCTAAATCAAATAAACGAAATTGGTTTAACAATGAATTGTTATCTCAACAAAACGTTAGTTGATTGCTAAACCACACACCACACACCACACATATCACATAACACTCTACAGAGTACACACAACACACCACACACCATACACTACACACCACACACGACACATCATACCATACACCACAGACCACACACCATACCATACACCATACTACACACACCCACAAGCGCGCACGCATACTCACGCGCATGCGAATGGAAGCTGTTAAAAATAATACACGTCTACACCAGCATACCGTACTAGGATATATGTGGAGATTATTACAGACTCTCGTCGTGTCGTTGCGCTCGGATGTAACGGCCCTGAGCCAATGCAGTGACGTACATTATCACTATAAACTAACACATGTCAGCAGATCTAAGAAATCTCCAGATTAACATTTTGACTCATTTGTCTTGAGTTTAATTTGTGACGTTGTTTTATATCATTACGCGCTGTATATCACAAAAACGTAAAGCGCGTTAATTAATGAATGTAATACATTTAATAATGCACTTACAAGAAGATTAATTGTAGTATTCTAATAATAGCTATGCTATTACAATGATTGTAAATGAATATTGATAACTACTTTCAATTACCAGTTACCTATATATACGTAAGTAACAACAAGGTTACGATACCAGAAAAGTTTTGTAGTAAATTTAAAGAAATGTACAGTTTTGTAGAATCCATGTACCCTCTTTACCTGGGTAGAAAGGTTTTAGGTTTATCTACATTTAAAATTGATTTTAATCACCAACCTGTTAAATTAATTCCTTTAAAAAAATTCAATTTTGGTAAGATTGTCTTCAATCTATTGCTCATTTATGTTGTGGCAATTGAGTTAATTTTTGGTACATATCTATTCAAAAGTGCACGCGAGTATAATATAGTAAAGAAAGTTATCATGATATCACACACATTTCTGTATGGAGCATTTATAGTCTGCATTCTGATTGTTAATGATAAGATTTCAAACGATTTTAGATGTTTCCTGCAGAAAATCGAACTAATTGATGAAAAATTGACCAAGATTGGAATAGCTGATAATAATAACTACCTTAAAAAACGTAACGTGCTTTGGTTTTTATTATACACAATTATGTTTATAATAGACATCTACTTTCATTACTCTGAGTGTACTGAGTTTGATTTTTGCTTAGTTTATGCTACATATATTTTTCCTAACATTTATAAAAAAAGTTTTGTATTTTCTTTTACAACCTGGTTGTGCACAATTTTGTATCGATTCTCTAAATTGGAGCGGTACCTGTCTAAAATGTGCACATGGGAAAGAGGTGAATTGAATGTGTTCAATAAAATTGGGGACATCTACTGGAAGTTGAAAGACCTATATCCAAACATATTTTTTACAGTAGTAATATTAATTATACTTGTAATGGATTTTACATATGGTTGTATAATTTGTTTTGAAATTTGGAGTACTTTGCATTATAAACTGGATTATGAGTACGTGATTGTTACTACTTTCTGGCTCATACTAGTTATTATGGACGTGGGCGAAATCATTTGGCATTGCCATTATTTGAGCTACAATGTGAGTAGAGAGAATGTAAGTTAGCTAGTCGCCAAACTCACAATAAATGTTTGGATGTAGTATAAATGTCCACCAATTTACATTTGTTCTACTATAGTTTGCTTAGTATACAAAATGACTTGTATGTCTCAGCATGTTTGCATGTTAATTTTTTAACAATTATATGCTAACTTATGCTACTACTGAGTTTCAAAGGTTTATCTTTATTTTAACATTTGCTTACCGAGACGATATACAAAACTTCAAATCATATCTATCAACAACTGCATAAATTCAATACAATGAGGTTACTAAGTGTTACGGGTAAAAACAGCAGTCCGATTTATGTAATACATACGTGAAGGTAGCCGATAACTCAGTGGGCTGGGGAGGGAGGAGATTGTTCGGAGTGTAGGGTGAATGGAATGTCACAAATCAAAACAAGGAAAGTTATAAATCAAAGAGTGCCAGTTTGTTCAAAATCGAATGAACGCTAGTACTCCATAGCACAGTTCAAAAACAATAAAAAACTTGTTTACCTTTCATAGCATTAACTTGATCGATCAGTAAAGGTGCTCCTAAACTGGTGCCATATATATGTATTATCTAATAATAGTAGCATAAAATTTAATAAAACACGCAATGATTAAAGCTGTTTTCAAAGTCGTAAACAAAACGCAAATTTCATCATCACTGCAAAGGTTGTGAAATCCCCAAATTTATAAGCAAACCAAACAAATGTAAAATCTCATAAATAATTTTGGTTACTGAATTGCCGAAATCGTCAAATAACATTGACCAGTGCGTGTTGGCTAAAAATAACACAAATCATAAACAGTTTACAAAACAATGCACCTAAATTCTATTAACACACCCATATCAAGGCAAATCTTTGGAACAATTAATTTAAATAAAAATGTGGTACATAATTTTTCACGCAAAATCGTTAATTAAAATTTCTAACTATAACTGTTTACTAAAAACTTATGCACCTGAAATCTAAATTAATCGAAAGCATTTTAATTTATTAACACAAACTGTTCTATTAACCTATATTTTAAAATCTACGTTCAACAAATTCTTAAAGCGTAAATACGGAAAACACAAAAATAATAACCATAAAATAAATAGGGCAGTAAATAAGCGGAGAAGCGATTCGGCAACTAGAATTTCTTGACAATGAAAGTACATTAGCGTCCTAAGAACTTCCACTCAAATTAAAAACTAAGCGCTGTTCATATATATATATATATATATATATATATATATATATATATATATATATATATATATATATATATACAACAGAAAAATAATAAACACAGGTTTAAGACTTACCTCAAGTCTGCAGTTTACAAACTTTCGAACGATCTCTTCTTCCCAAGTCACAGCTACAATGCACGGGAATTGAATTGCCGTTATTGAAATTTATCGGGAACAATAAACAATTATTGACTCTTCAATTCTTTCTTTATAAACTACTCTCCACATTGAACGGAAACTCTCAGTTTCATCAGATAAACCGACTGTTAGTTTACAATCGCAAACGAACAGTGAAATATTTAAGTCTAGTCCAGGCGTCATTTTATTAACTGCACCTCCTAGTCTTAATAATACCCATCATCAGATTATTTGTACTTGACTCTTTACACAATATAATTAAACAGATTTTATACACAAGCAATGTATTGCCTGTTTTTAAACAGGTGTGGCTTCACTATAACGATTAGCAACAGTACAACTTGCGCGCACTGTCTGCTTGTCACCATACCCAAGTCCTTACACGCAACTTCGAGATTCAACTTTTACCGATTGACTGTAAAGAACGAAAACAAACATCTTACACCCCACTTCATCACGTCATCTCTAACGACCACTATAAAATATTCTGTACTAGACTGCAAACTGGACACTTCTCGAGAGAAAAATTTACTCCTATTCTCAATAACATAACCTACATCGCCAAACTACATCTACAGAAAGTTGTGCTGAATGTACATGAGACGATGCTATCCAGAACTGGACTCAGAAGCTCCACATAACTGTAATGTGCGCCATAGTTAACGGCATAGTTCAATAGCAGAATCTGATAGTGCATGCAAAGAGGTAGTCAACTTTAAAAGTCACTTTGTATGAAGTGGGCACCGTCTCAGTGGTGCAACACAAAGGAAACGCTTCGCGGCGGGTTTGGTCAGAGTATCTAATCCGAAGAAGATAAAGGAGGACGCGCCGTATTTCACAGAATCAAGACTTTGCGTGACTCCATAAACATCGTCGGCCCGAAACGAGACATATTCTCCCTAACTCTCCACACGTTTTGATTAGTCACCTCTTACGGCAAGCAGTGTCATCTGCTGTAGGAGGTCTTGCCTTGTCCCTCTACGGAAAAAAACGAAAAGGTCACGTATTTTATTCCGTTTCCCAGGGGAGGGCGGACCGCTTGAGCTTTACCAGCTCCTTCAGCCACAATCATGGATTTCGAGCATACATACACACATTACGTATATATGCATGGTGGGATTAAGGATGGGTGTGGTTAGGATAGAATCGGAAGGAACGGAGTTAGGATTCTGAGAGGGAAAAATACTACCCAAGCATTCGACTAAATAGCCGCACTTGGTGTGCGTATACGCAATGACCATGTCGCTACATGTGTGTGGAAACCCCCTAAAAAAAACTCATACGTGGTAGACGGTAACGGGAATCGAACGCATTACCTCCAGAATGCTAAGAAAATCGTGTTATCACTACCCTATTAGCTCAGTTCCCTCCACGGGCAACCAATGTTGGCTAAGGATTTCCCAAAAATTCCAAAAATCCGTCTCATTCTATATACACTTGGAGGTATTTGAGGTGTCCTATTGTTCATAAGTTTGATGCGACGCATTATTTTTAATGTAATGCGAACCTACAAATTTCGGCGCTAATTTGACGTCTGTAAGAACGTAATTCCTCCGCCACACGGTATGACAACCTTCAAATACCGTTGAACGTCTGCAGAAATGATAAATCTCTTTGCTCCTAATATAGGCTGCCTTGGGACTCCGTTTAATGTCACTATAAAATTAATGGGCTTTTCGGTGCGCTTAACATAACCCATATTCAAATCGAATTGTCGAGATTGTTTTTAAACAAGTTTAAAAGCACTGTTTCTCCATAATGGTAACCTCCTGCCATTAGCTCCCATTGGATATTTGACAGGTACGAAGGAGAACTGTTAATAAATGAATTTGTTGGAATATCTCCACTATGAACGGTATAAATAGAAAATATGTTCGGATTTAAAGGTTGTTGCTCTCCTTCTTGGAATGCAGTAGGGTATACCGCATTTTGCTGTTTTCATTGCGAGTGGAATACCATTGGTAAGCAGAACCATTACGTAATCTCTACAGGGCCTTCTCGTCATACTTCCACCTTCAGGAAAAATGTACAAAATCCTCCATTTGTTAAACCGGACAGAACTTTAATACCCCTTTACATATAAAATCAAGCCACATTGAAAATTTTGTTAAAGCATGGACAATACGAAACCTGCGTTTTTTCGGCAAAAAAATTCAAATTAAGTGACGCAAAAATAAAAGCGGTCTGACATTCGTACGTTACTCCGTGACGAAGTGAGTTTTCACCGTACAAGGAAGGTGGTGGCATGTATTTCAGGGAATAGTTAGTTCTTAGGCAAACATACAACAGAAAATTGCAAAGCACGTGTATTAAGTGTTACGGGCGCACTCATTAGAGCATACACCCGTAGAGGTAATGTATGGGCAACGGCATAGCTCAGTGCAATGGGCAGGGTTCTTACCTAATACTGCAAATGGGCACAACCCCATAATGTCAAAATCGGGAAAAAGGATTACAAACGGGCCACTTGTTAGATACATTTATAGCGGGAAATGTCATGAACTAGATCTTAATAATGGCCTATCAGGAAACCATAGTGTTCAATCCAAACAAAATACTCACCTCTATCGCAATTCTACTCCAAAAACTTGCGCAAAGTTCATTACTCCCAAATCATCTATCATAACTTATTTTAGACATGTCAGAAATGAATATTGACAACACCAAACATTTAAATATAACAAATTTAGTAATACATGCATTAATTTAGTAAATTAAGGGTCAAGACAGAAACGGCACATAACATAGGTGCTTTATTTAATACTCGGGTGGATACGGTTTAAAACTAGACGAGAAACCACAGACTATCGGGAAACTTTAAACAAACAAAAAAAGCGTATTCATTGATTTGACAATACCAATAAAGCAACACTTTGTTAAAGTTGTCGGTAACACACGTCAATTCCCACTGTCTTTATACTGCCTAGCGGTAGGTCTCTGAAGATGCTCCCCAGTTTACGAAACGGAATTGACCTCCTTCTGTCTCTCCAATTTCCGTAGCCACCGTCGGATGCTTTTTATACAATGGAAACCTCGTAACGAATACGAAAGTCATTTAAACAAAACGACTATACCATTTGGTTAATATAATTGCATACATAACTTATTTCCATGACTGCTTTTGTACTCTATTTACTTATGAAAACATTTCTTAAATCTGAATCAAGCAATTCATATGCATCGAAATTTGTCTTTCATTATGGGGCAGCTGTGTACGCGGAACTAATTAATGTATTTAAAACTTTTGACAATTCATCCGCAAAGTAATGCCATGCTTCATCTCAAAGAACTAAGGTTCGTACTAGCAGTAAACACGTAACCCACATTCTCTGAATTCAATAATGTCAATCACTGACAACGATATACGATAACAACCGGGGGGTGCGTGAACTTTTATAATAATATCCCTAATCAAAGGGTAGCGGAAAGCTTTTCTAAACTGTTCGTTGGCTCCCAGTTTGCGTAAATAAATTCCACTCCTGCTTCAACAACCAAAATTCCGTGTTCGCGGTCAACCGCCATAAACCACCTGAGCCTTCAACTACATCTCAGCCAAGACTAACTTCAACATCATTCAGATTTCTCCATACTGAATTTAGTCCCCTTTATATCTCAATTGGCCAATCTTACAACCTCAATACTTTAAATCACCGTACGCGCTATAAACGAAGACACATCGGCAAAAGAAAAGGGAAATTACGCCATATAAAATTATTATTATATTCTACCCTGCACAAGATCTCATAGTACCTTATGAATGAAACCTGCTATCCTCATCAAGGGAGTTCCTTGCGAAAATCAGCCTTAAAGTAACATATATAGAGTCCAACCTCTGTTTAATTAAAATAAATTTATCGGTGACCCGTCTGACTTACGCCCAAATGTTTTTAACACTACAACTATGCTCCATTCAAAGTACTAATTTTAATGCTGAATACGAATTTTACAAGGTGTAATTTTTCAATTCCAAATACAATAATTACCAATACTTAAAATAACTAGAAATAACTATTGTTTAGACAAAACTAATCCAAATCTCTTTCACTAAAATAGGAATACACTCGTGTGGAAATAAATCGTAATTTTATAAAGACTTCAATTTATGAAAGGTAGCCAAAATCAAAAAATGCATATATGACACTTACGGAAATAGAATTCTAAATTCTAGCTTATAATAAAAAAAAATCAAACACCCTCAAACAACAGACAAAAATTATTTTATACCCACATCTTATATTTCTCAAATTACGTTTCATTTAATGGACATGAAGTTTACTCTTTTAATTTTAAATACCCTTTTCTAAATATCTTATCCACCAAAAAAAATTTTCAAAGATATCGTTGAAATGGAGACAAGGCATCGTAGAGAGTACATTTTGTCAATGTTGGCGGATTATTGCTGGATCTTAGACGTGAGGGTACTGCCACGTATGTTCGTCTAGTAAATCGATGAAAAACACCATAATTTCTTTTTCTTGTGAATTTTTCATTTAATTTTTATTAAAAACAAACTGATTGACATGCTAAATTGTTTTTTCTGGATCGATGGTTATGTATAAATACTTTTAGACTTAATTAGAGAATTGTCTACTAATTGTGTTATTCCATATTAGTTCTAGCCTTTTTACAGAATGACTACCTTTGTTGAGTCGCTTTATCCAATTTACATCATGAAAAGAGTTTTGGGTTTGGCAGGATTTAAACTTGACTTTAACCATACACCAGTAAAAATCATACAGTTAAAAAAGTGCAGTTTGTATAAAATATCCTACTACACGGTAATGTGCTTTTTAATGTGGTCTCAATTTATTACCAGTGTTTACGTTTTTATCCATAAATCTGAATACAACTTATTAGCACATATTATTGAATTAGTAGAAACGTGTTTATATGGAGTATTACTAATATGTATCGTATTTGTTAATGAGAGGCTCTCATACAATTTCGCTCTTCTAATTGGAAAGGTGAAAGTCATTGATAACAGTTTTGCACAAATCGGAATTGCAATAGATAATAACTACATAAGAGGATTTAGCATGTTTTGGATTACGTTATATGCTGTTATATTTACCATCGGAATTGTAGTTACTGTCTACTTAAGAGCGTCAGACGATGACATGTTTATGATGATGGTTTATCTATTAGTGAATGTTTATAAATCGGCATTCTCACTCTCATTCACATCTTGGTTACTTACAGTAGCACACCGGTACTATCAACTAGGACACCATCTATCTAGCCATAATATACTTAAGTACTATAAACCAAACACTATTCAACAAATTGTAGACATCCATCGTCAATTGCAAGAACTATATCCACAAAACGTAAGAAGTTACTACTCAGCAATATTACTATTCATATTAATGATGGATTTTACTATGCTGTGCATAATTTGCTATGAGATTTGGAATATTATGTATCATAACATGAACAAGACGTTTATACTTGAAATGGCGTTATGGCTTGGAGTGATTGTGATGGATAGTGGAAAAATTATTTATTATTCCAACTATTTTAATAAAACCGTAAGTTTTCTTTAGATAAAACGCTTTGCACGATGAATCTATACTGAGTGTCGCGCAAGGCTATTAAAATAAACACCATGTGGGTCTCTGTAAATTGTAAAAGAATTTAACACACTTCCATAAAAATACTTCTAGCCGCATTGCGCTAAGAATTTATGGATAAAGGGTTTTGGGTGAGATGTTGAAAATCATGTGTGTCTGTGTGTCTGTGAGTCTGTGTGTCTGTGTGTCTGTGTGTCTGTGTGTCTGTGTGTCTGTGTGTCTGTGTGTCTGTGTGTCTGTGTGTCTGTGTGTCTGTGTGTCTGTGTGTCTGTGTGTCTGTGTCTGTGTGTCTGTGTGTCTGTGTGTCTGTGTGTCTGTGTGTCTGTGTGTCTGTGTGTCTGTGTGTCTGTGTGTCTGTGTGTCTGTGTGTCTGTGTGTCTGTGTGTCTGTGTGTCTGTGTGTCTGTGTGTCTGTGTGTCTGTGTGTTGTGTGTCTGTGTGTCTGTGTGTCTGTGTGTCTGTGTGTCTGTGTGTCTGTGTGTCTGTGTGTCTGTGTGTCTGTGTGTCTGTGTTTCTGTGTGTCTGTGTGTCTGTGTTTCTGTGTGTCTGTGTGTCTGTGTGTCTGTGTGTCTGTGTGTCTGTGTATCTGTGTCTGTGTGTATGTGTGTATGAGTCTGTGTGCGTCTGTGTACGACTGTGTGCGTCTATGTGTCTGTGTGTCTGTGTGTCTGTGTGTCTGTGTGTCTGTGTGTCTGTGTGTGTGTCTGTGTGTCTGTGTGTCTGTGTGTCTGTGTGTATGTGTGTCTGTGTGTCTGTGTGTCTGTGTGTCTGTGTGTCTGTGTGTCTGTGTGTCTGTGTGTCTGTGTCTGTGTGTCTGTGTGTCTGTGTGTCTGTGTGTCTGTGTGTTTGTGTTTAAATAAGCTCATTAAATTTAATAGAAACCAAAATAGTAAACAAACGTGATTTCAAAACGCTACTTCACGTTTCTATACATTCTCGAATGCACTATAGTACAACAGGTAGCGAATATGCATTCTTAATTTTTACTAATTACCTCTTGTATATAAAATAAGTGTGCTCAATTTGAACGCAAAATTTAATTTAGAGTGATCCTAAGCAAAGCATAAAAATCTGTAGTTGAGTTAAAATCGTTAACTATAAACGTGTTAAGCTTTCAATTTCCCAAATTCTGATTAATTATACTTTATAACGGTGCATCTACTTTAATAACGAATGTTGTGGAAGCTCTTTATTTGAATACGTTATCATTTTCTTTAGTGAGATCTACTAGTCGTAAAATAGTTACTCGCTTAATTACACAAGTGGCCGTTAACATCTGATTTGTCCATCAATCCAATAACTTACAAAAGAAATGCAACTAGATTTTTTGGAAGCTTGACTAAAAATTTATTGTCTCAAGTTATCCGAGCATTAACCCAAAGACAAGGTGTCTTACGTATTACGTATTGAAACATTATGTTGCAATCAGATGAGGGAAGTTAATAAATTGTAATTGTCAAAAGAGTTATTTTTAATACGTTATCTTTGAAGAGAATAAATTATTTAGTTATTGTAGTTTTTTAAGTAATTGAAGATGCTATGTTTGAACATTTACTTTACAAGTTAACTTTACATAGTGGCCATCGAAAACAGACAAGAAAATGGAATGTAGCATCCAACAACAAAAAAATCTAAAAAAGGGGCGATATAAAACGAACACTGACAAAGATTGTGGAATAAATAAAGATACTAATTTTTAAATGCACAATGTGTTGCCTAACCAACACACTTAGTTTAAAACAACCGCCAGTGCTTTCAAGAACATATTAAACATAACAAACACAATATAGATCACTGCTGAAAGTTCACACGAACCACTATCACAGTTAGCACTGTCATCCTTACTATGAGCTTGCTTATATATTGTCTTTTGGAAGTCGACGAATGACTCCCATTGTAGTTTTGATGTCTGCAACACGAACCACTCCGTCTTGGCCTGGATATGTGGTAATGATGCGACCTAGTTTCCATTTTGTAGGTGGAGCCTGAGTATCCTTGATTAAGACCATATCGTTTTTGTCTTTAAATTTTCGCAATTTCTTTTCCATTTGGTGCGTTGTTGCGTATATGATGTATGTACTCCAAACTCCATCGCTTCCAAAAATGCTGTCTTTGAATGAGCTGAAATCTCGATAGCCTTGACAATGGTAGTGTTGTCAAATCTGGATCTGGTACTGTCGTTAATTGTCGGCCAATTAAAAAACGGCCGGGTGTTAAGGAATCAAGGTCCTCGGGTTCTAAGGAGAGAGGAGTCAAAGGACGGGAATTTAATACTGCTTCAGTTTGTGTTAAGACTGAATAAAACTCCTCAAACGTTAAAGGCACATTACCCAATATTTTAGGTGGTTCTTGGAAGATTTCACGGCAGCCTCTCAAAGGCCACCAAAATGGGGGGAATTAGCAGGTATCAAATCCCATTGAATACCTTGTTCAAAGGTTGTTTCTGTAATGACCGCATCATTCTTGTGCACCAAACGAGTGAGGATCGCTAACTCTGTTCTTGTTTCAATAAAGTTGTAGTCCCCCAAGCTTTTTGTATTTTCTGTAAAGTTTAATGCTGTGCGATGGACGTCAGCTAAGTCAAGACCAGTAAGCACCATAGGGTTATTACAAACCCACTTTCTAAGCTTGAAACCGGTAGCATCTAAAGTTTTAAACAAGTCATTGCAAAGATACTTGGCCTCAGCTAACGAGTTAACCCCACTTAGGAGATCGTCAACATAAAAATAGTTTTGAATAGCATTTGCCACTTGTGGCTGGGAGGACGTACAACCCACACCCAGTTCCTTTAAGCAGCGAGTTGCAAAAAAGCTAGCGGAAGAAGTGGCATACGTAACGGTGTTTAGCTGAAATACGCGAAGGGGTTGCTCTGGGTTGCAACGCCATTGGATTCGTTGAAAGGTCCCATTACAGTCTGTTATTAAAACTTGTCTGTACCTTTTCTCGATGTCAGCAGAAAATGCATAGACGTACATTTAGAATCGTACCAAGATAGAAAGGAGATCGGATTGTAAGACGGGTCCAACACACTGTATATCATTAAGTGATACGCGGTTCCTGGTGGATTTTATTGGGCTCTAAGCTATGAAAACGGCGCTCAGCCTGTTAAAATGATTTACCAAGCACCTCGGGGGGTTGCTTGAAGGAACGGAAACAATGAACGGACCCGAGCTATTTCTACGAACAGCTTCCTTGGAGTGAATTTCACAATAAGATTCCTCCTTAGAGTAAGTCTTAGAAGAGGGAATTTCCTCCAGCTCCCAGAAACGAGCTTGTTGATGTTAAACATCAATCACCTTTGTGAAGTTGCAGTGAGTTTTAGTCAAAGGTACGACAGTGGGAATAAGGCTCGAGACGACCTAGCCTAAAACAGTTCGTTCAAGAATTAGTTTCCCTGGCCCTAGTGAAAGTTGGCCAGACTGCAGAATCCTTCAAAAACAATTTGAACCTAGTAACACGCCAATTTCCCCTGGGTGGGGTCTGCAAGGGTAACCTTCGTAGGAATAGACCAATTATCGACATTTAAAGAGTAAGCAGGTATGACACTTGAAATGCGCGGGATTACCAGACAAGAGATGCTAAATTGGTTGTCTCTGAAGATTTCATAGTGACTCTGGATCGATCGCTTATATCAACAGCAGAGTTTGTTATTCATTGAACCTGCACGCTGATTGGCGAAGCATGTAAAGCAAGCAATTTAGAAAGAGCCGAAGTAATAAATGAGGACATGATTCCAGAATCTAACAGGGCCTTTACCGTGACAGACTTACCATTCGAAGCTGTAATTTGTACGAGAGCTGTCGGGAGCAAAACCTTGGTATCATGATAATTGAAAGTAGACAAGGCGGTGTTGAACAGAGTATGAGGATATAGAAATACTATCTGAGGATGAGTGATGCTTGCTATCCATGAAATGCAATAAGGAGTGATGACGAGATTTGCATTTGCTACGATTGACCCGTGATCTACAATCCTTCACGAAATGACTCTTAGATAGGCAGTTGAAACAAAGTCTAAGTTCCTTTACCTTAGCACGTCTACCTTGAGCCGTGAGCCTCTTAAAATTTTCACATCAATACAGCATGTGAGCACCACTAGAATGGGGGCAGTCGATTGGGGCAGAAACAAATGGTTTTGTAGTCTCCATTTCAGCGCGATGCTTATTTTGTTTCTGTTCGACGGTTTCAAGCATAGCGGCACGATTTTTGAGAAATTTTATTAGGTTATCATAAGAAGGCAATTTTCAAATTCTCTCAGCATGTGCGAATCTAGTTTTGAATTAATTAGAAATATTAGAAATGCTTCCCATAAGCTATCCTTAGGGACCACAGTGTCTCTTTTAACGGCGATTTTTTAGCGATATTTTCTGTATTAAATAAGGATTTTACATGATTATAAACTAACACGAGCTCGTTATCATACCGATACCTTAAGTTATCCCAAGCGATTTGATAATTGGGGTGGATAAACTTAAGTTTTTTATAGCGGAGTTTCCCTTCAAAGAGGCGCGAACATAGTGTAGCTTATGCACGTACAATAGTTGTTCATTCACGTGTATTGAACTAATAAATAAGTCCTTGAAATTTAACCAATCTTCGGAGTTTCTACTAAATGTAGGCAAATTAATTGTGGGAAGTTTAACGAAATCTTAAAGTTGCGGGTTATTAATACTAATGGTGCTATACGCCAAGTGAATTGAATTGGGAGGTAAACCCTGAATTTCTGAGCTACATTTTTCCAAAATGTTATCCGCTATGGAAATTCTAGCGCCAATTCGCGCTCGGGTGTAAGATCATCAGCAGAGCTTTCAATTTGCAATTGCACTTCATCAAACGTTTGCAAGATAGAGAATATCATCAAGTCTTTTACTCAATTGCAATAAATCAAGATGCGGCACGTCTTGGGTTACATCGAAGGTTTCTTTGACGGCGGAGAGGTAAACTTCAAACCTATTTAAACGTGAATTATGAAAATCACGCAGCTTAAAGGCGTCCATTATTTAAATGGTGTCAAAACGAATAATAGGAAGTGCACGATAAATAAACTGCAGAGGATATTTGCAGTACAATGCATGAACTTAAGTTACAAGTAATAACGGGTTTACAAAGGGCATTTGCGTGACAATAAATCAACCACATAATGGATAATGGGAGATTTCTTCCTTAACAAACAACTCATGCATATTGCATAAAAAAATAAATGAAACAAGTAAAATTAACCAACTTTGCGATACGCTAAGCAAATGATGCGATTATTGTTTACACAACATGAAAAAGAAAGTATGTATACGAAAGTAAATGATCAATTCTTAAGAAACAGTAATAATTTAGGTAAATATGAATAAAGGAACTTACATAACGGGAACCAGCCATTGTTGCAATGGAATTTCCAGCAACCCGGTCTAAGCGTAGGCGCCAATGTGGTGACAGCCAAACAAAGGAACAGGTGCAATACTGTTAGTCCAATTCTGCTTCAATTAATTGAAAATAATGAATCTTCGTAGCTCCTCTAAATCCGGCTAGGCGAAGGACCATGTGGTTTTTTAATTGATTGAAGATGCTATGTTTGAACATTAACTTAATATTACAACTTAACTTTACGTAGTAACCCTCGAAAACAGACAAAAAACAAAAACGGGATGCCAAGTGTAGCATCCAACAACAAAAAATAGCTAAAAAAGAGACGATATAAAACGAGCACTGACGAAGATTTTGCGATAAATATAAAATGCTAATTTTTAAATGGACAATGTGTTGACTAACAGGACAAATAATACTTATTAGTTATTACCGTTAAAAATAATAGACAATTTTATTCCAATACATGTATTAAAATGCTTTATTGTTACAAATGAGTACATTGACCTTTAGAGCAACGCCAAATACGTGCAAAACTAAATATCTAGCCTTACTAATGAATGTTACGTTATATTTTTAAACACATAATAATTGAGCAATGGTCAGTATTCCTATATAACCTTAATTGGAATCCGCTACTAATTATAACTGTAAACCAGAACATTAGGACTGGGCCAAATAATAGTACAATTATGCTATACTTATACTTCTAATCCTCATCTTGACGCTGTATCTAAGTGTTACGCGATATTTTTTTCCATTTCATTGAAAACGTGTGACATATACAGAAGTGACTTACACTAGCCGCAAAATTGCATAGCACTGGACACAGTTTAACTTCCCAGAAACCAAACGTAGCTAGGGTTTAACACTCGCTATTCTTCTCTACTTATGATATTTATGCATATAATAATTAACTGTGTCTATACCACATTTAGTACTGTATAATTATTCTTCTGAGGTATTTACATGCAATAAACTTGAGTTGCCTCTTTATTTCTGAATGTTCTTTTACTGTATCTCGCCACTTGCATTTAATTTTATCGTTACTAAACGTTTATAAAACAAAAAAGAAAAAAGGACTACAACGTGACTCCCTTTTTTCCTTTCTGAATATATCTCGAATCTAAATGTATGACAATAGCTTAGGCTTCATCATTGATTTTGTTCATTCACTGTGTACCTTTCCGAAAATATCATTTATAGTACTTATTATACTTAGGACAATTCTGATAATTTCAAAACAATTTCCGCCTTAATTATTTATTTAAAGCTTCACTTATGGCGATTCTCAACCAAAAGCTCGTAATTTACCAACTTCAATTACGTCAATCATCACTAAAGTAAAGCATGGGCAACCGAAATATTGACTACCATCCTTTACAAATATTAGGTCAAGAAATGGCTAAAATTTCTTTACAAATTCTAAAATTAACTTTTAGCAAACCCTAATTAAATGTGATGTCAAACAGAGACTTACGTCGCTGTATTTAATTTCATAAAGGCTAACTGTCTACTACAGGAAAATTAAGAAATATTTTCCAAAAAACAAATTTAAATTGTCAGATTTATTCAACGTTATATTCAACACAATAATTAAACTCTTTACGTTACTTTTACAACTAGGTATTAATTTTTTCGTAAAATTCTGAAACTCGTGCATTATAGTACCTTCAATTTCCAATACACCGTGAATCCAACGTTTATTAAAGAAATCTTATTTAACAAATGTCTTTACGTTTAAGTGCAATGGATTTACTCGCTATTACCTCACATTTTAAATTCTCAAAACGGGATAATGCATAGGCGAGCCAAATTTTTTTATATTTCTTAATTTTACGCACAAAACAATTCTTTAAATAATCAATTTATTATCATTCTGGGCCTAACATGTAAATTATACTTAAAAATAGTTTGGGTCAATACTGGTATAAATTATTTCTACTTCACTTTCTTTGTAAGAAATACTTGCCCAATGGGTCATAAGAACACATAGGAATGGTTAAAACAATTTTGTTTTATATCATGTTGGGTTTCGTTTTGCAATTAGATTTGTTTCTTTATAAAAGCAGCTATATTTTGAAACTGTCATGCCAAACGTCACCATAAAGTACGAAGGGATATTTGTATGTGATGATATCTTAGAGGTTTTATGAATTTAATTATTTTATCGTAAGCATTTATTCATTTGGCCCACTACTTTTCCAGATGCTAGATGTAACTAGCAATCTGGAATGTTATTATTTCCGCATTGAATAAGTCGTGATTTCTTGTTACGTATAAAACGTGCGGTCTTATTTAGCAATAAACGTCAAAAAGACAATAAATGTTTGTAGTACAAAACGGATAAGATCTAAACGTGCTTGTATAAGACTGTAATACAAACAGTTCACTCTTACAAAGTTAATTACGCTTACTTTCTACAAAAATTAATACTTAACATTGTGCCAATTTTAAAAGTAACGGCCATATTGAAAAATCAAAACCTATGTTAGTCAAACTACCAAAAACATTACTAGGTAATTTTAGACAGTTAAGCGAGTTTGGTAGGGGTCGAATTGTGGGCTTCCGAGAGGCTGGTTTGTCTATGAGAGACATGGCCGCTAGAACGTAACGGAGTTTAAATATTGTGGCAGTCTCTGTTCGGGCATGGAACTAAGAGGGCCGTACACTAAGAGCGAGAGGTACAGGACGTCCTCAAAGAACCAGAGAAGCTGAGGATCGCCGTCTTAGAGTATTGGCACTACGGGACCGCTTCTCGTCTGCACGGGCGATTTCGAACAAGTGGTTTGCAGAACATAGAAGGGCAATTGAAATGGGAAATGTTTATCGCTGGATAAGAACCTTTGGACTCTTGTCATACCGTCCCCAGTTTGTGCTACCACTGACTCCTGGGCACCGATGTGATCGTCTAGCGTGGTGTAGAGAACGGGAAAATTGGGACCAAGAATGGAATTAAAATGTCTTCAGTCATGAGTCCAGATTTTCTTTGGGCATGCATGACGGTCGTACAAGGGTGAGAAAACGGCGTGGTGATAGACAAGATTTCCAATTTTCTGTGGAAAGGCGTGTGCACCACATAGTTGGAGGTATGGTATTGGGGGCTATTGCTATTGGAAGTAGGTCACCTTTGGTTTTCGTTAGAGGTAACATGACTGCTGCGCGCTGCATCCAGGAGATCGTAAAACCCCATATTGTACCTTATGTTCAGACCATCCCCAACAGCACATTCCAACAAAACAACGCACGGCCTCATGTTGCTAGGGCTTCTTTGGCTAATTTTGAGGCCAATCAAGTTGCTTTGTTGCCTTGGCCACCGAGGTCTCGCGATCTTTGACCCACCGAGCACATCTGGTATATTATGAGAAGAAGATTACTCAATTTACCCCACCCCTACAAACTCTAGTAGCTCTCCAGCATGAGTTACAGATAGCATGGGACGAGATACCTCAGGAGGAAATCGATCACCTCATTAGAAGTGTGCCCAGACGTGTTAATCAGTCCATAACACGCGTGGTGGAGCAACACATTACTAAGTTTTTTGAAAAAGTTAACAGTTTATTTTTATCAAATTTTGATCGTTTACTAGTCTAACTCGTATACACTTGTATACCAAAAATTGTTCAAATAAATTGATTATTACTTTCTATGTCACTTAGTATAATTTCACCGAGAACGAAACTTGCAGTTGGTACTGAAACGCATATATTTTTAGATAATCTGTACGTTACCCTATTCTCATATGATAAGCGTAAGCGTTTTACTATAAATAGTAATCATCAATTGAAAGTTTAAAAATACCGTGCATTACTACACATGTTGACGGTACTTCAATGAAAGAATGCGTTCAAATTTTTCACACCGAAACGGCTATCAGACATTGTCACAACACACTTTGAAATATCACTTCTGGTATAACTTTACAAATAGGCATCTTTTACTTAATTAACTAACAACTCAATTTATTATACACAAAATCGCCTTTCAAGATTGGAAACGTTTAAATCCCTTTAATTTTTCTCACACAATAATGCCTAGATATTAATCAACACTTACAGTTAAAATGAAAAGAATTTCTTATTTTATTTCTAAAACTTTAGAATCCTCTTTAACCAAATTTAAAGCCGCCAAAATTTATTCACACAATTCTGTTCTCTCATAAAGCTTTTTTGATACTTTCAGTTTTTTAAATTTAATTTTCCGACTTGTACTAAATAATTTCATTACTCAACCTTGGGTTTCAGGTAATGTATGCCATTAAAACTAGTGACGCAAACGTTTTAACTTATACGCACTTGTAAATTTAATTTCCTGTACACTGGGTTCCTCACACAATAATGTCACATAGCGACTGCGAAAACTCTGGCTTCGAGTTTAGACAAATTGTCTAACTCTTCGGAAAAACAAATTCCCATCCATTAAATTATCCCCATCAAAAATAAGAAAAATATGTTCCTTCACCATTAACATTTGAACCGTTATTAAACTCTGATATATGCTGCCACAAAAAAAAACCGGAAAATATTTTAATTTCTAATGTTTTACTAAGTGTAGACACGCGAAGTAATCGGTTTTATTCACCTTTCTCTCATTTTGATAGATGCTACTATAAAGAACGGATCTCAATTACTAAAGTTTTTATTTGGTGTGGACACTCGATATCAGTGGTTTTATTATTCATCTATTCTAAAGCCGCTATAAGACCAAACAGCTAACTTTATTGAATTTGATGTCATATGGTATCTTTCTGCACCCGTCAAAACAGTATACTCAATCATAAATTAAAGAACAAACAAAATGAAGGTAGTCGGATTTAAAAAGGTGGGAAAAATAAAAATTACGTGTAAAAGTTAAGGCCAATTATACAAAAATCATGTAATTAATCCGCACGCTATACGTAATAATTGGTCTGAAATAATAGAAAAGACGTGTCATAATACATGTCATAATGCAACGTGGCATATAGGCAATCTCTAAATCAACCGTAAATAGAACGCACGTTCTCAAAGTAAACAGAATGATCGGCTTTAATCTACACAGAATTAATTAAACATTATTATTAATTTTATTAAATACACACCTCGAGTAGGATTTGAACCTACATCTACTTTGCTATACAGAACTAAGATCTGACTCAGTTATTTACGCGTTAGCGTTCAAATTTTGAAATGTGGTTTGCTTCTAAATTTATAAATTTCTATCGGAAGCTCGTAACATCCATTAACATGTAAAGATGATGGGGTAGGGTTGGTTTTACGTATTAATCCACTTAATCCACATTAGAAGAGAAGTAACTCACATTTTGTTTAGTATTATACAACGGTATGTTTCTAACTTACAATAAAGAACCTGCGGCCTACGATACCAATATCGGACAGATAAGGGTGTGAGTTACCCACATGGATAACAACATAATGTCGCAAAGTGCAAAGTCACGTTCTTCAGGCAGAAAATAAGCGGTACTGTGCTTTTCACACGTTACACGACTGAAATGGTATCTAAAACAAAGCTAATTATTATATAACAAATTAGATTATATGGAGCGTTGACTGTTGATCGGAAAAAGAGTAAAATATTTCCAATCTCATTAAATATTCGTATTGTTTTTTGCGTCGTTATACGACTTTAGATCTAAACCGTGAATAGGTCGATCTGATTTGTGATTGGGTCCTTCAGATTAAAAGCAATGGATATAAGAACTTAGCTACTACATGCGGACCGGTGTGCTACGGAGTGAGTTTAGCTGCGTATCAGCAGAGCTGCTCTCTCCTTAAATTGCACCTTTGAGTCGGTGAATTAAATGATTTGGATGAATTGGTACGAACTAACTTTTTGGAGCTGCTCTAAATGAGAATTATATTTAACTGTAACGAAACAGCTGTTTTCAATATTGTCTTCAAGGATAGTTTCAATTTATGGGATGTTAACCTTAACTCGCGATGTAACTTTAGAAATGCAGTAGAAAACCAAGTAAAGGTCGGTATTATTTTAGCAATTTCAAGTTTCAACAACTTTGAGAATGCTCTTCTAGTATTGTCAGTCCGAACAAAATTGCAGTGAAAACACAAACTAATAACTTTAAACTTTATTATTTTGACCCTGATTTGACCATGTTTCCGATGAATGAGATGCAAGAAAAGCTACACACGCACACCGACATGCACTCCGACACACGCACACACACGCACGCACACGCACACGCACACGCACACGCACACGCACACGCACACGCACACGCACACGCACACGCACACGCACACGCACACGCACACGCACACGCACACGCACACGCACACGCACACGCACACGCACACGCACACGCACGCGCACACGCACACGCACACGCACACGCACACGCACACGCACACACACGCACACGCACACACATACACACACAAACACACACATACACACACACATGCACACTCACACAAACACGCACGCACTCACTCATACACACACACACACACACACACACACACACACACATAGCTATGAGCAGTATACCAAATTTTATAATAATTTTGTTATACAAAGTTTGATTTACAACAGCTGCAGTAGATTCTCTAGTTGCTTTGATAAAAACCCACTTGGTGAATTTGCTTTGAAAAACAACTATTACCAACTGCCGGATAAAAATATAATTTTTCCCGTCGAATTTAACGTTCTGATAGCATAAATTATTACTATTCTTTTATTTAAATTAATTCTGCTCAAACTTTGGATACGTCAAGATAAAATGATCATTCAAGTCGGGATAAATAATCACCGGAGCATTTTTGATGGTCCTTTTAATTTGATTGAAAGGCACATCTTCCTAGTACCAACAACCGTTTTCATGTAATAACTTGGTTAGCGGTGGTAATATTTGGAAAAGCTTCCCACAAATCGTCGAAACCAATTGCAGACGCTAGGAACTGACCCTATGGTTCTTGTATGGTGCAGTTATACATCATATTGTATAGACACTACTTACGGCGGTCGGTTTGTAAGTCGTCATTGTTCACTAAAAAAATTGTGTTAAATAGTAGTTAACGTCACCATGTCCTTGCGTACCCATTCGTATTAATCCTTTGTTCATTGCACGGCTGTTGCGTGTTGCCACTTGTGGTGCCATTCGTTCATAGTTTCCTGATTGATATTATTTTTTCGTTTTTGCTTGTCCTCATACGCTCTTTTACGGCTAGGTCTATAGGTAACCGCCCTGCGATTGCCAATATTCCTAAGGTGGATACCGTGCGGTATTCTGAAACAGACCTCATCGCCAATTTCTTATTTATACCGTCCAACTTGGAGCGGTAGCATCTCACCAGCATCTTGATGTGTCATAGAAAGGTTCAGTATAACATTACGGATGTGACCGTACTTGCTATCAAGTTTCTCTTTTTCTACGTAGGCTTAACTGTGTTGGGCATAATCCTAGATATGGCTGTGTAGAGCTTATTTGCGTGCTCATAAGTTGTTACACGTCCAAACCGCACTAGGCGTCGCGTATGCTTACTGATGTAAACGGGTTGCCAAGCCAGCTAACAGGGAGATGGGCGTGGTCGAAATAAGAAGTAAAATGAATGATTAATACGCTCAAACACCTTACACCGATATTCAAACAGCTCAGTCCGGGAAAATATGTCTCCAGGCGCCACCACAATCGAAACTTTGCTAAAATAATTGTCTTAAGCTGGGTGTTAATTAACCCTACTTGATTGTGGAAAGTAGGATTGTGCTTACTCAGTAAACTCTAACACGAGGGTCCTAAAACAAACACTCGTCCCAAACAATTCAACTCAAACTCAAATATATTTAGTACTACCCAGGTTATTAGAAACTTTTTGAATACACCTCGTATACCAAATTTCCACAACAAAATTTATCACTCAAATTTAACTGCATTTACGTAACCAACAGTTATCACACGTTAACTGAATATTTTCTACGTATCCCTCGTATACATATAAAGTTACATTTCTACTTATTAATGAATAAAATAGTTCTTCATTCAATGGTCGATAATTAATTTTTAAAATTCCTAACCAAAAGAAAATCAATATCATCGGCTTAATAATTGTTCCTTTATGATACCTCTGAATCGTATGTGACATTCGTAAATATGTAAGTTCTTAAAACTCCCTCTCTAGTTATACTTAATGAAATTTTTAAATCGACAGTTGATCCGTCATTAGTGTACTGCGTTAATCGAAACTAACATGAAAATTTTTGCAATCAAACTGGCAAATATAACCTTTCAGGTTGTTCATTAATCTTAAAATCCAAAATATGCAAAGTCTACATTTAACTTGTCAAAAAAAACTAGGTCACCAATTAAGTAAACGTCACACATGTATCTCATAACTGGCTAAATAAACAACAAAATGAAAGTTAACGATAAATATATATTGTCCTGCACAAAATAATAAACAAATGTTTACATACACAACAGCGTGGTTGAAAAACCACTGTCAATACAAAGTTGCGTTTCTGCAAAAATTCTTACTACTAAAACAGCCAATACAACATAACTCGAGATCGATTATCTTTTTCCTTTAACACTAATTAATTAAATAAAAAAATTACACAACGATACGCAAATAAACTAACCAAAAAGATAATCGTGCTCTACTGAGTTTTCAAGTTCTTAAATGTAATTCTTACTTAAAATTGTCCATTAATCCTACGCTCTTCTTTCTTCTTTCTTCCCGTAAACCAAGTATTTGTAGTCCATTTGTATCCTTAAATTGCCTGAAGGCATATAACACGTACTCCACAATTTCATCAACACTTATTCCTTTCTGCACTCGCCATTAGTCCAACTATGCGAGATTATTACTCCAATAACGTAACAATTTGTACACGCTTGGTTGCCTCTATAAAGTTTCTTGCAACCTTTAGGACAATTTAGCCCTTCCTTAACACAAATGTCATAGAAAATTACCTTAACATTGGCTCAATTTACTACGAATAACGGTGGTCCCATAAATAATTTTTACTAAAGGGTCGTTACAAGTACACTACAACGTAACAACTGTTAACTTTTTTGTAAATCTGCTTAAGCACTTTTTCTTGAAGAAAAATAAACTGATTTTATCTTCAATCTCAATTTTATTAATTGTTTTATTTATGAATGTCTTATACGATTTATCCCCTTTCGGGTTACGCAGTTGTTTAAACAATGACTGCCTTCTATATTATTCACAAATATAACTCCAACTTAACCCATTCTGATTTCACACTTCACCTCGCGAGCGCGTCTTCCACCGAGCTCTCACCAAAAAGTAACAACAAAAATCCTCACGTCAATCTCTGACTTTCCTATTTATACCTTAAGCCATCCATCTTTAAACATGTCTGACTTCCGCACTATATTCACTAATGGTATTCATTCAAACTTTGTTAGTCCCGACTGATGCTACCCTCTGTACAACCACGCTCATAACTACAATACATCGCCATGTTTGTTTTTACCTGCAACTTTTACAATTACTTCATGAAGAAGCCATTTCTCGTCATCACATTCATTCAGTGGCCACTCTGGACCATTACACAACTTTCAACGTTTGTCTCTCACATGCGCTCGTCCTCCTTCCGCAACATTTGCAAAAATAGGTACAGTCTAAGATCTCAAATCCCATATACTTACACGTATTCTCAACACTGATTGCACAACATTACGAGAACTTTCTGAAATTAACAATTAAACATACCAAATCTTTCTCTACATATTTTCTAAAACATTCTATACTTATACATTCACGTCTTCCGGCAAAGATTGCTCCTTATCTTCCAACATTCCATTCTTTATTAAGTAGTCAACAGTAGCAACCATTATCGTCCCAACGACAAATTTCTCTTCACATTTACATTCGTCAGAATCTATTTATTCCAACACCAATGTCTCTATGATATTCAAATACACGCATCTACATACTGAATAATATTCCTCCTAAATTTCCAGTGGCGTATCACCCACCCACATACATTATGCATATACACAAAAAAATTTTTTTTTCAAACTCAATACACCCGTACCCAAAACACGTATTACACGTCATTAGAACATTCTACATACAGGGTGCGTCAACGCAACTTTACAAAGTGTTATTTATGTCCTCGCTCATCCTTATATCTTTATCAATGTAGATACCTAGGTATTTTAGTTGTTTCCTAATTTGTTGATGATCCATGTGGACGGTGATCTCTTATCTGCTGTAGCACTATTTCAGTTTTGTGCGTGGCCAGGGTAATACCGGTACTTTATAGCTTTCTGGAGATTTGATAGGCCGCCATTGTTGCGTTTTCTTCCAATCCCTCTTTTGATTTTCCGATTACGACTAGAGCCAAATCGTCGGTGGACGCCACCGCCATGGCCTTTGATTCAAAGTCAATTTTGGGAGTTTCGTCATAAAAGACGTTCTACAGCGTCAGTCCCAAGATAGGGTACTGCAAAACCCCGCTGTTTATTCCTACTTGCATCGTGGTTGTAGTAGATCTGTTCTGCAGGTAAGATTGTATTATGCGGACAATACACTCACTTATTTTTATTTGCCTCAAGGCCTCGACTATTCCTCTGCACTGTACTGAGTTCACAGCGTTCTCGATGTTGATAGTGTTGATTCCTACAGAATGTATATCTTTTGAGGCCTTATTTTTTAAACGTTTAAGACCATTTTTATTGTGTCTAGGTCCCTGCCTAAAGTCATATTGATTACACTGCAAGATTGATTTCTTCTCTAGCTCCCCTTCGTGTCTAAATCTTATCAATTTTCCTAGGATTTTGCCACAGACATCACTCAGGCATCTTGGTAGATATGTACTCGGTTGGAATGTTGATTTTTTGACTCTTACTATGAGGACAAGTTTGACGTTTTGCCATATCGTCGGGAATTCACCCATTATCAGACATGAGTTCACTACTTTCGCAAGGATGTTTATATTATATCTACCTATTATCTTAACATATGCCGGTGGTAAATTTAGGAACCTCGTGTTATAGTATTAACATTAGGCCAGATTATGTTTTCGTGTTTAGGAAAAGGTTTTCTTCCGCCCCTGTTCAGTAACAGGAGAGTTTAACTACTTTTGTTGCTAACATCCTGTTTAATACAACGATTACTAGCTTTTACTTTTTAGATTTAATGATCAGTTTCTTTGTTTGTTGTTATCGGTTAAATAGATTTCATATTCAGTTAAATCGATAATACTCTGTACCGTGCCAAAATGAGCGAATTCAGTAGGTATATAAAAATGAATTTAATTGAGTAAACTCGGTTAACACGTTTAAAACTGGGCACTGTATGTAAAAATCTGAAGTATTCGTATAGTTTATTTCCGATACAAGTTTATTTTCCAAAAACTGATTTCGTTACTGAAATTTTATGTTAAAGTGAAAATTAAATTTGTGTAGCATATCCACTCCTACAAAAACTTCGTATTTCAAAGTTGTGGTATAATTAGCTGGATATCGAACTGTGGTACCCAAAATTGTAAATTGGGCGAAAATGCTCGAATTGTAGGTAAATATATCCATTGAGATATACATTTGGCACAGTACCATCAGTAAGGGTTGTTGCTTAACCGGTAGCAAATGAAGCTACATTTTTATCTTGTGTGTATAGGGCTAGGTTGATTAAGAAATACTTTTTTATTTAGGTAGCCCCATAAAAAATTTACAAGTTGAGAGATCCGGCGAACGTGACGGCTACGTGAGATCCCCAAATTTTGAAACGGGTCGACCCGAAAACATTCTTCGCAGAGTTCCTATAGACTACCTAGCAGTCTGGAAAGTGGCTCTGTCCTACTAAAACCGTATTCTTCGTATATCTACACCAAAATTACGAAGTTGTTGTTCAAAATTTTGTAATACACCTTGACAACGTTGTGATGCAACAGTAACAGTTAATCGGTACTTCGTGCAGTTGCTGAGGACTTTTCGTCGCCCACTAACGAAAGTTCTGTTTGTAAAACCTAATAGACAAAACTGACCTTCAGCTGACATGAACAAGCAATTGGTGATATTCGGGTTTTCAGCAATTATCCTTACCAAACGCTTGCAAGAGTCAAGACATTTTCTGGTGTTCTTACAAAACGAGTTTTGTGTCTGGCGGCTGAAGCAGTACTGCGAAACTTGTGTGCCCACTTTCCAATTGTTACTCGAGTAGGAACTGGATCTCGTCGATTTAAATAAAAATGATGGCGAAATAGACACTGGGTGGTTACAATAGAATTGTTATTCTTGAACTAAGCTTTAACAGCAAAAGAACGTTGAATATTGGACCAACGCTCCGTTTTCACAATTAAACTGAGGTCTCTCGCAAACAGTTAGACAATTGTCATACATTGGATTTATCGAGAACTCGAGGGGACTTGATTTTGATTTAAATCTTGTATTATCGAATGAACCCTGAATAAACAGACGTCTTAATTATTGGATCTTAAACCCGTTTATGGGAACTTCGGTAGGCGTTTTTTAGATTTGAGTAATCTCTAGGAAACACTATTAACTTATATCCACTTAACACTCGTAATAATTGTAATGTTTGAAACCACATCTTACATACCATGGCAAGAGTGGTGAGCATTGTTAAGCCCTCGTGGTTGTTTCCTTCTTGGTCTGAAATTTACCCTAATTGTCTAAACCCAGATAGAGTATAAAATACTAATTACAACTTTCATATTCCTAAACTTTATGACATGCTACAATATTAAGATTCCCTTCTTATACGTATTATAGGCAAGCCCTAAATTATTTAATTGGAGAATCTAACGTCCCTGCAAAAGAATGACGAAAGATTTGTGAAACAGAATACAACTTCTGTGCTTGTCATATTAAAACGAGGCCTTGTTCTACTATTACTACTAGTACAAGTATTAAAATGATGTAAAAACGTTACGATTTTTAAATTTCAGGCCAACTTTATTAAGAAAACTTTGTTGAAGCTCACATCTAACACGAAAGCTGAAAATTTACGTAAGGAGGTACACCTCTATTAAATAGTGTTATGGTTTACTAAATTTAGTTTTCTAGATAAAGAACTTCGCTCTTCAACTTTTGCATGAAGATGTCAAAATATCAGCTGCTGGCTTTTTTACAATTGACTTACCTCTCATATTTACCGTAAGTTGAAATTGCGTTTAAATTATTTAATATCTTTTTTTTTAGATGGTTAGTGCTGGATGTAGTTATTTAGTTATACTAATACAGTTTAATTTAACCATACAAAATAGTGCAATAAGCAATGATTAGAATTTTACACTACCTTAGTATATTTTATTGTAAAATTTATTACTGAACTATTTTATTACAAAATTTGTGTGAATCTTCGAAAGATTACTCTATTAAAGCAAGAAACTTATAGTCATACTGAAATCTCTTGAGGTTACAAGGTTTTGTATGTAGCATGAGCACAAAGGTTACTTACTTGAGCTTACAAGGTTCCGCATGTGGGATGATGCACAAAGTTTACACAATACGCGGAAACCGCATTTAAAGGAGTATTCGTTAACTCCAGTACGGAACATTTCCCAAACAACTTGAAAGGGAAAACAAAAGAAGCCATGAGAGGTATTACAGCTGAAAGGGGTACTAAATTTGGTGTAACAGATAAAGGGTGGTTACCGATAGCTCAGTGGTTGGGGTGGGTGTGGTGTTGTTTGTGTGTAGAGTGAATATAATAACATCAATTAAAATAGAAAAAAGTCATAAATCAAAGGGCGCTAATTTGTTTAAGATCGACTATAGGTGGTTAATTAGTACAGAAGTAAACGCTAATACGCTATAGTAATGTATGAAAACAGAATATAAACAGAAAACTTGCTTACCTTACTTAGCATTAAACAGGTAGGTCAGCCAATGCTACTGGACCTGTGTTTTCTGTAAAAGTTTCAAAGTAATCGCACGCAATTAAATCATAATAGCGTGCGGCTAAGCCAATTGTAAAGGTCATGAAACTTATTTACTCAAATTTCATTTCATGTTAACGTTATCAATAAAATACTATTTCCATAAATTTTAAATTAAGAGCGTAGAATTTAATGGTA
Organism: Vesta saturnalis; assembly: GCA_036346205.1. Lineage (NCBI taxonomy): Eukaryota > Metazoa > Arthropoda > Insecta > Coleoptera > Lampyridae > Vesta > Vesta saturnalis. The sequence continues at coordinate 448,419 of JARFJB010002372.1, read as the reverse complement.
AATAATTCTTAAAGCTTTTGTTAAAATCATAAATAACTCAAATGAAAACGTCCTCACTGCAAAGCTATACAACCCCAAAAGTTACAGGTCAATAAACACATCACAAATAAATACTAAATAGTTAAAGTCATTATTGCTTACTAATTCACGTGAACTTGAACAATAGTTTCGCTGTAAGATCGGACAGAAATTATATACAATGTTACATCTGGTAATAAAATAGAACGCCTGAAGTTCATTATCACTATACGTTATAACCATAAAAGGATGATATTTAATAAGTAATGTGTAGATTCAAACTAATAATTACTCCACTTCCTATAGAAAATGGTACGTAACCTCTCTTAAACTTCAATAATAAAATTGATTGGTTGAAACTTGCAAGTTCAAAAACATAAATTTGGCAAATTTCGAACGCAAGCATTAATTACAACTAAACAAAAAAAATAGTTACGTGTAGATCACCAGTCAGGATGAATACGCTTCTGTATTACGTATATACATCTGAAGCACGCACTTTGGGAGGTATATTTAAAAGCGTTTCCACCTACCAAATACAGTTACATCACTTCATTTAAACTCAGAACACACTTAAATAAAGCTTTACCTTATAAACATAAGAACATATAAAATATAAAGCGTATAAAAATTGATATTTAACAAAATTGTTAAAACAAGCCCACTAGTATGACTTAGCTTTCTTAGTGTCCAGAGGCGACAACGCCATGACATTACCACCGCCCGATCAGTTTCGTCGTTATTGCGACTTATGAGGAGCGGGTAGATCTGCCATGGAATATCTCGACTCTGAACGTATATAATTATGATGACTACAAAAGAAGGCAATATGAGAGGGATACGAGTAGCGCCATCTGTATCCCAACAGTGGCACCTCTCATCCAACGGGTAATTACTAATGTATATAAAAATTATCAAAGTATAAATTTCGCAAAAAGAAATCCTGTAAAAATTAATATTTAACGAAATTGTTGAAATATTTTAACAATTTTAGATGATATAGAGGACACAGATGCGAAATGATACAGACAATAACGTAAACTACGTAGAAGATAAAATTACGCAGATAATATAGGTAAATCATACCAAGCATGGCGTTCAAGGAGTCGGAAGTCTCGGATGACGCAGATCACGTAGTCGATCCCATAGACAATAAAGACAAAGACGTATATGACGTAGGCGACTCATACAACGTAAATAACGAAAATAGCCTACATAACGTATATGGCGTAACAAAAATGACGTAAAACGTAAGTGGTGAAGACGTCATAGGTAACGAAGTTGGCGTATACAGATATAGATTGAGTTGGTGACATACGTTCAAACAAATGCATAAACTACGTAGACGACCTAGGTCAAAGAAACAGTTCATTTCACGAGACTTGAATACTTCCAAAAATGTAAAATGCCAACATTTAATTAAAATACTTATCTTGACCGTAATACAAAAGATAACATTCACGACATTCCCTTGCGGTGTAGGTACAATAATCCCTGCTTCGTTCATTTAGAAATTTTTTCCATTCTTTCCAGTCCTTGTCTCTGACATTATGCCCTTTTATTTTTAATTCTCCATACCTTTCTTTTTTAACCATACATTCTTCTGCATTCAGTCAAGTTTTAGGCGGCCGACCAGGCGCAGCATTACTTTTAACTTCACACACATATTATATTTTCTTTACCTTTTACGTAAACTTAAAAGTTTCGAGAATTATTACAGTTATCGTCAATAGCAAATGGTAATACCTTATACACTGTGCCCATGCATTGAGTACATTACAGCTGTAAATGACAAAAAATATTTTGGAACTTTCAGATTCAGTCCTACTACATTAAAACCGAACCTCGATCATATTTTTAATCTTTCAAACTTAAAGCTGCCTTGGAGGTTGAGCAAAAAATATTTTCTTGGCAGCTAAAGCGCCGTTATTGTGTATCATAGAGAAAAATTTTGTTACGAAAAGTTATTCAGAACCGAAAAATAATAATAACAGCACAATTACATTAATCCGTTATCTTTAATTATTAATACAGCCATCATCGATTAGATCTAAGATTCTATGCATACAGCATTTCAAACAATACATTTCATTTGTTTACAAACAATTATGATTGCCATTTTATAGTCAATTCTCAAGAATACATATTTCAAAGCGTCACAATGATAACTCTTTAGGAAATGGGATTGGTGATGTTTCGTGCAGATATGCAATTCAACTATTCAATGTATAATATATAGGTGTACATATAACGGTTAATGAAATAAAAAAATTAATAAAGCAATTCGATGAGACGGGATGTGTTGAAGACAAAAAGGAAGTAAAAAACACTCAAACACACAACCACACAAACATACAAAAACACAAACACATAAACACACAAACACAAAAACATACAAACACAAACACACATACAGACAAACACACGAACATACAAACACACAAACACAAACACACAAACACACAAACACACAAACACACAAACACACAAACCCAACAAACACACAACACACAACACAACACAACACATACACACAACACAACAACACACTACAACACAACACACACAACACACAACACACACAACACTACAACAACACAACACACAAACACACAAACACAACAACAAACAACAACACACAACACAAACACATACAAACACACACACACAACACACACAACAACACAAACACAATCACAACACTACAACACACACACAACACAAACACACAACACACAACACAACACACAAACACATCACAACACAACACACACAACACACAAACACACAACACAAACAACACAACACAACACAACACACACACACACATCACACAAACACAACAACACACACACAAACACTACACAAACAACACACAACACAAACACACACAACAACAACACACAACACACAAACACAAACACAAACAAAAACACACAACACACACAACACAACACAAACACACAACACACAACACACAACACAACACACAACACACAAACACACAACACAACACAATACACAAAACACACAACAACACACACAACACACAACACACACAACACACAACACACACACAACAACACACAACACACACAACAACACACACACACAAACAATCAACAACACAACACACACAAACACACAAACACACAACACACACACAACACACACACACACACAACACATACACAACACACAACACACACAACACAAACACAACAAAACACACACACACACACAAACACACAACACACACAACACAACACAATCACAAACACACAACACACACACACCACACACAACACACACAAACACAAAACACACAACACACAAACACAAAACACACAAAACACACACAACAACACAACACACAACACAAACACAAAACACACACACAAACACACAAACAAACACAAGCACACAAACACACAAACACACAAACACACAAAGCACAAGCACACAAATACTCAAACGCGCAAACACACATACATACCCAAACGCGCATGCACACGCACGTGCACGCACACATACACACACACGCGTACGAATTCACACATGCACATGCATACGCACTTGAACACGCCCGCGCACACGTGCACACTTACACACACAACACACACACACACACACACACACACACACACACACACACACACACACACACACACATACTCACAAGTACAGCTTTCCGCTACTATTATTATTATTGAAGAAGTCATGCCAATTATAGTGCTTTAATACTTCTCAAGTTTCGTTGATCGTAGTATTCGAAAACATGATGTACAACATACAAATTTATAAAGTTACTCTTTTGTAGAGCAAACACAAAAGTTTGAAATTGCTAAGAAAATAAACAAGAAGGATAGGGAAGTGTGAAGATACAAACACATTGTATGTATGAAATAAAGATTTTGCCATTGTCGACTTCACGAGTGCTTTGGAAGTTCATTTTTTTCTGAAAATATTTTTATTTTGTACTTTGTCCATTCCGAGCTAATTTAGAAAACAAATTTTGCTTAAAATGCAAAATGTTCGAACAATAGAGAAACGTGTATGGCACAACGGACACATCTTGAGCATAACTTTGCATCATAATATTAAAATGACTCACTCACATATATCCTTCATTCATGTCTAGGTAGTTCAGTTTAGCACCCTAGTGTGCATTGCTAAACAAATAAGCTGTTTAAATTTATAACTATTAGTTGACAAGAATTAAGGTCTGTAGTAAAAACGTTTAATTTTAAATTTGTTGCCATCTTACCAATTTGGTGTTCCGGATGAGACCTCTTGATTTACTTTCAATAACAGTGTGGCGACGCGCCAAATTTTTTAATTCTTAATGTGAACCCTTCAATGGTTTTAAAGCATTTAATCAATAACGTCGAATTCTAATTTATGGCGAAAGAAGTCTTTCAAGTTTGAGTAGTTCATTTGAGTTTATAGAATTGCGAAATAAGCTTTTTTACATAAGGCAATTAGTTTCAAAGTAAAATTTTAGAAAAGAATAAAAACGTTTCGATAACAAATACAGTTATTGTCGGCAGTAGTGGTAATTTCTTTAAAAATTGTTTAAGATATTGGAACAAATTTACGAACTATGCAAATAATTAGAAGATGAACCACTGCTATTAATATAGCAGTTTGTTAAACTGTTATATTGATAGCGGGTTTATGTTTGCGCTTTTATTTTTTTCATATTTCATAAACTTGTTCTAACACTTCAAACAATTCTTAAATGTATCACCATTATTAGGGACGATAACTGTAATTGTTATCAAAACGTATAGATTTGTGCAAAATATAAATATAAAAATACATTTAAAAACCCAAAGCTAAGTACATTAATTATGTATAATAATGCATACAGTTTACATTTTTATAAGTTAATTTTAAGTTTTCTCTTAATCGCGTGACGTTTTGACTATGAATTTGCTTTTGGGGAGAAGTTACTTCTCAGTTAATCTTTGATTTTAAGACGAAAATGTTGTCAAAACTTACATAAAGGTTGTTACTGCTTAAAACTAGCTATAACATTAGCGACCTAGTTAAATTGATTAAACACTGCTCCATGTTTATAAAATACCATTATGTCAGTTAAGAATGAATTTTAAACAATGATAGAATTGAATTTGGTTTGTACAGTACCAAAATATTATTAATTTTAAGGATTCTGTGACAATGATAGACGGAAATTAATATAGTAACCCTGGGTAGCCGTTATATTTTATATAAGACTTTTTTGCGTCAAGTTTAAGAAAAAAATAAATACTTAAATAGTACTTGTTATTTAGTAGAAGTGCTGGCTAAATACCAGCTCTTCGCAACGGGATGGTTTGCAATCCCTATTTCCCACTCTGATATTAATTTCAAACGCCTTCCGAAATCACGTGTAATTTGAATTTCAAAGACCTCTGGATGGTTTTTGCTGTATTTCAAGGAACCGAACAATTCTCATTCCACCCCATCACTCCCCCTTAATACTTTCGTGAACAGAATTCGTAAATTCCATAATAAGTATTCTTTTGGTTGTAAATCGCTGCTGAATTTGATTCCCAACCTGATATTTTACAATATTTTGAACTTTCGATCTCTAAAACTACCCCTTAGGGATGATTAATTTCATAATTGATTTCCCCTTATTTTTGTCAACTATTTTTCATTATCATGATACTCTACACGATATACTTGGTTCAGAAAACTTAATTTGCTTCCTTGTTCATCCCTCCCGCTTTTACCCGTTAGGAGATGATTTCGGGGAAAAGTTAAAACACGTGTTTTCTTATTTTTTCAGGAACATGTAATATCAACTTTCAAGTTTCTGGTATTAATTTAATTAATTGATGATAATTGATTTCCCGATTTTCAGATCACCAAATGCCCTAGTTTACCAACTGGCCTATTCTTTGAAACCGTAATTTCTAACCCATAGGGGTTGAGTTCTAAAAAATCCTCCCTTAGAGTTCGCCTAGATGGCATGATACCCAAATTTAAAAATCCTAGGTCTAACGATCTGACTTGGATGTTAATTGATGTGAGAGTCGTCAGTGGGTGAGTGAGGACAAAGCCTTTTATTAACATAGATTAGGTAGAAAATACTACGTGGAGTGAACTAAAAAAAAATTAAAACAACATTAATTAGTTATAATTTAGTTTTATGGGAAAAGCATTGTCCTGTTGAGTTACTTTAATATTTAAAGGACAGTTTATGTAGACTTTATTTTTCTTTGTTTCTTGCGTAGTTGTTTTTAAATAATATAAAACAATTATGTAGTGCTGCGAAAGATAATCGTACAGTGTGTTGTCTGACAAAGGATTATAGAACGTTTCGCGTTGGACACTACTTAAATTACCTTATAATCAGTGACCAAGTAGTTCTGTATATCTGCTGGATTTTGATTAACTTTTGATCCGCAGATCTATAAGTTCCAGCTTCTAGCTTATATTTTAAACAGATTTTGGGTTCCAGTGGCCACTGAACAGGAGCCTATAATGAATACCTGTGTATGCTAATTAACAACGATAACAACCATAAATGTGGGCGAGTTTAAGATAAAGTTTTATAAAATTAGGGGATAGGCCTAAAATAGTTACATCCATCAGAAAATCATTAAATGGAAAATTAAACATAATACCGTAAAGTAGCAGGTGGCCTATTGTTAAATGCGTTTTCTTAAACATCCGGAAATTCGAAATAAATAGAATTATAGCACCAAAAACTAAATCCAATCAGTAATTCTATTAAATACTTGTGAAGAATTAGTGTGAGATACCAAATATTAGTAATTAGAAATTTGTTTACTAAACATCAACATGACATTTTATATCTGAGAACGTTTTATGTCAATCTTCCATATCAATTTTTGGGTTTTGGTTAGAGAATAAAATAATTAGTACATTTAAATACTGTTTAGGTATTTGAACTATGTTCAAATGTTTAATTGGTGAATAGTAATGAAACTTGAGCATTTAACATTGTATACTAACGAATTTTAATCTGTTCAATTACACTTTTAAATAACACAAACGTTTAAATATAGCAAGGTTTTCCTATCGTACTCAAACAATGACGCCAAGATAATTAAAATCTATAATTATACTTTAAAAATAAAACTTGTTATTGATTTTTTGTTGTCAACAAAATTTGGAATACAATGCAATTATTTTAATGTGTATGGAATAATAGACTGATCTGACGTTAGCTTTAGTGTATTCTTGTAGCACTGTCTCAAATACAGCAGTTAATGTCTACCTTAATTTATATAAATAGAAGCAGTTTAACTAATTTTAATGTAGAAGCGAATAACGAAACGCGTGAATTTTGCTAAGGCGAATTTTTTGTATCGGTTTAACGAAATTTCAGAAGAAAGTAAGAACTGGAGAGTCAAATAGTATAGACAAAGTTGCGCACGTTCCAAAGCTCCCCTCCCTCCAACCGGTTAGGGAAAAAATGATAACGATAGATACCAATAAAAGGGACCAAAGCGAAATGTGAAGTGATAACTAAATAGTATCAAACATGAAACCGATGAGAGAACCATTTATATTTTACATCCAATATAACCCGAAACCCAGAAGGTATACGCTTAAATAGAAATAATCTACGTCCAGGGACCGTAAGATCAATTAAAGCAAAAAGTAGAATCTGACAATCAAAAAACGTATATCTAGTTGGAGAGAGCGTATGTCACGTGCATGATCAAAAAAATTCATATAATTTATCAATAGGTATCAATTTCAATAAGTACAATAACTTTACCAAAATCGACACAAGATAAGTAAGCCACCTTTCTTGTTAACCAGAGCAATAGGGATAGACTAAGGGCTAGTAAAACTACTAACGCTCTAATGCTTATGAGCGGGAAAAATTTGATTGTATACAAATTACTTGGCTCATGAGAAGTTCTATATGGTAGCCAGTGCAACGAAATTTCAAGAAAGTCGTTAAGAAAAAAGTATTCAAACAAGTTTGTTGAAAATAAGACACACCAGAGTAGAAAGTTGAGTATTTCGAGAATTTTAAAACGACTTGCTACTAGATGAGCGCTGATGTTGAGGTTGTAATTGAATTGATAACAGCCTAAATATTATTACTTAAACAAACAGCAGGTAACCGAAGTAACAAACGTAACGAACGTAACCAACGCAACAAACGTAACGAACGTAACGAACGTAACGAACGTAACGAACGTAACGAACGTAACGAACGTAACGAACGTAACGAACGTAACGAACGTAACGAACGTAACGAACGTAACGAACGTAACGAACGTAACGAACGTAACGAACGTAACGAACGTAACGAACGTAACGAACGTAACGAACGTAACGAACGTAACGAACGTAACGAACGTAACGAACGTAACGAACGTAACGAAAGTAACGAACGTAACGAACGTAACGAACGTAACGAACGTAACGAACGTAACGAACGAACGTAAGGAACGTAACGAACGTAACGAACGTAACGAACGTAACGAACATAACAAACATAACGAACGTAACAAACGGAACAAACGCAACAAACGCAACAAACGTAACAGGTGTCATGAATCTTATAAATCGAATTCATAAATGTATGTAACGAATGAAAAGTAAGGAATTTCCAGCGCAACAAACCGCTTTACATAAGTGAGAATTAAGCTTTCATTATCAGTGGTTATTTATAGATTAACGCGCGATATTGCGCGATTTAGTAGTACAGAAAATTTAAATAGCTTGATGGACACTTAGATTAGGCTGTAATGGGTTTTTCGGTGGTGGCAAGTAAAGCTTGCCCTCAACGACCATTAGTACAATTAAAACTCGTTTGGGAAGAAGAACTTTTATTTAAGATACTTTTAAGGTACGGTAATTTCTATTTGAAAACGGATTCAGACGCCACTCAAAGATTAGATAATATCCAGGTGGTCTTTGGGTCCAATCCTGAACGTATGCGGTTCCATAACCGCTGCTCCAGGTTTCTCAGTGAAGAATAATATTCAGGGTTTTATCCTGGGATAGAGGATGTACCTAAAACAAAATTACAACGGACGAAAGGCGTATACGGTAGTTGACATGGGTTGGCAAACAAAATTCCTTCACCAACGATGGATGAGCTCGACCAATTTATTTCAATTGCAATGATTACGGTTTAAATGGAATCGGTGATCAGTAGAAAAGCAACTTTTTGTGCTACTGGTATCAAAACAAATTAACTTGATGACAGAGCGAGTACTAACTAAGTTTAATTACATTACTCCATTTTAACTACTTTTTACCTCATACTCATTCACAAAATTCAATTTTCATCTGAATACCTAACGCAGTGAGAACGAAAGATAATCATTTGACTGTGGCACTTCCCTATATAGAGTATGAAATATTAAAAAAGGGGAAGTTTGAAATTCCAGGTTTCTATGCTGTGACAGCGTAACGGCTCGTTTCAATTAATTTTAAATCAATTAATAATCTAGTACTTATTTTAACATTACCAAGTTATTGGTCTTTAAATAACTGGTCGGTTGATATACAATTTTGACCATATTCTACTAAAAAAAAATTACTTATTCTACAGAATCTTTTAATTGATAATTAAGGACACATTTGTCTAATCATAACTCAAAATTTACAGAAGTCGGTTACTTCTTGAACATATGGTAGCGGCAGGAATGAATTCTTAAAAATAGTTTCTTTACACAATGGAACGAGATTACAATATTCCATTGTATTTGGAATTCATATGAGAGAAATTATTGCAGGTTTAACTTTCATTATTTATATCGAAAATGTTATTTAACAATGCAATTTCCTAAGAAATAAATTAATCAATTTTATGATGGTGTTAATTACAACTTGTTTTATTATGTTAAAACTCTAAATTACATTGATCGGATTTTAAATACTATTTTTGAATGCTTCGGTTCACTTATCTCTACCTGATATTAATATAACAGGTTTAAGTGTAATTTTCCATTAAAATATGCGTCTTACTACAAACTAAATTGTTATTTATCAAGTTTTAATTTCGGAACAAAAGGGAAAATTTCTTTTTATAGTTAACGGCAATCTCTTAGCTCTTTCTAATTTTTGTTCATCATAAACAATTTTATTCTGAATAACTAAACGTAAACATTATATTTATTTGACGTTCATTATGAATCACGGTATAATAATTTATAGTACTTAATTTAATTCTGATCGATATGTAACGGTGCATAATTAATTGCTTGACGGACTTAATTACGGTTTGCTATTAGCGAAGTAAAACAGGAATAACTAATCTTCACAAGGGACATCACCTTAAATTGTTAAACGGCGGTTGTAAGATATAGCTCTGATACGTGGTTTTTCAAAGCTCATACTAGAGCATTTACTTTTTTAATTTCTTTAATTTGTAATAGATCTAGACCGTCGGAGTTAAGATAGCGAATTTCATAAAAATACGGTAGAACGAATTTCCTATTTTAACTAGCAAATCGTTTACCTGCAAAAGTTGTGTAACGTTCGGTTCTTCTTACGTTTGAGTTAATTTTTGAGTTTGCTAATATGGTTACTGTAATAAAGTTGGATTATAAAGTTACGACCTGAGATCACTTACATGAGATACGAAACATTAGTGAAAATGAACTAGATCGAAGTTCTGGCGAAAAGGTTTGTTTACGATGGTACCCATTTCCTTTCCGTCATAAGCTTAAGTTGACAGAGCTTTCAAAGCTCTCTTGTAACCACGCTATCAAATTTAGTACGATGCGAGTTGAGATTGAGAGTAGTTTGATACCTGAAGAACCTGGTAAAGTGGCCCTGTAACGGTCAGTGGTATAAGGAGCTATGGCGTTAATACTTAAGTAATATTGTCATTGTGTTATAAATGTAAAATTATATCGTTTGAATAGACTGTCGTCGCGTTTGAGATTGCCTTTAATATCACAGAAAATAGGGTACTTGACAGATGTAATTATTGATTATGAAATGCGTGGTTAAATATAGTTTGTGATTCTTAGAATCTAAATAACCAGTCAAATTTAAATGCCAATGATATTAATAAGTTTATGTTTTTTAAACTCTGGCTTAAGTGATCGAAATGACATGATGCTAGTGACGTCTTACAGCTCTAAAAAGCTACTGTGAAAAGTGTCACTTGACTCAAGTACGAAGGTTATCTTTCGACGGTACATCTTAACACACATATTGTCAATTTTTGCGTGAAATTTATCCAGCAATGGAAAAAATATAGTAATTGCATCGTGAATAAATCAATTTTTCGGAAGTTTCAATTAAAAAGGCACTGCACATACTTTATAAGCTGGTAAGGTCTTTTTTTGTTCAAATACAATCTATCGAGGAGTCACGCCAAGAGATTTAGTTTGTTTATAAAAATACGACGTAATACAACAGGTCGACCCGTTTTAGCGCTAAAATGTTTACAAATACATAAAAATATTGATCTCATAGCAAGTACGCCTAAATGCTTAATTTACAACATTCTTAATATTTTAAAACTGATTTTTTAAAAATTGTCAAGCGCCGTTTATTTAATAACAATTGCAGGGAACTGAGAGTTGTTTCGTTTTCTTTACTGTTTAAGATACGAAGAATTATATTTAAACGTGAAGTAGACCACTGTTCTCTACCAAACCGAGAACGCTTAGCCATTTTAAGAATATGAAGATTAATTGATAATAAAGAAAGCTGTGACAATAATTTTAACTAGACGACCACCTTAATTTGTGATTTTAAGAAGTAAGGACAAATTCGGTCGTATGTGTAAAATAATTTAGATATCATCGCAACTGCTGGTTTTGTTGATATTATGAATATTTGTACAACCTGAAGGGTAGGAGCAATAGATCAGAATTCAATGGTTCAAAGTAGTACGAATTATAATTAAAGTACGCGCAAGCAATAAGTATTCAGTTGCAGATAAAGCTTTGTTTAAGTTCCTTTAAAGCTAGCCGGCCTCACAAAATTTTGAGTTACAATAAAATTATGTTAGCTGAGTTGATTGACCTATTTCCACAGTTTCTGCTTTATAGCGCGACGTTTCGCAAGCGGGCTCTACTTCCATCTTCAGACTTAGTCCTGAGAAGTACCGTTTTCGGACTTAAGGCGAACTCATGTGATGATTTTTTCCAAGCACCTGACTACTAACTCTCAGATTCGAACTTTAGTACCTTTCACATGAATTCGACTCAAGTGCGAAAACAGTACTCCTCAAAACTAAGTCTGATGATGGAAGCAGAGACCGCTTCAGAAACGTCGCGCTGTAAAATCAAAAGCTGTGGAAATAGGCCGATCAAGTTAACTAATATGAAACCACAGTTAGAAAACACTAGCAATAAATAAAATTATGATTATCAGCAAACACTTATGAACCTCTCAGAGCTATCATAAGATCTGTTTGTCTCGTGACAGGTTACAAAAGAGGTTGAAATAGATAACTAGACACTGCATTTACGCAATTATTTTACGGCCGTGGTTTAACTTATTAATAAAGGAACTTTATTAATACTTACATGGTACGCACTATAAAACGTAACATTTATTATAGAGAAGTTTTCTTGACCTTGCCCAAATCACAGTTTTTCAGATATTGTACAACTACGTTACGCAACTACGTTACGCTTGTACCTACTATCCACTTTTTACCTTGCTTCAACTAAGCTAGGTGCTAAAGAGCTCCGCACCCAAGTAATGGAAAAATGGTGTCCGGTAACATTTTTTGAAACTTCGGTATGTTGTTGTACTCGATTTAGTAACCAAAAGTTTCAATGGGCCCAACTCAATCCTATGACTAGTTTTTCGGAATTTGTATTTTCAAACTTAAGAGATAGATTACATTTATGTTGCATAAATACGTTTACTGCATATTTAAGTAACACATTAGTAAATACATACAATTCAAAATATTTATAAGTACAGGGAGATGCACACATATATATGAAGATAGTTTTTTGCAGAAACTCACTATTTTCAGTATAAATTTGAATATATAAGCTTCAATATACAGAGTGATTTGTTTATTAAAAGTTATTGTATCTTAAGAAAAGTACAAAAATCATGAATGCTCTGTATTTCCATTTTTCAGTATATATTATTTGTAGTGGCCTCTTAAGAGTTATGAATTTTAAAACCGATACTTTAACCAGTTTTCGAGATATAAGGCGTAAAGTTGAGATATATTCAATTTATCAGTTTTTCTTATTAGTTTCAGTTTTAATATGCAAGAGATATACTACACTAACAATCTGTTATTTACCAATAAAGGAATGATCGAGTTTTATTGTTACAGTATTAATACCTACATAATTAGCCTTGCTAATTATTAATATATATATATATATATATATATATATATATATATATATATATATATATATATATATATATATATACATATATATACATAACTATATTGTTGACGATAGCAAACACACGAAAAACAAATTAATTGTCAAACCTTGAAAATGAATTTGATCTTATTTTAGTTTTATTACTGTGTAATTCCATAAAATTAATAAGAAAAAATAGAGATCAGCAGGTGAGTATCCTCAAATTTTACGAGTAACAAGATTTTAGAAGAATATTTTATTACTCGCATAAGTCCAGAGCGAAAATATTACAACTAATAAACTTTATTTGCTTACTTTTACAAAATCTGTGGGTGTGCGTGTGTGTGTGTGCGTGTGTGCGTGTGTGCGTGTGTACGTGTGTGTGTGTGTGTGTGTGTGTGTGTGTGTGTGTGTGTGTGTGTGTGTGTGTGTGTGTGTGTGTGTGTGTGTGTGTGTGTGTGTGTGTGTGTGTGTGTGTGTGTGTGTGTGTGTGTGTGTGTGTGTGTGTGTGTGTGTGTGTGTGTGTTGTGTGTGTGTGTGTGTGTGTGTGTGTATTGTTGTTGTGTGTGTTGTAGTTGATATAAGTGTGTAATATAGTATAAGTAGATAAGTGTGTGTGTAGTGATTAAATGATAATAATAGATAATTTGTAATAATAATAATATATGATATGATAATTGATGATATAGTATAGTATATATATATATAAAATATTGTGTGATATAATAGTAGTATTGTTGTGTATATTGATATATGTGTGTGTAGATGATAGTGTGTGTATGTTGATGTGTGTGATTGAGTGATGTGTATGTAAGTGTATATGTGTAGATATAATATGTGATGTATATTGATATGTGTGTAGTATGATGTATTGTGTTTTAGTGTATGTGTGTGTGTAGATGATGTATATGAAATATATAGTAGTGTATATATATATATGTATTGTATGTGTGTGTAGTAGTATGTGTGATAGTGATGTGTGTGTGTGTGTATGTGTGTAGTGATGTGTAGTGTGTGTTATGATATGTATGTGTGTTGTGTGTAGTATAGTGTGTGTAGTGTGTGTGTGTGTGTGTGTGTGTGTGTGTGTGTGTGTGTGTGTGTGTGTGTGTGTGTGTGTGTGTGTGTGTGTGTGTGTGTGTGTGTGTGTGTGTGTGTGTGTGTGGTGTGTGTGTGTGTGTGTGTGTGTGTGTGGTGATGTGTGTGTGTGTGTGTGTGTGAGTGTGTGTGTGTGTGGTGGTGGTGTGTGTGTGTGTGAGTGTGTGGTGGTGGTGTGGTGGTGATGAGTGAGTGTGTGTGTGTGTGATGGTGGTTGTGTGTGTGGTGGTGAGTGGTGGTGAGTGGTGTGGTGGTTGGTGGTGGTGGTTGGTTGAGTTTATGGTGGTGGTGGTGGTGGTGAGTGGTTGGTGGTGGTGGTGGTGGGTGGTGGTGGTGGTGATGGTGGTGGTGGTGGTGGTGGTGGTGGTGGTGGTGGTGGTGGTGGTGGTGGTGAGTGGTGGTGGTGGTGTATGTGGTGTAGTGTAATAATGGTGAATTGTTATTGAATGAGTGAGTATATAATTGGTGTGTGGTTGGTGGTGTGTGGTGGTGTGTGTTAGTGGTGGTGGTGAGTGATGGTGGTGGATGGTGGTGGTGAGTTGGTGGTGGTGGTGGTGGTGGTGTGGTGGTGGTGTGTGTGTGGTGTGGTGATGGTGGTGTGTGAGTGGTGATTTTGTGGTGAGTTATGTGAGTGGTGGTGGTGGTGTTGGTGAGTGGTGGTGGTGGTGGTGAGTGGTGGTGGTGAGTGGTGGTGGTGGTGGTGGTGGTTGGTGGTGGTGGTGGTGGTGGTGGTTGGTGGTGGTGGTGGTGAGTTGGTGGTGGTGGTGGTGGTGGTGGTGGTGGTGGTGAGTGTGGTGGTGGTGGTGGTGGGTGGTGAGTGGTGGTGGTGGTGGTGGTTGGTGAGTGGTGGTGAGTGGTGGTTGGTGGTGAGTGAGTGGTGGTGGTGAGTGGGTGTAGTGGTGGTGGTGAGTGTGGTGGTGGTGGTGTGTTGGTGGTGATTTGGTGTGGTGGTGGTGGTGGTGATGGTGGTGGTGTAGGTGGTGGTGTGGTGGTGAGTGTTATGGTGGTGTGGTAGTGTGTGTGTGAGTATGTGTGTGTAGTGTGTTTGGTGATGTGATGATGTGTGTGTGTATATTGTGTGATGTGTTATTTGTGTGTGATTATTTTTATGTATATAGTGTGTGTGTGTTTTTTTGTAGTGTTTGTGTGTGTGTGTTTTATTTTATGATGTTGATGTGATATTGTGTGTGTTGTTTTTTGTGTGTTGTGATTGTGTGTGTTGTGTTGTGTGTGTTTTTTTGTGTGTATTTTGTTTTATATTATGTATTTGATGTAAAATAAAAAAATGTGATATATGATGTTGTTGTGTGTTTATGTGTGTTTGTGTGTTGTTGTTTGTGTATATTTGTGTTTTTGTTTAATTTTATATTGTTATTGTTATGTATTGTGTGTAATATGTGTGTATTTGTTTATGTGTATGTAGTTATGTATTTTATAATTCTGTATTGTATATCATTGTATTTTTATGTGTGTTATGTTTTGTGATTTTGTATTTTGTATGTTTTGTGATTTGTATTTGTGTGTTTGTTTTATGTTTGTATTTGTGTGTGTTGTTTGTTTTGATTGTTGCTGTGTTATTGATCTGTGCTATGTGCGTGTGTGATTGCGTGTTTGCGTATGTAGCTATGCTTGCGTGTGCGTATTGCGTGTGCGTGTGCGTTTTGTGTTCGTGTGCGTGTGCGTGTGCTTGTGCGTGTTTCTTTGCGTTGCTGTGCGTTTGTGTCGTTGCGTGTGCGTGTTGTTCGTGTGCGTGTGCTGTGTGCGTGTGCGTGTGTGTGATTCATGAGCGTGCGCGTGCGCGTGTGCTATTTGTGTGTTGTGTGTGTGTGTGTGTTTGTGCCTGTGTGTGTTGTATCCACGATAACTCCAGAACGCAAATACCTACGGAGGTTTTGTATTTAATCTTGTTCTCTCTGGAGTTATATCTAATTAGATTTTGGAAAAATTCAGCAGCGTGAGTTTTTGGTTTTTATCAAATATTATTAAAACAGATGCATATTTCAAAGATATAAAAATTCCCAAACCTGGACCTTACGTTTAATTATGTTCTATGTAATTATTTAATACGACGCGTAATTTAGCGGCAAGAAAATTCTGATGAGCATTACAAATTATGCACGAATACCTGCGTGCAGGGGAGAACAGTTTTATAACGCAAACAATTTGGCTTACGATCATTCTGATTTAGTTCTTGTATGATGTTGTTAGAACAATTTAACCACATTCTTGTACCATCGTCTATGTCAACTGGAGGATGGTCTGCAATTTGTCTTTAAGAGATGCAACTTCTAGAAAATCAATATTTTCTTCTCTAAGCAAATTAACTATCTGCCGTTAGAATGTCTATCACACGCATAACAGGTTAACCAGTTTGCTAAAGTCATTTTCTATGAAAATAAACACACTCAAGGTTGAAAATGATAATTGATAACACAACTAAAAATTTAAAAACACAATACAACTACATACAAAGGTAAACAGCATAAAATAATGAAAACTTGGTAAGAATTTCACAACTGTAATGTTATTTATTTTTACTGAGGTAATTAGTTGGGAATAGCCAACTATGATCGATTCTCCTTTAATATTAACATTTAGGTATTGCAACTGTGATATAGTTATTGGAATGCATATCTTTAATTGTTAAAACAGAAGCGATTTGTATAACATATTTTCTGGTCAAATACAAGGTGTTGCAAAAAGCAGCCTTTTGATTTGTTTATTGATAGATAAACCTTTCATGTGACTGTTTTCGTTAAAAGATACGTCTGCAAAGTAAGAGAAACCCTACAATTTGTTAATCAAATGCTGAAAAAAATATCTGGTGTGAAACACCACACGACCTTCCAATCTACAAAATGGAAATTAAAATAAATGTAACAATTTTAATAACATTGTTTTAAGATAATTATATAACCTCTTTTATAATAAGTTCAATACGAAAATAAGTAACAGTGTAAAAAAAACATTGAGCAATTTTAAACAGACGTTTAAAACTGCGTTCAAATTAAATCATTTCAATTATAAATTTTTTTAAGTGTAACTATGCAACCTCTTTCATACTTTCATAACGAAAACAGACAACATTGTAACAACAAACATTTTATTTCAGAAAGAAATTAATAATTTCGGAGTAAAATGAGTTTATGTTATTTTTATCACAAGATTACCCTATTAAAACATTTATTGCTATATACAAAACAAAATGAACAAATTACGTAAATTCTATATATTTCACATCACAAAGGTTGTGATAAATGATCCAAATCATTAGAAACTTCTATTTTAATACTGGGTGGTTTTTTATACACGGTTCAATCGAAAATATTTTGAATGAAAAAAAACTTGGATTTTTTAAATGGAATACTCTATATTTTATTGCGTATTTAGATTCAATATTAAAAAATAAAAAACTTTTTGTAATTACACTTTTTTAATAATTTTCATTAGTTTTGGAGTAAATTTAGGTTTTGTAATTTTTATCACAATTTTTGCTCATTAATATGCAATTTAAAAATAATAATTGGCATAAATATTAACCGTTAAATTATATTATTAAGTTTACGAGATTAGTTTAAAGAGGTTGTAAAAGAAAGTAAAATCCTTACCATACCCAGTTTGTTAAAAATTAGTATTTAAAACAATATATTCTCTCTCTTTAGTATTTGCGTTTGCAACATGTTTTAAGTTTAAGATTTAGAGTAGGCCTAAGATCAGGGTAATGGCAGTTTTTATTAGTATTAATTAAAAATCAAGGCGGCTGTGTTTAGTAAAGTAAACAATTTGACAGTTAAGAGAGCTGTGATAGTATATTACGCGTTTAATTCTTTTGATTTTGAGATACATTATGGTAAAAAAAAGCATTTATATTATTATTGTAAAAATGGTAAAATATTCCGAACAAAAAAGATTTATTCGAATGCTACATTAGAAACAATAGTAATTCAGGACTGGCTCTGAGAGAATATTACAACCTCTTATCTTTTTTGGGTTTTTTAATGGTATGTTTTAAATTATACAATTTTTCAAAATTGTTTTCAATATCTTTAACAATTTTAATAGATATTACTACTGACGAAGATAACTGTAAGTGTTATTGAAACGTTTAGACTGTATAATTTAAAATACACCATTAAAAAAAACTAAAAAAGATAAGTATTTTATTAAGTATTATCTATATTGCGTAGTGTATAAAAACTTGTGACATATCGGAACAAGGAGTGTTATATTTTGTAGGTAATTATAAAACAACCAAATCACCCTGTATATATTATGTTCATGTGTACTTAATGTAATATTATGAAATTAACATAAATAATTTCAAAGCCTATTTTTTTTTTTTGGGTAGCTGACAGTATTTCTGTATGGTTCACCCTGTATGAACAGTATAGATTGCGAAATTGTGAGTGGGTAGACATAAACTTTAAGAAATAAAATATATATGGCAAAAGTGTGGAGATATTAAGTGTTTGCAAAAATCTGTTGTAAATAATTCGTGAATAACCCTGTAACAGTAAAAATTTTTTGCGGAACTTTTAATGTACAGGGTGGCCAACTAAGATTGCAAGATACTGTATCTGGGAAACTATCTATCGTGCCGCGCAAAAAAAAAGTTAACTAAAACGGCCAATATAAAAACCTGGAAAATATTTTCAAGTTTCTGAAATAGCCGCTAGGGGGCGTAACTGCAATCTTGAATCTAAAAAAGTGATGTTTCTGTGAATTCTGCTACATTAACCTAACAAAAAAAATGATCTTTAAAGTCGAGGATAATCTGAACCTTTTTGTTTGGCACTTTTTGACGTATGTCTAAAAATAAAGTGGTGGGGGGTATTCAAAGGCTTCCTTAAATAACCCCCTGTATTTTCGAAAAGGCTAATCCGATTTTAACAAACTTGGGCGCGTTGAAATGAGGTATTCTTGGGCTACAAATGTTATAATATTTGAAGTTTTGTTATTTTCACATGTCGTCGCTAGAGGGCTTTGTTCGACATTCCGACAGAAACGGTTAATTTTCGCAAAAAAATTAAATGCATTGGTATGAATTTTTTTCATGAATAAGTAGCTAAATGATGCATAAACAAGCTGGACATATCACGGACAACGGTTCAAAATATTTTGAAGTTCTAATGGCCATCAAAATATATAGATATTCGTTTAAACTTTTTTTAATTACTTTAAGGATGCACCCATATCATGTCGTTTTGCATCAGGCATTGAAAGAAGAAGATTTTAATCGAAGGTTAGACTATTGCCATTGGATGTTAGGCATCATACGCGAAAATAGAGAATTTTTACTTCAAATTCTTTGGACCGATGAAGCCACCTTCAGTAGTGACGGGAGAGTCAATCTGCACAATGTGCATTATTGGTCTGCAGAAAATCCTCATTGGTTGCGTGAAGTTCAGCGCCATGGACGTTGGAGTTTAAATGTATGGTGTGGCATACTGGGAGGCAGAATTATTGGGCCATATTTTTTCGAGCAACCCCTAAATGGTAATGTATTTCTTGGATTTTGGGCCAATCAATTACCGTTGTTGTTGGAATATATGCCTCTGGAGACAAGGCAAAAGTTGTTTTTGCAGTTGGATGGTTGCCCAGCACATTTTGCTATTAATGTGGGAGACAATATTAATGCAGTATTTCAACAACGGTGGATTGGAAGAGGAAGTCTGTTTCCATGGCCTCCGCGATCGCCAGACTTAACTTGCCTCGATTTTTATTTATGGGGGCGCTTAAAGGACATGGTGTTTCGGACTCAACCTACTACTAGATAAGATATGAAAAACCGGATTCGTAATGCAATACGTAACATACCGAGCGCCGAAATTGAAGCTGCGGTTTTGTCTAGCCATGAGACGCTTCAGCAATGAATAGACCGTGATGGTCAGCATTTCGAGCATTTACGGGGGCATTAAAAACCTTCCTCCTTTAAATCGGTCCTTTTTAGGGCTACAACTTACATCATAGAAACAATTCCAGAAAAATATAGTTAAAAAAATAAAAATTTAAGGGATTTTCGTATAAAGTTTTCTTTGTCCGATATTTAAGGTTAGGAACAAGATATCGAGATGCGGTTTTCGCGAGCTTGTTTAGGCATCATTTAGCTACTTATTCATGAAAAGAAGTCATACCAATGCATTTAATTTTTTTTCGAAAATTAATCGTTTCTGTCGGAATGTCGAACAAAGCCCTCTAGCGATTATATGTGAAACTAACAAAACTTCAAATATTATAAAATTTGTAGCACAGAAATAGCTCATTTTAACGCGCTAAAGTTTGTTAAAATCTGCTTAGCCGTTTCGAAGATACAGGGGGTTATTTAAGGAAACATTTGAATACCCCCCACCACTTTATTTTTAGACGTACGTCAAAAAGTGCCAAACAAAAAAGTTCACATTATCCTAGACTTTAAAGATCAGTTATTTTTTATTACGTTAATATAGCAGAATTCACAGAAACATCACTTTTTTAGATTTAAGGTTGCAGTTACGCCCCTAGTGGCCATTTCAGAAACTTAAAAATATTTTCCAGGTTTTTGTATTGGCCGTTTTAATAACAACTTTTTTGCGCAAGCCTCTACGATGGATAGTTTCCCAGATACAGTACCTCGTATTCTTAGTTGGCTACCCTGTACATCGAACTAAGCTTACATTACACTTGTATAGGCAACATAAAATCAATTTAACTTTTCAATATAAATAATTTCTCAACTTTTACGGCTTGTATCTCGAAAACTGGTCAAAGCATCGGATTTAAAATTCATTGCTCTTTAGGGGCAACTACAAATAATACATACTGGAAAATGATTACATTTAACCGAGGAAACTTTTAAATACAGGGCATTTTTATACTTTTCTTATAATACAATAACTTTTAATTAATAAACCACCCTGTATATATTGAAGCTTATATATACAAATACATTAACAGTATCAACTTTCTCAAAAATCAATTCAGAAGTCATAAAAATAATAATTGTATATTGAGGCTCATTCTGTAAAACACCCTGTATAATAAATATTTACTGTGCAATATTTTGTCGTCAAAATACCATATTCGATAGTACCTTTTGAAAAAATGGTTCCCTGAAGTTATACTGAAAATAGTGAGTTTCTGAAAAAACTACCTTCATATATTTGAGAATCACCCTGTAGTTATAAATATTTTGAATTGTATGTATTTACTAATGTATTACTTAAATATGCAGTAAACGTATTTATGCAACAGAAATGTAATCTAGCTTTTAAGTTGGAAAGTACAAATTCCGAAAAACTGGGCATTTTTCAACTTTAACACCCTGGATCTCGTCATAGGATTGAGTTGGGCCCATTGACACTTTTAATTACTAAATCCAGTACAACATACCAAAGTTTCAAAAAATTTGACCGGTCGCAATTTTTCCACTACTTAGGTGCGGGGTCCTTTCTGTAGTAAATGGTTTTGAAAGACTAATTTATACTATTATAATATGCTCTTCTATTTGATTCTATTGTTGTCATGATAATTTCGAGTGTATTATTTAAACATTATTTTGAAATTTAAATATCACTTCAAATATTGACGCATATGTTATCTGAGGGACATAATAGTTTAAATTTGTGAACCATACATATTGTATTTGGTATAGACAATTCACATTTTTGAGATAAAATAAGAGAATGCGTGAAACGGAAAGACTTGAAATGCCACTTTCCCAATCTTCTCCTTATGAAAATGTTGTAATATCCGGAATGTCTTGTCGATTCCCAAATTGTGAAAATATTGAAAATTTAGAAACAAATTTGCGTAATAAGCAGAATATGGTTACCAGCAGTAAGCGGTGGATTCCGATACCAAATATTCCAAGACATTACGGAGTGGTTGGTGGTATCGAAAATTTTGATTCTGGATATTTTGGTAACTATTGTAATTGTTATCATACGATTGTTTAACTAAAGGAAACTAGGAGTGCACAGCTCTCAATGTGAGGTAATGAGCCCAAATGGACGCTTGCTTTTGGAACACACATTTGAGGCAATCGTAGATGCGGGTTACAATCCTGATAAATTACGCGGTGCTAAGATTGGCGTATTTATAGCAAGCAGTGAGGAAGATCTGAATAGTCCCTTATTATGTAACCATATTCTTAAGAATGGATTTAGGTCAATAGGGTACCTTGCAAATAAATTTGAGAATATGATAACCGATAGTATTCAACTTAGGTGCAGTTTTTCGATGCTGCCACAATGGATTAGTTATACATATGGCTTTAATGGACCATCTCAACACATTGATTCAGCTTGTAGCAGTAGTTTGTATGCCATTGAGCGTGCCTATCGAGCTATTAAAATGGACGAATGTGAAGCTGCAATTGTTGGAGCATCGCATTTAAATTTGTGTCCTTTCCTTATTAAGGGCGCCGTTAAGTAGGTTTTTGGATGACTTTGCATTGTAACAATATTTGGTTTTTAGCTCTGGTTTAACATGTTTCGATGGCCTGACAAAATCGTTCAGTCCGAGAGGGGACGGTTTTGTAAAATCAGAAGCGCACGTAATTGTATTTTTACAGAAACAAAAAGATGCGCGTAGAGTTTATGCAAAGGTTTCTAGCTGTTATAGTTAATTTAAGAAAATTCATGAGAAATGTTTGTTTATAGATTGTTCACGCCAAAACCGCAATATCGTTTAATGTCGACGTTAGTATAACTAGTACTTCGGCGATAAGGCAAGCAGAATTAATGCGTGATGTTTATGATGAAGCTAACACCGATCTTAACGCCATTTTCTTTGCAGAAGCGCATGCTGCAGGTATTCGGTGCACATTTCATGTTTTGTGTTGAATATAAATTGTAGGCACAGCCGTTGGTGATCCAGAGGAAATAGCTGCAATAGATAATGCTATATGCAGACGTCGTAAAAATCCACTTCTTGTAGGTTCCATAAAATCATCAATGGGTCACCCAGAAGCTGTTGCTGGATTGGTCGCACTTGTTAAAGTAAGTATGCGGAAATTTCATGATTAAATAAATTAGTAAGGGTAATAACCGATTAAGTTCACGCCTGTAATTAACTCTCACCGTCTCACAAATTAAACTCGTTTGTAAGTAATTTATTAACGGAAAACTATATTTGATTATTTTTTCAATAATTCGGCCTTCTCAACTCTGGAGGATAAATTCGTATGCCGGTCTGTCCTCTCCAACGGTTGAAGCAGAATGCCTCGAGCGCCACCCAAAGAAACAGTACAGTAGAACTCGTCTCTGTGTCAATGCTACACCTCTATGGCAAAACGAAGGGCGCTTGGGAATAAATACAGTTGGCCTCTTTAAGAACACTTTTTTACACGAATATTGTGTGTAATAAAGATTGTATTGTATTGTATTGTATTGATTAAGTCTTTATCCTAAATCATTCTCGTCCTCATTTTGTGGGAAATCTTACGTAAACTCTAAGTTATCCACACGTACTATTCACAAACACAACTACAACTGGTGGCTTTTTATGTGGTACCGCGCCAACTGATTTTTCGTGAAAGTTCCTAGATAAATTTTTTCACGAGTTTGCTTTCGTTCAAACTTTTACACTAGTTATTCACGCGCCTTCTGCCGCTTGCTCGTAACCAAAGCAGAATGCATAGTTTTTGCAATATTTTATCATGTCCTGCTTTATCGTAGTTAAAGGAAAAGTTACTGCTATCTGTTCGTCGAGTGGTTTTTGTCCCAGGATCGGAAACATCGATTGGGTTCTGGGTAAAATTCTGGTTCTACCGGTCGTGAGTCCGCTACCCGACTGTTTTCCTTAATTATTTGTCTCCCTTGTCTACTGAACCAATTTCAATTTTCAGCTTTCTCCACGTGGGCTTTTAATTCTTATTTGCCCTTCGGGTTTAGTTTTTTAATACTTACCTGCCTGTTAATGGGTAAAAAATGCTACTTCCGCTTTCACTATTGTCGAAATATTTACCTTATTAAACACTGCTTCTCCGATTTTGTGTTGACCCTCATAACAATATCCGTCCTCGCGTAGTACTAGTACGCTGGATTTTTACGTCGACTCCTGATAAATCGGTGGAGCTCATCGTTTGTCACAGTATGTTGCTTAGAAGTCGTTTTTATTTCTCATACAAACGGGTTTCTGTTTTTTGCGAATTCGGCCGTCTCTCTTCGGGCTCTCCGTTAATGCCCTTGTTGTCCCGAGCTAACTTGGTTATCCTTATGTTTTTTTTTCTTAATGCATGGATACTTTTGTAAGGTTTGATTTCTACGAAGCGAGGGGGTATTAAGATTGTTCCGATGTTAACGTGTTTATATTGGCGCTCCGTAAAACTTATACAGGTCTTCGCATCCCTTGCTTCTACTGGCCCCTTTGTCGCTTTGCCTTTGCCTATTTCTTTTAACACCGGGGTTGTTACACAATCCACGTTTGTATTTACAGGTTTTGTTTCAGAATGCAGTCTGGGACTTACGAGTGTACTTGCTTCTTTGATGTATTTTTTCTGCTGATTACCTTTTAGAACATAGAGTGTTTCTTGTTGTTTTTTTTTGTATATATTTTTGCAGCTCATTTTTCTTTAATGTTTTAGCACCTAGTATAGTTTTTTTAACGCTGTACATTGTGTACATAACATTGGGTGATATGTGTTTGTACGTGCAACTTTTGATGCGCACATACTCCTAGAATCTTCCGCATTTGCGCAAAGAATCCCTGTTAACTTGGTTAGGAATTTTTCAACTTTTCTTTAGCTGTATTGGCGATCACATCTTGGATGTGTATCATATCGCCTTTTTCCAGCTCCATCTATCTGACAGCTCTGTCAGTAATAGTTTTTAAAGAGTTCTTTTGACCTATTCAGGTTTTTGAAAGTCTTTCCATGCCACGACAAGTAATTTCTTTTGTGCTTTCAAGGCATTTATCTGCGTTTTTGGATGGTTTTTTGCTTAAAGCTTCTGTGACCTCAGTTCGGGTGTTCTCTGCGTGTTTGGTTTTACTGTTTACGACTATCTCGCAGATGATTCTGGTGCATGTCACAGGTTCTTCTGTTGGTCGTGCTGTTGTTTGGTGTATGTGTTCTTTATTCAGTAAACTACAATACCCTAAAAACAACTTTCTCACCGCACTACACATTTTTTTTCTAGGGGGGCTCTGGCGCACTTTGACGTACACGTTCCCTGCGTCAAAGTCAACGGTTATGCATAAAATTTTCAAGGCGAAGGTCATTGAGGGTCACGTACACGTTCCCTGCATCAAATTCAGAGCTGTTTTATTATTACGCGTAGGTTACGCGTGGTCATGTGGCGGGGGAAATTTTCACCAAGCAATTTGGTCGAATCAAAGTCATGTGTTAATTCCTAGAAATTCATTTTCAAGGTCATGGAGATACTAATATATACAAATTTCCCTGTTGCATGTTAAGTCAGTTAATCTGACGTGAACGTAAGCGTGCCGCGCTTCAAGGCAATGCGAGGGTGATTCTATGATCTAGCGGGAAAGTGTTATATTTCATGGTCAAGCTCATTGAATCTTTGAGGGAGTCTGGCTCACGTGGCAGGAAATTTTTAAGGCCACGTTGTTCAAGCAATTTTTAGATCAAAGTTCTGGTTGAATTGAGTCAGGGTCATGCAGGGCTATCCCGATCTTATCCAATCTTATTCGATCTTAATCGATCTTATCCGATTTTATCCGACCCTATCCCATCTTAATCCATTATAAGCGTCAGTGTCAAATCTAAAAATAGAACTGAAAGGGCATATATGAGACAATCCGTATCCATGTAATCCGATCTTATTCAATCTTATCCGTTTCAACATTTTACCATTAGCAGAGTATTTTTCGTCTACATTTACGTTATCATTAAATTTTGCACGTAACACTGCTTCATTATTCTCATCTGCACAACTTGAAATCTACTTTAATTCTTCCAGCCTCAATTTTCCAATTAATCATTTATATTGCACTTTTATTTATACTTCACACACAAGTGCATATCTGCACTGAATACATGTTCTCTCTTCTTTTTTTTTTTTTTTTTTCTCCTCTTTTTTTTTTTTCTTTTTTCTTTTTCTTTTTTTTTTCTTCTTTTTTTTTTTTTTTTTCTTCTTTTTTTTTTTTTTTCTTTTTTTCTTTTTTCTTTTTTTTTTCTCCTCTTCTCCTCTTTTTTTTTTTTCTTTTTTTTTTTTTTTTTTTTTTCTCCTCTTTCTTCTTTTTTTTTCTTTTTTTTCTCTCCTCTTTTCCTTTTTCTTCTCCTTTCTTTTTTCTTCTTTTTTTCTTCTCCTCTTCTCCTCTCCTCTCCTCTCCTCTTCTTTTTTTTTCCCTCTTTTCTCCCTCTTCCTCTCTTCTCCTCTTTCCCTCTTCTTCTTCTCCTCTCCTTTCTCCTCTCCCTCTTTCCTCTTCTTTTTTTTTTCTCTCCTCTCTTCTTCTCCTCTCTCTCCTCTTTTTTTTTTCTCCCTCTTCTCTCTCTTTTCTCTTTTTCTTTTTTTTCTTTCTCCTTTCTTTTCTTTTTTTCCTCTTTTCTTTTCCTTTCTCCCTCTTCCTCTCCCTCTTTTTTTTTCTTTTCTCCTCTTCTTTTTTTTTTTTCTTTTTTTTCTTCTTCTTCTTTTCTCCTCTCTTCTTTTTTTTCTCCTCTCCCTCTCCTTCTTCTTCTCTCTTCTTCTTCTCTTTTTCTTTTTTTTTTTCTTTTTTTCTTTCTCCCTCTTCTTTTCTTTTTCCTCTTCTTCTCCTCTTCTTCTTCTTTTTTCTTTTCTTCTTTTTTTTTTCTTCTTTTTTCTTTTTTTTTTCTCCTCTTTTCCTCTCTCCTTCTCCTCTCCCTTTTTTCTCTTCTTCTTCTTTTTTTTTTTCTCTCTTTTCTTCTTTTTTTTTTTTCTTTTCTTTCTTCCTTTCTTCTTTTCTTTTTATCATCTTTATGATTGAAAAACGTAACCTTGAAAACTCCCTGCCACGTAAACCAGACTCCCCCACAGATTCAATGAACTTGACCTTGAGATATAAGACTTTTCCGCCAGATCAAAGAATCGTTCTTGAATGGCCTTGAAGCGGGACACGCGTATGTGCACGGGAGATTAACTGGCTTAACCTGTAACAGGAAAGTTGGTATTGTTCGATTTAGTAACCCCATAGTACCCACATGACCCTGACTACCAAATTTTTTGATGCAAATTTGCTTCAGCTTTTGAATTTAATTTTCGTTAATTAATAACTCGTCCCTAAATGTAGTAATTTATTTTTGCAGATTTTACTTAGCATGGAAAATCGATGTTTATATCCAAACTTACATTATGAAACACCAGTTGAAGGTTTAAATGAGGGTAGAATAGTTGTTGTAACAGAATTAACTCCATGGCCGGTTGAAGCTGAAAATTGTGTTGGTAATAATCTTGTACTTATTTTTTTACAAAAAAAAAAAAAATTATTTCAGTAATTAACAGTCTTGGATTTGGCGGAGCAAATGGGCATGCTGTATTAGAAAGATTTACTAAAGAAAAACGACCTATTTGTGAAATGGGAGATGTGCCATATTTGGTGTGCGTTAGCGGACGTACGAAGGAAGCAGTTGAATATGCTTTGTGCAAAATTATGAGATCAAGGTTTGATCCAGAGTTTATCAGATTAGTCCATGCGGTATTTAGGTGAGTGACAACAGAGACATAAAAAATGCCGTGATACTGCTAACAATCCAAAAATAGTTATTCTTAATATGTATTGTGGTTGAACCTTTTAAGTCGAACGCCGTGACAAATATACCATACAAGCTTTAAAATGGATACTTTACTGCAAATAGTCGCTTATTAATTATTTTATCCAAAAATTTCAACACCTTTTGGGTAAACCACAAAAGTGCGCAAGATTAAGACTTGCAGATTTGAGGTGTATAAATATGTAGCTTTGAGGTTCAGCGCGAGGGAATGTACCAAAAGTGCAGTTAGTCTTATAATAGTGAATGGAGTATTAGTCACAGTGAAAAGTCCTAGATGATTAGAGCTATATCGGCTATGAATACGTAGGCATTCAGGATCAAGTATACCGACAGTTGAAATACATGCAGTAAGCTACTAAAGGTAGATCAAACAGCAATCAACCCCATACAAAAATTATTTAGTTCAACTCCTTTCATCAATGAGACAGAAAGCTGTTCTTTAATCGTGTGCACAGAAACTAAATTTCATGATGAGGTAGAATTACCAAAAATCAGTAACATAAACTGTATTATAATTAAATTGCAAAATCTAAAAGGGCATTTTGAAAATAATTAAAGCAAAATTGACATAACCATAGCGATTCTTATAGTTTAAACGTAAATGCACAAGCACACGCACATACACTCGCACACGCTCAGGCACACGCTGACGCGCAGGTACAAGCACATGCCCATAAAACGAGCAAGCTCGTAAACACGCACACGAACACAAGCACACAAACACGCACGCACACATGCGCATACGTACACTGATACGCAAACGAACACGCACATGCAGATGCGCACATACGCACACGCACACGCACACTCACACGAACACGCACACGAACACTCACACGCACACGCAAACTCACACGCACACGTACACGCACACGCACACGCACACACACACACGCACACGCACACGCACACGCACACGCACACGCACACGCACACGCACGCACGCACACTGAACGCACGCACACGCACAACGCACACGCACGATACGCACACAGCACACGCACGCACACGACACGCACACGCACACGCACGCACGCACACGCACGCACATGCATACGCACACGCACACGCACACGACACGCACACACGCATACGCACACGCACACGCACACGCACAACACGCACACGCACACGCACACGCACACGCACACGTCACGCCATGACAACACGCACACGCACATGTAAACGCACACGCACACGCACAAGCACACGCACACGTCGCACTATGCACACGGACGCGACGTACATAACACGCACACGCACGCACAGCACACGCACACGACGCACGCACGCACAACGTACATGTACACGCATGAATCACGCACACGCTAATATCGCACATGTCATCTGCTGCAGCATCTTATTCTTACGCACGCGCACGCATGACACGTACACGTTATGAACACACACGGCAGACGCACGCACGCACGCACACGCACGCACAGACGCACACGCACACGCACACGCACACGCACATATCGTCGACCTCAGTATTGTAGCCGGATATAGTTAACGTTCTATCGAGTTCTTTATGTATATCGCTGTGCCCCCTTCCCAACTTGTGGTCCGGTCGTTGCGGTGCAGTCGGTAGTTTCTTATTTTGGGCTTATCACAAGGCCTTAGATGAGTTTCCGTGTCTAGAACCATATCTAGGTTTTGCCATTAGACAAACTCTTCTAGCTCCTCCCTCATTGTAAGGAGGCCGTTGCATTCCACATTCCGATATGGAGGGATGCAAGCTGTAGGGGGCGTTTATCCATCGATGGTTTCTCGCTCTGTCCGGAGGAATCTTAACTTAACTTAACCTTCACGTCATTCCCTTGCGGGATAGGCAAAACAATCCCTGCCTCTTATTTATTTTCCATTCACAATCTTTCTCCATGCTTTCGTATCTCCTCATAGCTCCCTTGCTTCCGCAAGATTCATACTTTGTCTCTAACATTCCATTTTATTTTTAAAACTCCTTATCTTTCTTTCCTTTATCATACATTCTAATACATTCAGCCAAGTTTTACGCGGCCTACTAGCCAGCCTTTCTCTAACCTCACCCACAAAAAAATATATATATATATATATATATATATATATATATATATATTGCTTCGTTAATCTTGCATCGTTCATTCTTTCAATGTGACCAAACCAACGTAATGTACTACTTTTATATCTATCCATCATCGTATTTTCCTCGCCATTTATTCTTTATCTTGTCCCTTCTCGTTTTACACGCATGCGCTTCTCAGGAATGTCATATCCACAGCATTTATTTTTCTTTCGTGCTTTTTTTGACATACCTATGTCTCACTTCCATACAGTACTGACGGCACAAGGACGCCATTATATATTGCTCGTTTCGCAGCTAGGCTTATGCTTTCGTTTCTCATTATCGTCAATACACCTCCTTCCAGCATTGACCCTTCGTCCAATCTCGCCCTCCACTGCAGTAAACATTCTACCCAGATATACCAGCTCGTCCACTTGCTCCACAATTTCATCTTGCAGAGTAAATACCCTACTCTCCTTTCCACCTTCCCGATTGAACACCACAATCTTAGTTTTGTTCACGTTTACCTTTAGGTCCATGCTCTCACACACTATATCAAACTTTCTCAAAGCAGTTTGTAGCTCATCCGCACTGTCACTTAATAAGACTGTGTCATCTGCATACACCAGAAGTCGTACATTTACGTCACCAACCATTACACCATTTGTATCGGTACATGCTTGTCTAACACATTTATCCATGTATACATTGAACAACCACGGTGACATCACACAGCCTTGTCGCACTCCTTGCTCAATATTAAATATTCACTCACACCTCCTCTCACCCTAACACATGCCCGACTACAGTTGTGCCCTGACCTTATTCCATTTACTTACTTTACTTACGCCATAATCATTTAATATTTTCCACAGTTTCTCCTTATTCACTCTGTCGTATGCTTTCTCCAGATCTACAAACGCACAGTACAGCTTCCTTTTTACCCTTAAACACTTTTCGATCACCTGCTGGAGAGCAACCATCTGATCGACACATCCTCTCCCTGGCATGAAGCCACCCTGCATATCCCAAATCTTAGTTTGTGTAGTTTCTCGTACTCTATCAATCAGTATTCTTCCAAATACTTTACCAGGCACGCTGAGCAAACTTATTCCTCTGTAGTTCTTACAATCACTCTTGTTCCCCTTACCCTTATACAGTGGTACAATGATCGCGCTCTTCCAATCCTCGGCACTTTTCCACACATAAGGCATACATTGAATAATTCACACAATCTTCGTATAAGCTTTGCACCCCCATACTTTAGCATTTCACCAGTGATTTCATCTACGCCTGCTCCTTTTCCTTTTTTCAACCTTCCTACCGTTTTCTCTACCTCATTTACCCCAATATTCTTCTCGGTGTCATTTATTATTCCTTCTACATTCTCCTTATTTAACCCTTCAGTCTTACTTTCCTCACTACTTTACAGCTTTCCGAAATATTCTTGCCAGCATTTCGTCACTTCCCAATCGTCCCATACTATTTCGTTGTTCATATTGATCACTCCTGCAGCGTTCTGCTTTGAGCGCGTTTTGTATTATTGACCCTTTTCCAGAAGAGTTTTTTGTTTCCCTCAAAATCGTTATGCGTTTTCTCTTCTTCCACAGTC
This sequence comes from Vesta saturnalis, assembly GCA_036346205.1. NCBI lineage: Eukaryota > Metazoa > Arthropoda > Insecta > Coleoptera > Lampyridae > Vesta > Vesta saturnalis. The sequence goes on along the minus strand of JARFJB010002372.1, from coordinate 416,662 downwards.
ATCACTTCCTCTTTACTTATTCTCAGTGCCTCCTTCGCTTCTTTGTTTCTTAATTTACACAATTCATACAATCGCTTTTTCTCAGTCTCATTTTTTGCAGCAATCGTTGCCATGTACGCATCTTTTTTCTTACATACTGCTTTTTTACAGATTTATTCCACGAATCACATTTTTGCTGTCTACCCACAGTCGCTCTTCCACATTACCGCACGGCACAATTGACAACACAGTTGTTCAAGCAATATACACTTTCAACGCCAGTGTCTTTTATTTGTTCGTTCCACACTGTTTCATTCACATTCAACTCTTTACTCACAGCACCTGCGGGTTTCATTCTCGTACTATTATCCACTAGTTTGTCTACTTTAATTCTGGACGTTCGCACTACGTTTCCCTTCTTTCTCCACACCCACACTTGCCCTAAACACACTCACGGTATAAATAAAAAGTGGTCCGACCACACTCCGATACGCGCGTAACTTTTGTGTCTTTCACCACGTTTCTAAGGCGTTCATCATACACTTGGATACAAACAGGCTTCTCTTCAGACATATGTTCACCACGCGTTCACCATTCTCATTAACTGTTTGGTCTCCGAACTTTCCTAGAACGCGTTCAGTGTGTTCTCTATGTACACCTACCAATCCGTTCATATCCCCCATCATTATCACTCTCTCGTTTGGCTTATATATGTTCAACACGTTCTTTACTTTATTCCAGAAGTTCTCACGCTCTTAGTCTCTTTCTCCATTCACCGGTGCATGGCATGCAATAATCTCATAAATTTCTTTATGAGCTCTGCGTCTTCAGCTGTTTCCACTTCTATTGTTGTTGTATTTTTCTTGATGTTGCTGCTTGCTGCCTACGAGTAGCTCATCACATGCTCTACCATTCGGATTGTCTGGTGGCTGTTGATCTCGGTGCCGCCTTCGTACTTGTTGCCTTCGCTGGGGGTGAACGGGCACCCCCCATAGTTGGCTGCGTGTACTGCAGTTACAGCATTTCGGATCATCCATTTCTCTCGTCTTCAAGCAGTCCTTCGTGTGGTGTGCTCCTGCACACTTAACGCTTCTGGCTGGGGCATGGCAGCCGCTTTGGGTATGTACGTAGTGTTGGCACTGATGGAATTGACCGACGCCGTTCTTTTTATGGAGCGACTCCGCGCGCACCCTTAAATATTCCACGTTGGTAGTCTTAAAAATGTCCTTTGCTTACTCGCTTCGGACCAGACAGGCCAGGACCATGGCGGTTTGGCGGTGTTCGCGTCCTGCGAACATCGGACTGACCTTCTGTACGTCGTATCCCATAGCTTGTAGGTCTTCCTTGAATGTGTGAAGCACTTCCTCTCTTTGAGGTATCCCTTTTATTACCACCTGAAGTGGTTTCGCTTCCTTTAAATGGTGTACATTGAAATGGATCTCGATGTGGTCTAATATTTTGGTTGCTTTCCTGTAATCTTCGGCGCTGTTCAGCATTACATTTACGCCTTCTTTGGTTGATTGTGTCGCTTTCGGTTGTATTCACTCCGCTGCTAGCGCCTGGATTGTCTTCTTGTAACCCTCCTGTCGGTGGAAGATTAAAGGCGTAATCCGTTCTTTGTAGTCTATGGACGCTTCATGTTCGCGTGCCTCGACGTCCACCCGTTGTATCTTGCTGCTTCTGTTAGTTACTTAAGTGAAGCCTTCCTCGTCGATGAGGGTGTCTACATCCAGTCCTTGAGAAGTAGTTGCTTCCATGTCTTCGACTATACAATTTGTTTCATTTAGTAGTCGGATTTTGTTTTCCGCGATGGGTGTCATTTCCTTTCTTAACGCGCTTCTTCTTACTTTGTGAAGAATCCTCGTCGTTTGCTCCTTGTTTTCTTTGCTCCCTAGGTTTGCAATTATCGGAGTTTTTACCCCCTTGTCGTATCTGGTCTTGTTTGTTGATCGCCCTGGCTGGGCCTCAAGCATTATCGTGAGTCTCGACACCTGAGCGTTCAAACTTGCCAATTCTCTCATCTGGTTTTCCAATATTCTTTCTTGTTTGATCTTATCTTCTCTTAATTCTCGGATTTGTTCCCTTAGTATTACTTCAATCCTGTTGTGCGAGTTATCCTCTTGATGCTTATGAGTGTAGGCGTGGCTTCTCTTCCGATCTCAAGCAGAGACGACTACTGGAAATCCTTTCTGGGATCCAGCTGGAATAAATTCGATTCCTCTCCGCCTCCGCTCTACAGCACCCGAGTACCCCAGTCGAATACAGCAAACAATATTTACTATACTCGAGCAAAAGTAGTCGCGTAACTACAATCGACTGTCTACGGTGAGTCTAACGAGTGCTGTTAGTGTATACGACTCGTAGCGGGTTCTACTTAAGTGTATATTCTAAAAAGAGCATACGAAGTACTCCATGCTGCTCGATGTTGATGATGCGATTAGTGCTTTGCGATGAAAATCGCAAAGTCCGGTGTCTTGTCAACCGAAGTCAACTCGACAGTTACTAGAATCTCTAAGTTGCTCTCTCACTATTCAGACACATCTGTACAGCTTGAAAGTCGGCCTCCCCATAATTATTCTCGTGTCGCGGTTCCACTTATATAGTACGTGCTCTAACGTGATTGGGTTAAAAAATGAGTTAGTCTGCGGTCGGTGGGGGTTTGACAAAAATGAAGTGAGATTTTGGTGGGGATTCTTATGTTGAAATCTTAAACGATTTCTTGATTACGGAAGAAGGGGTAAAATTTAATTATTTTAAGTACATCTGAGCGTTTTCAGGAACCTAGGGGTATAAATTAAAATAATTAATTTGCGAATTTATGTAATGTTTTCGGGATCTTTACAACATAGATAATGGCCTATCTTGTCGAAGCTTTGTCAAACGTTATAAAATGATGTAATAAGTCGATTTAGCGATAGGAGAAAAAAGTCGATTACATGACCTTCAGCACCTGCATGTTTATATGTAGGTTAGAAGGCAAAGATTTTTCTACTTATTTGTTAACGGCCTTAGAATTAGCTTAAATCTAGAACTAAAACTAAATAAGAGAGTTGTACACACATGGTTAAAATGGCGGGCAACATGGGAGTCTACAGACTCCAACAGAGTATTCGAACTTATATATTATAGGCAATATCACAATAACCTACGAACATGAGAAAAACTTTAGGAGCGGTCAAGATGCAAAAAGAGGAAAAAGGAACACTAATGACGTGTACAAAATTCTCCTTCAATATACAAAAGAAAATAAAATCTAAGAAATAGTAACTTTATCAGAATACGTGAAAACTAATTTACTAAAACAGGAGAACCAAAGAAGAAGAGGGCGGATATTTTAGAGTTTAATTACGGAGGTTGAAAGTAAAGCACAGGGTTTAGGAAAACAAGGACACCGTTAGATTTAAGTGTGATAAGTTTAGGACAAAAAGATGATTCAGACGAAACCAATGCGAGTAGTAGAGTGAGGATTTAAATTCTCCGGATCCAAGTCTGGTATGTCCCAGAATCTAGAAAGTGTTAAAGGAGTTATGTAGTGTGTTCAAATGGAAAGCCTTATTATGGTTTGGCGCAATGAGGAAGATAATAAGCGTTTGGAACGGCTTATTGATTAGGGTGATTAAGGTGTTTAGATTATAACAAAAAACTTATTTGGGGAAATTAAAAAAAGACACAAGTACCAGAAAAATCTATTGAAGTCTATTTGGTAGACACGTCACATATGTTCGGGAGACTAAAATTTATGTTATCCGAACAAGAACAATTATGAATCTAGGAACATTAGTAAATTCTCTTAAAGTCACTTATAACTAGTAGGGTTGGAATCAACCATTTACAACTTTGACAAAGTTTGGAGGCTAAAATGAAATCTGTATAGGAATTTGTCATACCTTCACGAAAAGCCATTGTATTACAACTCGATCTTGCGTACATCAAGTGGACGGAACAACGTATAGAACACGACCCAGCTCAAGAAACAAAACGTATCACAATCTATCATGTTGTTATAAATTCAAGACAGAGAGTCAGACATAAGATACTTGTTCTAAATACAAAAGACAATCGGAACACCGTAGCTGCAAGCCGAAACTTTGGGAAATGTAGATCTACGATTCAAGGTCAAGTAATACACTGAAAAATTCAGAAAACGTAGAAATTTCTATTAGGAAGGCTAACCAAGAACCAACAGTAGCCAATAGTCTACAAAATAAAACCTACGGATAGGGTAAAAATTTTAGAAGTGCTAAAAATACCAGAAATCTATCACGGCTTAATCTTAGGATAGGACATTACGCAAGCTATTGGAGTTGTACCGCTTTGTCAACACGTAGTACTTCAACGACGAGAAGAAGACAAAGTGATTTGTTATCTTAGTAGGTCACTTACCCGCTAAGAGCGAAACTACAGCACACGGCCATCGTTTGGGTGGTAGATAATTAAGACACATCTCCATGCAATAGCCCTTTTTTATGACAACAGACCATGACTCCTTAACGTGGCTTAGAAATCTGAAAGATCCGTTTGCAATATTAGCGCGGTGAGTAGTGAGAATGCAGTAGTGCTAGCAACGAAATATCCCAATTTGGGGAATGAACAGGGATGGAAAATATCGGTACCTGAGGACAACAGGGAAAATTTATTCATAATGCTCACGATGCTGCAACGAGTATCCTTACAGCCGCTTATAAGACCTATGCTAGGATTGGAAAATGTATATTCTGACTCAAATTGGCAAACTATGAAGAGGGTGGTTGGGGATCTGAAGTTGTGTAGATCGTGCTAGTTCATATCGATCGATATATTGGGGCCTTTGACAAAGTCATCCACGGACCACGTACATCTTGGTAGTTAAAGGATAATTTCAGAAAATATACCCTTCTCTTTGCACTATGATTGGTGAAACCGGCATGGCATGTAAGAGGATCAAGAACAATTTTTTCTCTTTTCAAAGAATGTATATTGCGATCATTTTCTCCCTTATCATCTAATGTGTCTTTTTTATTACAAACGTGTACAAATTTAATGTTATCTTATGAAATTCTAATGTTTGGTATAATCAGATATCTGTGTGTTTATATCTGTAAGACCTAATGTGTTATTTGTATCTAATATCAAAGTTACTAAGTGTTAGTCCATTATAAACAGAATTACAGAATGCGCAGTTCAATTCGTAAATGCCCGACTGCAAAATGTCGTTAGTTGAACCTTTTGCAGACATGTAAGAACATATTAGTTCCGAAATAGATTTTGCACATCTTATTCTTTTGTAATATACGAGCTACTATTTCTGATATTTTTCCAAAATTAGAAATTGACATGTATTTATTTTCTGTTGATTCTGTGTTAAGTGGATAAGTGCTTTTGATAGATAATTTGTACTCTTGATTTTTAATTGTCGATTATATTTGAAACGTGACCATTTGCTTGTGCAATCTGTTATATAATTGATATTTATCTATTGGAATTTGTTTGGTTTACTGGTGATGATATTACTCTGAGTACTAATGATTTATATGCAGCTACTTTTATGTGTTTTATCGTGACATAAATCGTTTGGAATTGTAATGTCCGTGTGTGTACATTTTCATAGGTTGAACACATTTTTTTTATATTTGGTTGTTTCGTGAATCTTAGATATAGTTCGATTAGGTGCAGGTTGGTGATGTTACTCATAACAAAGCCAGATTTGATATTTATAAAATACTTCTATCCTTGTTTCGCTTAGCAAATGTTACCTACATGAAACTTATTCTGACGTCGTTACAAGAAGCCGAGGTTTCAAAGCAACCGATTTTCTTATTCGCTTTTCTTACTGGAACAAAACTGAAGTAATCTGCTGTTTGAGGTGGCATTCCTTATATTCTACAACTTTCTCTTTCCGTCGCTTTCACATTTTTGCTGTTGGTGTACTTTCTAGTTGTATTTTGTGTATGTAGCCGTCAACATAGATACATATTAAACGTAATTTGATAAACAATATTTTATTATGGTCAAAGTGAATGTGTTTTAGTTTATATATGTATTAAGATTTTGTACGATATACAATCAAACGCTTTGCTCCGATGATAAAAGGGTGATATTGAAAGTTCTTTTCAAAGTACTCCACTGTAAATAAATAGACAATGCGTGCTTTCGGTATTGGTCAGTGTTTGATTGATATCTATGCATTTCCTGATTCTAATATACATATCCTCTTGATAACTTCTGAAAAACTTGGTAGATTTATTATTTGACAAATCATCCTTATCGAATTTTTTAGATATGCGGATAACTTTGGCTACTTTTACGATTAAATTTAAAAGAACCTTTCGCTAACAGTGCAACATTATTAACATTCGACGGAATGACAATTAACCTTTACAGGAACGTAAATAAAATCATACTTATTATCTAGCCCTGCTAATTAATTTTACGCTATAATTAATTCTACAGACGCAATAATCGGATAATGGTCAGGAGCAATGCTCTGCATAACTATAGATAGAATCTGAAATTAATAACTGTAAATTTTTATTAGAATATTGTTACGGAGTTATCCACAAATAGCATAATACAATATGTCTGTCTTACTTATTCTATGAGATGGTTCATATCGAATCTGATCTCAAACCGTAACACAAATACAAAGCAACTAAAATTTGCAACGCCGCATAGCTTTGTACAGGGTTTAACTTACCGGTTACCGTACGAATGTTTCAGTTTTTTTCTACTCTTAAAATTTACCTAAATGTCTATTTATCAAATTTAGTACTGTATAGTTGTACTGTTAAGGTTTTTATTTTTTCAATAAATTTAAATTATTTCTTTTTTACGAACGTTCTTTTATAGTAACTAGTCACTAGTATTGTATTACTCGCATTTAACTTTAACTGTATGGAACTTTTATGCAGAAGGAAGGAAAGGACTGCAACGTAAGTCTCTCCTTTCTTGTTGAATATAACAAATGTACGTTAGTTGTTTCAATTACGTAACTGATCCTGTTCACGGCCACAGTGTACTTTTCCGATATGTCATAGCCATAACATTTATTATATTAGGAAAAGCGAACAATTTCTACCTCCATGAACGGTTATGCATTTATCCCCAAATTTAGCCCAAAGTACACGATCGAAATAATACTTCCATAGTATGGTCGCGATATACCTAAAACACAGTAACTGAAACTCTACTGACTACCGTTCTTTCTACTCTTTTATAGGTAAAAGATATGTCGAAAATGGAAAAAAATTTGCCTCGAAAATTTGAATTGTATGACATTAGACATGAAGTCATGGTATCTCACCTCATCCAACGAAGAGGGTGCTGTTAGCATTAATTTTAACAACCGTTTTTACCAATGTATCTTAAATTAAAAGCTGTTTCTAGCCTTATCGAAAGCCTTTGACAATGTTGATCACAGCATCTTATTGAAAGAACAAGTATATAACTTTGATGCAGTGAGTTTAATGTTAATAAAATCTTATCTACATAACCGCTATCAAATCGTCTGATGTAACAATGCTTATTCTAGTAAAAAATCTTTATCCAAAGGAATGCTTCAAGGTAGCATTCTTGGAACACTATTATTTTTAATTTAAATCAACGATATACCCTTATACGTAGCTAATGAAAACCGTTTATTGTATGCAGATGATGCCACATTACTGAGCAGAGCGATCAAATGTAGAAGAAACAATGTTATTCACTGAAAGTCTGTTTAACAAAGCTAATGCATAGTGCATGCCAATAATAAACATATGAACGTCTCCAAAACCGAAAAAATGAAGAAACAATATCTTTAAAGCCTCATTCTTTAGTAAACATCTCTTATGTCAAATTCTTAGGAGTGCTTATAGACCCAAAGTTAACCTTTAATGCTTTAATTGTGGGTAAAAATTCAAAAAATCTGTTTGTGCTACGCAAATTGTCCAGTAATGCTAGTGAATCAATTTTATTAACTGCCTATTACTCTGTAATATCTTGGTGTAATTCAGCTTGCTGGAAGGGAATATTTAGTCTTCAACGTAAAGCTGTGAGGATTCTCCCATGCATATATATATATATATATATATATATATATATATATATATATACACGAAACTCACAAATTTGACACCCGCAACAAGAATAACATAATCATCCCTCATTGTCGTTTAACTAAAACTCAAACTAGTGCTAACATTCTATCAATAAAACTGTTTAATCATATTACACTTTACCTTAGGTCCGTACCGTATAATAAGTTTAAGCAACATATGAAATTAATTTTGATTAGTATATTAATTAGCATATGATGAGTTTTTCAAACATAAATTTTTTAATTAATACAGATAAAATTAGTATACATATAATTACATTTGATTCATTGTTCTTTCCTTGACGAGTGTAAGCACTTCCTTTTGGTGCAGCACAATAAATATTATTATTATTATTATTATTATTATTATTATTATTATTATTATTATTATTATTATTATTTTTATAAGGCGTCGACTGCGAGGCCATTAGCCTTTACGTTTCCGGAATCAAAGTTGCTGTAATAATTTGCTATCCCCAAGAAAATTACAATATTTTTGACGTTCTCTATGTCGTTATGTCGTTACTTAAGCATATTTTTAGTTGTGCGTCTAGGTTATGTTTACGTCCTAGTACTCTATACTTCTTGCAGTTGTTTAGGATATGTGCCACAGTTAATACTGTTGTACAGTCTGGACAATGTGGTTTAAATTTGACTAGAAGGATATGGGATGATATTAAAGTTGTGTGCCCAATACGCATACATATTACTGCAACCTGTTATCGTCTGTTTAATTTTTGAAAAGTGATTTTCTGGTTGTCTCTTATTTTGGAGTAAAATGTCTCATTTGTTTTCCAGGCTAATACCCACTTCGTAATAACATTTTTTGTCGTAAACTGTTTGATACCTTCTATTCTGGCTGTGCCAATATCAATTGTGGTCTCTTGCGTTGCATTTTTTCCGCAGTGTCCACTGCTTCGCTGTCTTTAATACCGATGTGTGCTGGTCACCATGCAAAGCGCACCTCTTTATTTAAGGACATTTTTAGGGATTTGAAACATGTTAAAAGTGATTGTACAATTGGATTTTCCGAGAACGTGTCTTTCATACCTACTAGTGAGCTTAATGAATCAACACAGATCATAAATTGTGTGGATTGGGATAGGGAGCACTACCAAAGCGCTTGCAGAATTGCATACAGTTCCACAGTGTAAATGCTGGTGTATGTTGGCAATGTCCAGCTGTGGATTTCATCTAACACATGTATAGCGCTCCCTACTCCTTGGTAAGTTTTGGACCCATCTGTATATATCTTCACATGGGTTGGGTAATTAACTAGTACTTTGAGGAAGTCGTTGTTTGCACTTTTGTTTAATTGGACAGTGTTATTTATATAAACGACAGGTTGTTCAATTGTCCATGGTGGTTGATCGATAAAACATCGTGTAAAGGGTTCAAACAACATTTCACCACAGATTTGGTTCATGTTTTCTTAAACTCAAATGCCTGTGGGGCGCATAATAGTTCGTCGAGATTCATACACGTCTGCACATGGGTTTTCGTATTTAGTATTTTATGATTTGGGTGGTTAGGTAGAGCCTTTATTTTCATTCCATAGTTGATAAATTCTTGCTGTAGTGCTAATACTTCCACTTCGCTACATATGTCATCCAGAAGGCTAGTTCGAAAAGCTCCCGAGCACAGACTTAGCCACTGACAGTGAACTCTGTTTAGTTTATTGATCCAGGTTTTTCTGACTCCCCAGAAAACTGCAAAACCGTAATTTATCTTGGCCAGGACAATTCCTTTATAAGACCTGAGTAATTTTTTATTGGCACTCCATAATAAATGACTAACACAACGGAGAATATTCAAGGCTTTCATACATTTTAGTGCAATTTCTTCAATATGGTGCTTCCAATAAAGCTTTGGTTCCAGAACCATACCACGAAATTTAATTTTCTTTTGGATTTAGATGGTATGGCCATCTATATAAAGACGAGGGTGCGCGTGTCTATTTTTTAAGCGGCAAAAGTGCACAGCATGGGTTTTTTTATAAGAAAAGCTATAACCGATATTATGCGCAACGTTTGTTAGGTTATCAATTGCTACCTGCAAATTGTGAGTTATATTGCTTGTTATCGGACCTGAGATGTAGATAACAAGGTCGTCTACATACATGCTTATTTCAATAGGTGCTTCAATTGAATTTAAAAGTGGGTCGACAGCAATTGCAAATAAGGTCGCACATAGTGTGGATCCTTGCGGTACTCCGTTCATTCGCGTACGATCTGATGAAGGTGAGTTTCCTACTCGTACTTGAAATGTCCTTTCTTTTAAAAAAATAACAATAAACAGTGGTGGGTTGCCCTTAAGCTCTGGTCCTTTTAGCCTCTGTAGGATTCCATACGGTTTTTTATGGTCAAACGCCTTCCTTATGTCGAAAAAAACTGCAATAAGATGTTCTCTTTTTGCAAAGCTATTCGGTGTATCATTCTAAAGTTCCACTAAGTTGTCCGTTGTGGAACTGTGTCTCCTTGAGCCCATTTGAAGTCAGAAAGAAAGTTATGTTTTTCTAGGTACCAGACTAATCGTGTATTCCCCATCTTTCGAGCAGTTTACTAAGGCAGCAGGTGAGAGATATTGGCCGATAGCCTTCTGGCTTAGAGTGTTCTTTTCCATGCTTTAGAATGGGGACAGTTATAGAATTTTTCCAAAAAGTTGGATAATAGCCAGATGTCCAAAATTTTTGTTTGTTCATAATGGGGTAGTCGTTTAATAAATTTATATGGTATTGAATCTGGTCCAGGTGAGGAGTTTTTAGTTTTTAATAATGCCTCCTGAAATTCTACTATAGTGAACGGCAGGTTATATCGCTCTCTTTGGTCACTAGTAAAGATTATTGGTGTTTCTGGAAAATCCTCATTAAGCGGTATCGGTTCATTGCTTTGTACAAATGCATCTGCAAGACTTTCAGCAATATTGCAAGGTTTGCCTACAGCTGTTACGTTTATTATTAAAGTCTGTGGGCCGCAACATCTTGGCCCTCCGCTGACACATTGAATCTTGCGCCATATTTGCTGGTTTGGAGTGGTTGGTTTTAAGTTGGAAACGTACTCTTCCCACGATTAACGCTTACCACTTCTAATAAGTTGTCGACCTTTTGCTCTCGAACGTTTAAAGTTTATTGCGTTTTCGAGTGGGCAATTTCTTCTAAATTTATGAATTGCTTTTTGTTTTCATAAATTGCTATTTTGATGTTTTCATTCCACCATAGAACACTACGTTTCCGTGTGTCAATGGAAGACTTCGGGATACTACTTTCAGCAGCGTGTGTACTCTTACTTGTAATGTCGTTTAACGAGACATCTACATTAGAGCAGATATTGAATGGTTCTAGACTTCGCCTGTATGTATCCAAGTCTGCTTTGTGGGTTAACCATTTCGGTACAGAGATGCTTTTTTTGCAGCACTTTGAAATTCAATTTTTATTGGAAAATGGTCTGAAATAGTTTCGTCTTGTAACACTTTCCAATTGAGTTTCGAGGCATCTTGAGGTGTACACATGGATAAGTCGAGAACTAAGAGCGAATTAGACCTAGCGTTGAAAAAGGTAGCTTCGACTGTACTTAAAAGTACTAAATTTTGTTGATCTATAAAGTCTTCAATAATACGACCTCGAGTATCGTTTCTCTGGTAAGCCCATGTATTCCTATGTGAGTTAAAATCCCGTATGAGCAAGAAGGGATGTGGTAGTTTCTGAACTAAGTGCAGTAAGTCGTTAAAGCTCCAAGAAAAATCAGGTTAATATATATATATTTCATATATTTAGTTTAAAAGGACTCATAATACTAATGGCTGTTGCTTATAGATCTGTGTTGATCGGGAGAAAAAGACGTGAGTACTGCTCTTTAATTATTATGGCAGTACCACCATGTGCTCTCTCACCGGTATCAGTATATTTTCGATATATTTTGTATCCTTTAAGGTCGAACTGGTCGTTTGGATTAAATCTTGTCTCTTGTAGACAAATACAAAAAGGGTTTTCTATATATATTAATAATTTTAGTTCGGCCAAGTGGTTCTTACAGCCGTTAATATTTAGTTGATTTATGTTGTCCATAAAAGAGATAAAATTAAATAAATAAATAAATAACATGCATAGATATAAAGAAAAACCACAAAGTATAAAAATATCACAGATTAGTTTCTATCGTAATAAGCTAATACTAAAGTATCACAGAATAATATCACAAAAATGAATGGGACTCATCTAAAGACAAAGATTTTTCTTGGGGGCCTCTTGGCTTACCTTTTGGCCACCCTTTTTCCTTTGTTCCCACTACCGTTGCTTCTAAGAGTGCATCAGTATCGACATACTCGAGACTTGTGTCGATAGATGGGGTTCTACTCAGTTCCATTTTACGTTTTGATCTGCGGGATTCGTCGTCCAATATTTAAATGTTTGATGGGAAGGAGGGTGAAGGTGTAGGTTTGGATCGTAAAACATCAGATGGAATTATATGGGTTGACATGGAGGGAGCGGGTTTGTTTATAGAGCTTAATTCGTCTCTAATAATATTTTTTATTACGTGGATTAATTCCGATTTGGATGTTGGATCAGCACTTATCGTTGCTTGATTTTGGTTCAAGCTTTCTGCTTTTCCTGCAACAGACTGTTGCATAATAGCATTGACTGCAGATACTACTTCTTCTTTAATTATGGATTTCAGCTCTGGTATGGTTTCTGAGACTGCGTTCTTGACTTCTTTTATAGTCGGGGTTTTGGTGCCCGCAACTGATGCGTACGTACCTGCCTGTAAAGGGGTCTCGGATATTACCTCATTCTTTGCTTGTACGAAGTCACTTTCTAATCTACTTTAACTTTTTCTATCGACATTTCGAACTTATAGGCAGAGCAATTTCGAGACCGAGTTGTGTGAGTCCCTCCACGGTTAATGCACTTTGCGGGAATTTGGCATGGTTGGTCACCGTGATCTGGTAAACCGCAATGGCAAAGATTCTCTCTGTTACATTTGAATGAACCGTGAGTAAACGTTTGGCTTTGAAAGAAACGTATAGGGTTTTGATAGTAACGTCGTATAGGTAGTAAGTGATAAGCTGCTCTTACAGATGCTGGCAGTATCGCTCGATCAAAGGTGAGTAGTATGGAGTTAGTTTTTACTGTTTCTCCATTTTTCCTAATATTCAAACGTTTTGCATCTATGACTCTGTGCTGTGCAAGATTTTCCTTGATCTCTATTTCTATTGCATAGGTCAAGTCCCTGCATGTGATCGCTCCTTTGCTAAAATTTAGTGTATTATGTGGTGTCGCGTCAATGTACATGTTATTAAATTGTTTTATCATTAACAATTTATTTGTTTGGGTTCTGTATTTAGTTTCAATTAGTAAATCTTCCTTGATTCTACTTATGTTTTTCACGTCTCTAATTAAGCTATTAATTGCACTCTGAATTACAAAAGGGCTTACCTTACTAAAAGCAGGTGTTTTTAGTACAATGTATTTAGGATAATAATCAGGTCTGCTACAATTCGCTGGATATCCAGTTGTTCTACCTCCTTTAGATCTAAAGGTCTGTTGCGCACTAGCTTGAGCAGTGACAACGACATTAGTTCCGTTCTCATTGTCCAAGTACATGCCAAGGCCGTCATGGCCGTTTGTGGTAAGTTATATCCTTGCCTGTGATATTTAAGATTGTCGCATTCTACTGGTAAGTGTTTAACCGTAATCGGACAATTACACGAATTGCACATGTTGATATTATTATTATTAATTGTATCTTGAAAATAGGCTTATTTCTTAATGCTGCATGTTTCGTCGTATTCCTCGTAAATCCAACGCATTGACTTGCAACAATCTTAAAATTGTTACAATTGATTAAATGCTTTAAATGTATACAAATCTTGACGTATGCGTTGTAAAACCATAGAGTTGCCACATTATAATCTAAAACAAAATTGTGCAATCTTTGCCGAAACTAAAACACCAGTTTAGGTCGTTATATTTAGCGTTGCACTAAAACATAAATTAAACCTTTTATGTTCCTCTCGCAAATGGAATTTAGATTTTCCCCCAAAATTCTAGAAGTGTTAGTGTTACTTAACCTTCAATTTTATTTATTATTTTATTTAAGGTGTAAAAAAATTAATTACTTTAAATTGTGAACGCTACGGTTGTCAATAATTATATAGGAAACGTGAAAGTGGTCATTCTCGTAACATATTCAGTTACACGTCCTAAACTGTATTTAAAGGCTTACAAGGTTACCCTATTTGGATTATATTGTTGTTTGTGTTATACTGATACTGGCCAAAAATGTTTAAATGATATTTTCAGTGATTCCATCAACGGCCACATATATCGAGGATACACTATTATTTCAAAAATAGGAAATACAACTGAAATTGCTTTATGCTACAAGAAACTACCTCTTGCTCTATTAATTGGCGACTTCAACTTTGATACTATTCGATGTGGCCAATATCTTTGCACAACATTATTGTTTCAAAACATTTTACAAAGGTATGTTCTACAGTTACGAAAAATATAGCTCAAAAAACAATTTTTAGAATTAATGAAATCTTACTATCGATCAAATTAAATGCCCTAGAAATTATACATGAACCTTATTTAGTAGAAAATTCGTTTTCGTACATTTTGAGTAATATAATAGTCCAAATTGCATTTATAGAACTTTTGAAGGAGATAGGTGTATGTTACGAAACAGTACACGGTGTTGGCGGTGGTGTTTTGGTTTCAGCATATGCAAATGGATTAATTTCTTTTCAAAAGTTAGTATTAACGTCAGTTTACTATGCAAAGTCAGTATGCGTCAAGTCAACACATCATACAAATGAATTAAGTAAGTTGTGTGTAGTTTTTTTACTGTATCTGCTAGCCGTGCTTAGATTTAGATTCACTAGACTATTTGAAGCTTGTCATGTCAGAGATAGCGATTTATTCAGAAAAGCAAGAAAAAGTTGCAAAGAATTTTGAGATAAACTCAAGTATTGGTTGTACCGTTACTGGTATAGAAATTGGAAGTTCATGGAGCATAAAAAAAGAGAACGTAATCAATTTGACAAAAACTGAATGTTTCTCTTCATTGTTATCTGCATTTGCTGAGTATTATTTTTTTTTAGCTTAAACCTCGCATTGCGGGTAATATTTCAGAATTCACAACTTAGGACATTCGTTAAAACTGGAAAAACTATATCCACCCGTTCAATGGCCAGTAAGCGTTGGTACACAGATGACGTCTACCCTAATTAATTGGAACCATAACGATTTCTGGGAAATTCCACCTACCTTTCTGAAATCGCACATTATAAGAAGTAGAACGTATTTTATTATTTTAGATCAACATTGGGACTTTTTAAAAGGACATGTTGTAGACGGTACGTAAGTTAACTGAGAAGATTAAACTGGCGTATTCAGTGTAATTTTATAGGTAGATGTTTAGTTCCAGCAACGGCTTATATAATCATGGCTTGGGAGTTTATTTCGATTTTGTCAAATCAGCTCATAGAAACTATGAATATTACATTTGAAGATGTTAACTTCCACCAAACTGTCTTAATTCTAGACAAAAATCAAGTGAAATTTGAAGTTTCGGTAAACGTGATTACAAGAAAGTTTGAGGTAGGTTAACATATTTAAGCGTTCGAGCCATAACAATTAATAATATTTAGGTTATTTATCTTGGCGACAAGATATGTTCTGGTAGCTACTCTCTTCAAAATACTGATCTAGAGATTTGGAGAGATGTAGATTTAATAGAGAATCCATCCGATCTCGTGTTGGAAAACCAGGATTTATACAAATATTTAAATTTACGTGGATACAATTATTCGTAAGTATTAACACAAAGGTAACATGTTTTATATATTTCCAAATATAGAGATGCTTTTCGTAAAGTTATGAAGCTTAACCTTACGAAATCTAAAGGACTTGTAGTTTGGGAAGAAAATTGGACAACTTTTTTGGACCACATGTTACAGTGCTTACTTTTCTTTAATATAGCCGATGATAAGCTGTATTTACCAGTTACCTTAGGTTCCATTAAAATAAATGCATCTAAGCATTTACAGTTCGTAAAGAATTACAGTGAAAATGCGGTTCCAGTTTCTATTGACGAGAATGCAAACACTATAAGGTAGTTTTATTCAACCACAATAACTTAATGTATAAAATACACTTTAGATCAGGATATATAGAAATAAGAGGCGCAACTATGCACTCCGTTAAAAAAGGAATCACTAAAAACCCACTTCTGCTCGAATCATACCAGTTTATACCATTTGAAGGAAAGTTGCCACTACAAAAAGCAATGCGAGTTATTACTCAAATTTTTTGTGAAAACTTTGACAAAAAGAACATTAAGGTCGTAGAAATTATTCAAGAAACAGAAAAGCCTTCTTATTTAGCTTCAATGGTTTTAGAGGCAGCAAATGACATGGTTTATGTAAGATGCCAAATTCAGTTATTTTCGAAATGTTTTATGAATTTGCCCGATATTCAAGTACATAGTGAAACAGATTTTTATAATGTTAGTAATGCATCTTTAATCATTGCGACTGGACTACTACAGAGAGCAAGTGTAAGTATTTTTGGTAGAACTTAATTTATGAATTACGTTACAGTTAATACATGCTGCTGGTGGCAAAGCCGTTAGTATATTATGTTAACTAATATTTTGTCTGTTAATAGAATTGCTAAAGGTTTCCATTTTTAACACCATGTTAAATGCTTGATAAAACAATTATTGGACAGTACAAAAGTATCAGTCAAGCTCGTTAGTTGTTAGGCAGTTTGTAACGGAAGCAACACTACCAACAGCACAGCTTTGTGTATAAACCGGTACAGTCATTATTAGTATTATGGGAGAAACTGGCTGTAGAATCTGATGTAACAAATAAGTGAAGGGTGCCGGTGGCTCAGTGGTTAGGGGGAGGGCGTGATATTAATTTTCATGTAGGATAATTCATAAAACAATAGGGGAAAGTCATAAATCAAAAGACGTCAAATTGTTTACAATCGAAAATATCGGGATCTATGCACATAAATGCAAGTATACCACAACGAAGTTCAAAACAAACAAAAATGTTTCTTAAATTACGTAGTACAAACCAGGTGGATAGGTAAATTAAATTCCCTAGACCAGTGCTTCCAGTAAATAATAAATAAATAAATAAATATAATCGCTCGTAATCAAAATAAAATGAAATGCTAAAAGACCAGCTGACAGGTCATCAGCCTTATTTATTCTAATTCTACTTACGTTAATTATTATCCTATATCCTATATCTTAAAAAAACTAGCAAAAAATCAGATAGAGAATCTCCCCTAATTTGTTAACGTTAAAAGTTTTCATCAAAATCATAACCAATAGAGAAACATTGGCATTGCAAGGTCGTGCACCTTAAAATTTAATACTAGTAAATTAACGACATGAACGTAATCAAAATATTTCGTTTTCTAAATTTATATGATTCGTAAATAATGTTAGTACCGTGAGATAGGGCGAAAATCATATGTACTCTTACATACAATAAAAAAATAATACGCCTCAAGTTCATTAACACTATATATTCTGATAAAAAATAAATAAACAGAGTATCTTTACAAGTCTTATAAAATCACAAACAAATGAAGTTACTTCCTATAGGAAGTAAAGTGCGACGTTACTTACGTAAAATTTTAAATATTAAATGAGAATGTCGAGATGAAGCGTATAAGATTTAGAACTCCAAAGACAAAATAACTTTGTATCTTAATTTTAATTATTACCTTATTGGTATAGTCATGTAGAATTCATGGATTTGGCAAATTTTTGAGATGTAAATATTGATATATAATTATAAAAATAAAAAATATGTAACACAGTACGAAATTTTGCGTAAGACGGTTGAATACGCTTCGGTAAAATTATATCAATCGCCTGAAGGGCGCTTTTACGGTACATACGAAATAACTGAAAGCGTGTTCGTCCGCTAAGTCAAGTACAGAAATGCAAATTTATTAAAATCACCAAAAATAAATACAGAAAAGTAATTGCCCTGAATCGCACAAAATTTTCATTCCTCCTGATTCCTCCCTTGTTCACAGTAATTGGATGTAATTTTCATACAATCTACCATCCGTAATTGATGGGAAAATACCAACGAACCTACAGTTTCTTTCTGCGGACATTGCCCTGCAGGATTCGGCAACTTTTCTAACGTTGATTTTAACTAATATACTCGTTTAAGATTTATTCGCAAATTTGATAGCGAAAATATTTAAACCAAGACCAGGTGATATAACTGCTTCACTTCCGTTTTACACAACGTTCTTTGTTTTTTATACATGCATACAAAATTGATTGTAGCAATGTAATACAGTAACCTCTTGTCAATACCTGTAGGTGCATTGTGATGTACTTTTTCGATGCAAAATAAATTTACCAAAACAACAAAATAGCACAATCCGCTTAAGCGTAATTTTACTCCAAAAAAAATAGATAAGCACTGAAAACCAACACTTTAGCTTCCTTCAAAATTAATAACAAGAACGTCAGAATAAGTCGACAAACATTAAGACAAAACAAAACTCCCCGGGATGTATGAATACTTTGTATAAACGTGCTGATTCCCTCACGATAGCTTTAAATAACCTGGTAGCTAACAGGTAAACTTTTTGCGCGCGCCTACAACACAAAGCTCTCGATTATTTTTCCCAATATCTCGTTCCTAAAGTAGCTAAACGAAATTAAAAACAAATTATCTCTGCTCCGAATTTATCATTCTGTGAATGCCAAATAAACAATTCCTTGAGAAAAAGGCATTTCAAATCCCCGTGTGACACGAATAACCGTCCGATCGCTAGAGCTGAAGACGCGCCATCCTGTTTCTAGATAACAAGCCCTGTTACTCAAGTAAACCCTCTGTACTTTCCCGATTAACAACTTTATCGAAAGTGAACTGGTCAACTATAAGATATCAATCATTATTCAACGCTCGGCAAACTTACATCAGCACAAGAAAAATAAATTTCAACGGCGAAGACACGAATATTATATAATCAATTTAATTTTTAAAACGAAACTACAGCAGGAAAGTAAACTATTTACGTTGTTTAACCTGAACCTTGAGTTCAAAGTAGTTTGAATTTTAAAAATTTACAAAAAGCTTTCTGCCTGTTAAATTAATCCGCTTTATGTGCGTTTATTAATCTTCAAGGAGTTATTGCAAAATAATAACTAACACTTTACGTTATCCATGACTTTCAAAATATGAAACCTAGCTGTCCAACTTCAAAATGGACGATCGTAGAAAATACTATTATAGTGGCTTTAGGCCAGTCGTGGTAGGTTTGTTCTGTTAATAAGTAGATAGATCGGTTCGACCTTTGAAACTCATTTTTCAAGATAACAGAAAGGGTCACTCATCCAGCAATTTATCGATTATTACATTTCCATATATTATACGAAGTATAGTAAGGGGAAGGTACTGCGATCATGAAAAATTTTGACCTAGAGGTTTTGACGGATCTTCACGTTTTGAATTCTGGTCATTTTTACATGCCCTCTGTGTGTGTGTGTGTGTGTGTGTGTGTGTGTGTGTGTGTGTGTGTGTGTCTGTATGGAAATACGATAGTGGTCAGACCGTTTGGGCTGAAGTCATGAAATTTGATGCGATTACTATGGCAAAATCGTATATCCGTATCAACTTTTGGGACATGTAGGACCACCGGAAGGACCTGTTAACCTACACAGTTTTCACATTTAAGTAAACTGGCGTTTAGATGAAGCTATTAAATTGAAACTTCTCACACAAATGGAAGATACTGAAGAACTATTAGGTATGACGTTTTAAGCTGATCGAGGCACTAATGGAACCTAAATGAAAAATTGCTTTTATGTAAATTAAGAATTTTAGCCAAGATTTTCGACTGGGGTCCTGCAGAAATAACATAAATTGTGAGGAACGTATATATTCATAGTTTCAGCTTAAATATCAAACTAAAATTGGACAAAATGATAAAAATAAAAAATCTGGAAAAATGTAATGATGTGCTAACAATAAAGGTTAAACATAAATAGAGCTATTGGTCTAGCGGTCAAATTATCGGACTGTTAATATAAGCAAAGAGAATTCTAACCCCCATTGGGGAAATTACATTTTTTTTTGTTAAAATTGTTTTCAAATTTTATTTTAATAATTTTAATTTAAATAACGCTAAATTTAAAAATTGCGTACTCATTCAAAACGTTCAAACGTTAAACATTAGAAATTATTTATAAATGTATTTTGACTTTTGTTTTAAACACTAGGCATTAGCCATTACCTAAAAAAGTGAAAATCCTTAAGAAAATTATTGTAATTTTTGTTTGAGAGGGTAGAATAAAAGTGTTGAGGGACATGTACAACATGAACTCAAAACGGCTTAATTTCATTGTTGCATGTTCGTAGAGTTTTATTATGTAATAATGTAAATCTGCAAGTACTTTCATTGTATGTACGTATGTATATGGGGATGTTGAGTGGAGACATTCCAAATTTTGTTGCTCTATTTTTAGTAAAATATGGCGCAATGATTTTTTCGTTTGCAACTCATGAATTGCTAAATTTAAACAATTGCGGTCGGCTGAGATATTGTAGTAAACGAAAAACCTGAAAAATAAAACTAGCTAAATTAAGAATGCCTAATAAATACCAAATGGTAGGAAAGGAAAAGAAAGCATGGGAATTGGCATTACTGTAATGATTTCTATTCTCGTTTGTACTCGATCAAACCGCGCCAGCGTGGTGTAGTGCTGAATATTTAAGCAGGGTGCCTACTAACTGCAGTGGAGTTGGGCGGGTTTGCCTAAGACGGAAAAAGGCTAAAATTTGACTTCAAACACCTACCCTAGAATAAGATTTAGAGTAGGAGATAGACGTCCTACAAGCGCCACAACGATCTAAACTTATCTAAACTAATCTTCCGAGATCGTATTCCGCAAGATATTCGCTTACTCAGTACATAATACGCTAAACTTCCTGTATAAATCTTAAACGTTGGTAATGTAATCAATTACTTGCATTGTTTGAAACACAAGTCCAAAATAGATACCTAAATAAGACTTAATTTGGAAAAGAATAGCTAAATCCACTAATTTCTAGGCTAATTTTTAAAATTCTGAATGTAGTAAATCTAAAAACAGGAACAAATGTACTCCCAATAAATAATGAATTTTTTCCTATCTAAAACAAAAACAGGCGTAACGATCTGTGTTTGAGTTTTTGTAATTAGTATACTAAACACATACGAGTGTGATTTACCTTGGTTGAAGTAAAATCTTCTATTTTTATATAAAAATGTATACATAATGACCAATAATGACATAAACATTAACTGAAAATAAGATCAGTATTTAATAAACGAATAAAAGCAATAAATTTTGTAATGCCCACGTCTAAACAACCTAATTTCAAGCCAACATTTATAAACCTACATATAAAAAATACAAAAAGACCCTATTTTTAACACTGAAATTAACTATTTACCTTGTTTTTATTAAGATTCAAAGATGGTTCACCGCAATCCAAATAAATAATAAGTATTAAAGTCAGTTATGTAAGTGTAAATTGACTTTCGCAATGAGGCAACAACAAAACAAAAGAATATCTTAGTTAGATTTGTCCCTACCAACTATAAGCAAGTCAACCTAAAAACCACACAAAAAGTGTAGTTATTAGAATTGATTGTCTTTGTAAACTAATTAAATTTGTGATACTAACAATAACCGAGTTTTACGAAAATCAATTTTTCACTACACAATCATATACAAAATTGGTCGAATTTTCTTCTACCTTTACACGAAGTATCTTAATTAGCGGGGTTGAGTTCCTATTAATAGCTCCGTGGAATTGCACACATTCGCAACCACTCGGCCTTTTAACGTCAATCACCAGGTCTTAGCTCTGTTGGTGATAACTCAAACGTCTCATAAACTGGTTCGTTTTTTAACACTTCTCTGAAGTCGGTAACAAAAGTATACATATTTAGATCAGCCTTAATAATATTTGATAAACTTAAGTTTTAAACCACAACCTTTTATGTGCAAATTCTCATTCCGCAAAGTTCAATATATTCCAATGATATTTGCCCTCGAATAATACTTATAATATTCTAGAACGAAACTTTAGCTTATTTACACGAATAAAACATATAAATATTCATTGTACACCTTATAATAATACCAAAAAACCATTAATTCTCTCACGTTACCCGTTCGTAACAAGGTTGAACATGTATTCTTAAAAATAAGGTTGCTAAACAATAGCACGCATTATCTCTGTTATATTTAAATTTAAATCTTTCACCTCAATCGTTTTCAAATAATGATCCCAAGACTGAAACGATCGTAGTTGCCAAATCGGCTGACCGGGCCTTAAAGGTTGTCCATTTTTGCGAAAAACAGGGTAATAAAACAAATTTTCGCCAGAACTATTAGACCGATCGAACACATACTTCGATTACCTTTAAAATATATTAAAACTCACAACTTTGAAATAGCTTCATTAAATGGTCATTAATAATTAACAAGTTACAAGTAATTCTGGAAAATTTATCAACTCTGACTGTGTGTTTTTTATTTTCTACAGCATATCTGCAAACAGGAACTGTATAAACTTAAAAGTTTTTAAGTTATAGACAGAAAACTGATTTCACCGTATTAACTTTAAAACGGAAAATCGATTTATGTTTAGATTTCTCTTTTATTCGAAACAATAATTATCGATAGTCAAACCCATTCTATTGCAAATTTCGGTTATCTTCGTCTAACTTGGCTGACTCTACAAAAAAATAATACAATATGCTTTATAAAGGTTGCACACAATTGTAAACGGTAATCTATAATACGCTACAGTATATAAAATAGTTAACGTTACACGAACGCATGTGACGCACCAGCATTCCCGCAAACGCAAACACCACGGCCCCAAAAACACCACACACACCACAAACCACCACACTCAAACACACACCCACACACACACACAAAACACACAACACACAAAACAACACAAAACCAACACACAAACACCACAAAACACCCAAACAACACACCACACACAACACAAAACCACAACACACACACCGGAACACAACAACTGGCACAAGCACAACACCACAAACCAGGCACGACACTGGGCACAGACAGGAGCACGGACGGGCACGGCACACGACGACAAGCACGAACGGGCACAGACCACAGCCACCACAGACCACGGGCACTGGGCACAACGGGCCCACAGACACTGGGACACGGGCACAAAGACACACAGACCACAGGCACACAGCACGGACCTGGGCCAGAACACGGACACAGACCACAGACACACAACAGGCACACAACACACAGACACTGGGCCCAACACTGGGCACCGCACACAGACCACGCACGGACACTGGACACCCCTGGGACACACAGGCACAACGGGCCCAACCCAAAGGGCACACTGGGCCCGAGCACTGGAGACCCACACAGACACCCTGGGCACAAGACCACGGACACGGGCACAACCACAGGGCACAAGCACAAAGACCTGGGCACGGCACACACCACAGCACCGACACGGGCACAAAACCCCACAGGGACGCACAGACACGGACCAACCACAGGCACGACACCACACAGCACCGACGCAAGCCACAGGCACGGACCACAGACACAGACCGGGACGGGCACTGGGCACAAAGACACGGACACCACAAGACCGCACAACACGGGCCAAGACGCACACACCCACTGGACACAAGACCACGCACACACCCGGCCTGGGCACGACACGGGCACGGGCACACAACACTGGGCACACAGACCAACAGACCTGGGCACGGCCTGGCCACAGACACTGGGCACAAAGCACACACGCACGACTGGGCACACCGGGCACAACCACGACACACCACTGGGGCACTGGGCCGCCAGCCTGGACCACAACCACACCAAGCACGGCCAGACCACAGACCACAGCCACAGGCACTGGGCCCAGACACAACGGGCCGGGCCCACAGCCGGGGCACTGGCACGGGGCACACAGACACGGGCCGACCACACCACCACAGACACACAGCCGGGCACAGCCACACAAGGCCACTGGCACTGGGCACAAGACACTGGCACAGACCAACAGACCTGGCACACAGACCCTGACACACACGGCATGGCACAGACCACAACGCACACACAAACACTGGCACACCAAAACACAAGAGCACTAACTGAAGACACTGGAAAGACAACTGGACACACACACAGACACTGGAGCACAAGACAACACAGGCACAAACACAACACTGGCACAAACGCACA
This sequence comes from Vesta saturnalis, assembly GCA_036346205.1. Taxonomy (NCBI): domain Eukaryota; kingdom Metazoa; phylum Arthropoda; class Insecta; order Coleoptera; family Lampyridae; genus Vesta; species Vesta saturnalis. Next base: position 392,323 of record JARFJB010002372.1, on the reverse strand, counting down.
AGACAGCACAGCCTGGAGCACCACACCACTGGCACGACATGGGCACACAGACAAACACAGAACACTGGAGCACAATGGGCACAAACACACATGGCACAGACACTGGAGCACACAGACACAAGACACAGACCACAGACACAACACACTGACACAGACACAATACACAAACACCAAAACAAAAAAAAAAAAAAAAAAAAAAAAAAAAAAAAAAAAAAAAAAAAAAAAAAAAAAAAAAAAAAAAAAAAAAAAAAAAAAAAAAAAAAAAAAAAAAAAAAAAAAAAAAAAAAAAAAAAAAAAAAAAAAAAAAAAAAAAAAAAAAAAAAAAAAAAAAAAAAAAAAAAAAAAAAAAAAAAAAAAAAAAAAAAAAAAAAAAAAAAAAAAAAAAAAAAAAAAAAAAAAAAAAAAAAAAAAAAAAAAAAAAAAAAAAAAAAAAAAAAAAAAAAAAAAAAAAAAAAAAAAAAAAAAAAAAAAAAAAAAAAAAAAAAAAAAAAAAAAACCCCCCCCCCCCCCCCCCCCCCCCCCCCCCCCCCCCCCCCCCCCCATAAAACACAAATACAAACACAAAACATAAAATAAAACAAACACAAACACAAACAACAATACAAACACACAAACACAAAAAAAAATAAAATACAACACAAAACACAAAAAAAACAAAAACAATACAAACAAAAAAAAAAATAAAATATAAAATAAATATAAAATACATAAAATAAAATAAAAATATAAATTAATAAATATATAAAAAAAATATAAATATTAATAAATATATAAATATAAAATAAATAAATATAAATATTAAATATAAAATAAAAAAATAAATATAAAATATAATAATAAAATATAATACAAACAATAAAATATAAATACAAAAAAATATAAACACATAAAACAAATACAAAATATAAACACAAAACAAAAAAATACAAAACAAACACAAAACAAAAACAAAACACAAACAACAAAACACAAAACACAAAACACAAACAAAAAAACACATAAAAAAAAAATAAAACACAAAAATTAAATAATAATATATAAATATAAATATAAAATAAATATAAAATATAAATACATAAATATTAAAATATAAATATATTAAAACATAAATAATAAAATAAATATAAAAATATAAATATAAAATAAATAAAAATATATAAAAAAATATATAAATAAAAATAAATAAAAATAAAATAAAAAATAAAACAAAATACAAAAAAAATAAATATAAATAATAAATAAAAATATAAAACAAATACAAAAACAAAATAAAAAACAAAATAAAAAAACAAAACAAAACAAAAAAAACAAACAAAAAAAACACAAAACACAAACAAAACCACAAAACTCACAAACACAAACACATGACACAACACACCACAACACGCACACAACACACAGACACACACACACAGACACACATGACACTGGGCACACAGACAGCACAAGAATGAACTGGGCACAAACTGGCACAATACACTGGCACAAAAACACAAACTACAAACTACACTAGACACTGGGCACAGAAACAAAACAAACTGGGCACTGGACACTGCACAAAACACTGAGAATAACTAACAATAAAACAAATCAAAAAATAGCAACAATACAAACTAATCATGAAACAAAACATAACCAAACACTAACATAAACACACAGACACTGGACACATAATACACTGGACACATACAGACTACGACACTAACAACACAAACACAACACAAACAACACACAAGCACAAAACACAACAAACAACAAATCAACTGACAAGACACTGGGCACTGACTAAACTGGGCACACATGAACAACATAACACTGACTAAATCTACAGACACTAAAAACACAATGAACAACAACACAAACAAACAACTGAATAACACACTAACACATATCAAAACATACAAACAAAAACATAAAATGATCACAGACACTATCAATACAAGGTATCAAAATAAACTGGGCACACATGACAAACATAAACTAACAACATGACAATAAAATCTATAATCACAAAATACTGGGAACACACAACAACAACAACAAACTGGAACACAGACACAACAAGACAAATACACAGACACTGCAACAACACACACACAGACACACAACACTGGAAGACACACTGGGCACAAAACACAAACACACAACAAGACTGGAGCACACAACACACAAGACACAGACACTAAACACACATAAGACTGGGCAAAATAGAATACATAAGCACTGAACAAGACACAACATGACACTGGGACTAAACTGGAGCAACATATAAAATATGAGCTCACTGAAAGACAAAAACATACTATAAGTCACACAGTAACAAACACTGAATACCAAAAAATAACAAACAAATACACAAGAATCACAACACTGCACAAAACCAACACAACACACAAACACATGGGCACAGCAACAGCACAAGACACAACACACAGACACAACACACTGGGCACACATAACACAAACAGAACGCACAGACACACACAAACACTGAAGCACACAAGATACACAGACACACAGACACTAGACAAGCATCAGAACACACAGAGCACAGACACAGAAAAACAACATACATGACATAACAAAACATGAAACTGCAAACATACAACAATAAATAGAAATACAAAACAAAACATATAAATAAAAACAAAATAAAAAACAATAAATATACATATACAAATAAAAAACAAATATAAATATAACATAAATAACCAAAAATCCACTACTTCACAAAAAACAACAAACAAACACAAACACAAAACAACACAACACTACACAACCACTCAACACACCACACACACACAACACACAACAAACAAACACACACACAAAACAAAATAAAACAAAAATAAAAAATCAACAAATAAACAAAAAAATAAAAAAAAACAACATCAAATAAATTAAAAACATACAAAAACATACAAAATAAACCAAAATCATACCCAAAACAAACCAAACACTCACCACACCACACCACAACACACAAACAAAACAAACACTAAACCAAACACAACACAAACAAAACCACAACCACAAACCAACACTCACACACAAACCACCACAAAAAAAACCCAAAAAACAAACACAAAAAAAAAAAAAAAAAAACCAAATAAAAAAAACAAAAAAAAAAAAAACCAAAAAAAACACAAAACACACTAAACAAAAATCAACCACTCCACACTCACAAACACACAACAACACAAAACACCAAACCACACTACACAAACACAAACACCCCCACACAACACCACAAACCCCCACAAACACAAACCAAAAAAACAAAATAACAAAAAAAAACAAAACAAATTTAAAAAAAATACATAAAAAAAAAAAAATCACAAACAAAAAAAACAAACAATCCAAAAAAAAAAACATCAACCAAAAAACAAAAACAAACACAAAAAAACAAAAACAAAAAAATTTCACACCCACACCACAAAAACCAACAAACACCAAACACAACCCCACACAACAACAAAAACACATAAAAAATTTACCTTTAAAAAAAAAAACAAACAATAAAAAAAATAAAAAAAAAAAACAAAAAAAAAAAAAAAAAACCAAAAAAAAAAAAAAAAAAATTAAAAAAATTTCAAAAAAAATTTAAAAAAAAAAAAAAAAAAAAAAACTTAAAAAAAATTTTAAAATAAAATCACTAAAAATAAAACAAAACAAAATCAACTAAAACAACAAACAAACCACACCAACAACAAAACACAAACACAAACACCAAACAAAACAAAAAACTAAACACAAAACACAAAACAAAACAACAAAACAAAAAAAAAAACACAACACAAACACAAACACACAAACACAAACACAAAACACAAACAAACACACAAACAAAAACACAAAACACAAACAAAACACAAACAAAACAAAACACAAACACAAAACACCAAAACACACAAACCACAAAAAAAACACAAAACAACACAAACCACAAAACAAACACACAAACACACAAACACACAAGCACGCAAACACACAAGCACACAAACACACACTCACACAAGCACAAAAACACAAACTCACAAACACACAAGCACCCTAATGGAATTTTATCAGAACTAATTGAGGGGCAGAAGTTAAATTGGATGGTTTGTAACATTTTTTAGTCTTGGTAGGTAATTTAACTCGTACGATTGATTAAATGTTAATTTAATTTTAATAACAGACTATTCAAAATAGCTTCATGGATAACGTTTACTGAAATTCGTTAACCTTCTGTTAATTAAACCTACACCCCACTATATTTTCTAGTATCGAGCTGTCGCCACCGGTACAAGTTGATGAGTTGATTAAGCTTGTAAAATGTTTAGTTGGTTTAAAAGTCGATTGTTTTGTGAACTATTGCTTTCACGTAATATCTCTGTGCATTTAAGATAATCTAATTTGGCTTTTACCCACACTAATAATCAATTTGGTGGTTTATTTAACTAACACTATGATATTTATGGTCATTTTCCCTAAATGTTTTTTGTTTTACAGAAATTTACAAGAATGTTAAGTGTCCTAAATAATAATGGTATGCTTTTATCTAGAGAAAACTTGTCTGAAGATGTTTATAGAACGTCAGATGATTTTAAGCTAGACGTTGTATGTATTTACGAAACTGACTTGGAGAAACTGGTTCTTTTACGTCCTACCAAACAAGTAACAAACGACAATATTGTAAATATTAGTGGAAATGATCAAAATTTGGATTGGTTGCCTGTAATTCAAAAAACCTTGCAATTTAATGATAATGTTGTTATTTATTCACAAGATGAAAAATGTAGTGGGTTACTTGGTTTTTACAATTGTCTTAAATGGGAATATAGCAGTAAAATTAAATCGTTCTTAATGTTAGATGAATGTCCAGTATTTGATGTTAATAACGAATTTTACTTTAAACAACACAAAAAACGACTTGCAATTAATGTTTTCAAAAACGGACAATGGGGCAGTAACAGGAGTGTAATAATGGAAAAACCAAGTAAAGGTAAAAGTGATTACGTGACAGGAAAATTTACTTCCAATGGAGCCTTTGAATGGAAGCAGAAAAGTCTGGACTTACACTCTAATCAGTCTTTAATCAATGTGAGCATTGACTTATACAATTTAACTTGTACACAATTAAAGTTCTTAGGTATATTATTGTCCTGTGAATTTTTTAACTATAATGAAAGCGAGTGGACGTTTAGTAAACTTAGCTAACAAAAAGGAAGCTAAATATAAACGTTTACAGTTTGAATTTTCGGGCTTAAATGAGTAGTAAGTGAACTTTTAAAACGGCATGTTAAAGAATTAGTCTTTTTTAGTGGTGATCGTTTAATGGGACTGGTAAATACGTCAAATCTTAAATCTACTGTCTACCTCCCAATAACCTTCTTATTTCCTGTACCACCTTCATGGTCTCTAAAAGAAGCCGCAACAATTCCTATGATATACATTACTGCTGCATACAGCTTAATCCATGTAAGTATTAACCGAAAAATCCCGAACTTGTTACCTATACCTATACCTATACCTTTTACGTAGCTTAATCGAATTAAAAAGGGGCAGAATGTTTTAATTCATTCTGGATCCGGAGGAGTTGGACAAGCAGCTATTAACATCGCCTTATATTACGATTGTAATATTTTTATTACTGTAGGTAGTCAGACGAAGAAAGAATTTATTTTAAATACATTTCCAAAAGTTTCTGGTATGCGAGCCATGCTATTAATCGACTGCTAAAAAACTATAATTTTTAGCCAATCATATCGGTAACTCTAGAGATACATCCTTTAGATCAATGATCTTAAAACAAACAAAAGGAAGAGGAGTTGATGTAATCATAAATTCACTCACGGATGACAAACTTACAACATCGATCCAGTGTCTTGCATCTGGTGGCAAGTTATACGAAATTGGAAAATACGATGCTTTGAAAAATAAAAAAATAAATTTTGAAACGTTTGCAAATAATCGTAGTTACTGTGGCATAGTGTTAGATGTGCTATCGTATCAACGGAAAAGCGATATTCCAATTATTAATTCTGTAAGTAATATTATTACAGAAGGAATTACAAAAGGATTTGTTAAACCAATTTATCACACTGTATTTTCTTATGATGAAGTTCCCGATATATTTCGTATTATGAGTAAAGGAGATCACATTGGGAAAAATATCATAGAACTTAGACGACCAGAATCAAATATATCGTCATTCGATTGCATACCAAGGTTGGTATTAACTGAACTAGAGCTATTGTATAGTGTGGACCTTGCAGGGCCCAATTTAATGCAAACAAATCGTATATTATTATTGGAGGTTTAGGAGGAATTGGTTTAGCATTAACTAATTGGTTAATTGCTAAAGGAGGAAAAAATATTGTCATATCATCCAGAAAAGGCCCAACGACAGGATATCAAAAAATGATGTTAAGGTAATGTTACTAATCTAATACTTTCCCTTAAACAATTTAATCTTAGAAATTGGAAAAATACTGGATCAACTGTTTTAATATCAACTTACGACGCTGCTACTAAAACTGGTTGTTTAAAGTTACTCCAAATTGCTGAAAATTTGGGTGTAATAGATGGTATTTTTAATTTAGCTTTAGTCTTAAAAGATGGTGCTATTGAAAATTTAGACAAACATGATTTTGAAGAAGTTTTGAAACCAAAAGTTTCAGTCGCACGTAATTTTGATGAAATAACACGCGAAATGTACCCATCTCTAAGGTAATAAATAAATTGTTGTAAACATCACTTAACAGATTTTTTTTAGATGTTTTGTAATGTTTTCTTCTTTTGCTACAGTTATAGGAAATGGAGGACAAAGCAATTATGGTTTAGCAAATTCAATCGTTGAACGAATTTGCGAAGAAAGAAAGAAGAATGGTTTCTCTGCGTTGGCCATACAATGGGGGATAATTGGAGAGGTCAGTTTAATACGTTCCTTAAATTTGAAAACAAGGTATTATGTTTAATGATCTAGAGAATATCGGTATTTAATTATTTACTAATATACTTATTGGCAACATTTAAAGGGTTAGTATATAGGAAGTATTTGTTCATAATCAATTAGAGTACGAAAAAAGAAGGTTAATCTTGAAAAAATAGTAACAAAAGCAAACTGACCAGATGTGAAGTTTTATTAATTATTCATAAAAAAATCAAAACATATGTCTACGGTACCTTTCCATTGTAATGACATCTCCTTTGATTGTCAAATAAACATTAAAATTGGTGACATCAAAATCTAGAAAAAGATCAACTAAACTCAATGGTTGGCGTGTGTTGTGATGTTGGCTGAATGACTCTTCATCCTGCTAATTAGTAGTGGCGCCACCCTACGTCGATCGGTTATGTAGCACGTGAATACGAGGATTGAGCACTGAACAGACGGGAAAAAATATACATCATCGTGAATTCATTCATTGTTAAAATTTGATAAAGCGGAATACCTTAATCAAAATCGTTAAAAAAAACTTCACCGCCTTAACCCTATACTAACTCATTGATACGTTCACTAAATTTGATTTTCAATTCCCGGCCTTTAACCAAGGTGCCTGGCTTGCTTTGTCTAGCGATTTAGGGGGTGGTCAAAAACGAGCCGGCCGTACAGGTGCAAACAAATAGTGCTCACCAAATAAACGACGAACAAAAATTAAGTACAGGCTAAATACTCACTAGAGCATCCAGCCCGTAAAGACAATATTTGTCACGGCATAGCTCAGTGGTGTGAGCGAGGTTCTTACAGAAAGATCGTAAAAGGCACTCGTAGAAACTCCAAAAATTGTCAAAATCCGTAGATAAAGTCAAAAGGCGCCACCTGTTAAAAACATTTATAACGGGAAAACGTCATGAGCTGGTGTTAGATTGGCCTAACAGGAAACCAAAACGTCACTCAAAACTAAACTACTTTACTACAAAAATTTTACTCCAAAAATCGTTACGCAAAGTTTACCTAAACTTCAATAAAATCCCAAGCTTTAAATATAAAAGCCGCAATGTTCGAAATAAAACCTAAAACTCAAAATTTATTAGCTTAACTAACTCAAAAATAACTGATACGACGGTAATTTAATTATACAAGTTAAAACGAAAAATTTGTCACCACAAAATTTAAACAAACGCGGTCAACAAAATCTATGATATTCTAAAATTTATCAAACGTCGTTATCGAGATGTAATACCCAAAGCTCATCTTCAAACAATTAACAAACTGCTTACCTTTTGGAAAATCAGGCATCAGCAAAGATGTCTACAATCGGTTGGTCGATACCTATAAAAATGCTTCAAAAGAGGGCGACTTACCGCACTACCCTCGTATGTGCAAAATCAAACAGCTGATCGGTCAGGGACGGACTCAATATCTAAATTTACGTTACTTTTAATTTAAAATCTCTTAATAAATCTGCACTTCAGTATAATTATTCTTCAAGAGAATCACTAATTCACTTTACAACCATTAGCAATTATCTCAGTCCACCCGGTATAAAATATGCACAAATTAAAAAAAAAACAAAATATTGCATTTAACCTACGTTAAAATGTCAATAATCAATGATATCTTTCAAATGTAATTACTTTACTTCCAACAAACATAAAATCTCGACGTTAATTTCGTTATCGCTTTACGCGACATATGATGCTGTACAACAAATAATAGGTTTACACTTTAAAAAAACACAATAAGTACACTAACCTAAAAATACATATATTGAATATTAATCAAAACAATACCGTTCTCGAAAGATCACACAATTGCTACTAAAACATATCTTTAAATAAATAAAATGTAGTTTACTTAAAAAGGTGCGAAACCATCTGGTGTCAGTATGCCCTGACTAAAATTATTGTAAATGTGAAATAAAAACCAAAGTAACAAACATTATAACCAATAAGCGGCGTTCTCTTGTAACGCCTAACCGAGCTGGTAGTGTAGTGGTGACACGACCTGCTTAGCATTCAGGAGGTAATGGGTTCGATTCCCGTTACCTTGTATGAGGTTTTTTCAGGGGGGTTTCCTCATACACATGTAGCGGCATGGTCACTGCGTATGTGCACACCATATGCGGCTACTTAGGCGAATGCTGGGGTAGTATTTTCCCCTTCAGAACCCTAACTCCGTTCCTTCCAATCCTATCCTGACCACACCCATCCTTAATCCCACCATGCATATATGCGTAATGTATGTATGTGTGCTGGGAATCCATCATTGTGGATGAAGGAGCTCGAAAAGCTCGAGCAGTCCGCACTCCCCCCCCCCCCCCTGCAACGCCTAAGCACATTTAATTTTGATACAATTTGTCAAGATCATAATTTAAAAAAATACTCAGATAGATTTAGATATTAAAAATTATAAAACGAATGAATACGCATGCAGTAATATTTAAACGATACTAAAAGAAAAACCAAACTTGAATTACAAAAAGGCACCGTATTCAATAGTACACTTATAACATTAAACATACACCAGAATGTAATAAATTTATTATAAGTTTTGTTATAAACGAATAAGTTCAAAGGTAAATATGTAATTAAAAATTACTATTCATTTTATTAAATACATAAATAAAAAGTTTACCTCGAGTAGGATTTGAACCTACGACCTGTACTTTGCTAAAGTACCGCGCTAACCAACTGCACTATCGAGATTCAAGCCCCAATCGATGTAAATTTTGTCTTTATGTATGTAGAAGTGATGTAAATTCTAAATATAATGAGATTACAATCAAATTACTTATATTAATGGCATTTGAGTCTGCAATATCGCAAGGATTCACTCATACCAAAGCTACTTGACTAATATTAATTTGTAACGAATAAGTTCAAAGGTAAATATGTGATAAACTTTTTATTTACGTATTTAATAAAATCAATAATAATTTTTAATTAGAATTGAGTAAAATTTGTCATCCACAGCAAAAAAAAATGCACAAAAGAATTTACCTGAAATTCGTTACACAAACTTCATTGGTACCTATAGATGGCCTCGACTGCGACGGAAACGTGATCGGGATTGATACTGCACTAGGCTCTTCCAGCATTACTTAAATCGTGAATACATCTCTCTTCCATACATTTGATTGACATTACAATTGGTTGTAATGGCGCTAATACTTGAAACTTCTATAAAACTTCGATTATGCTACTGTGTACAAGTACTAAATATCACTTATTAATTTTAAAATAACGAAAAACGAAAAGATTTTTATTTGCAGCAGTTTGCAGTTTGTTTGACGTCGGCAATACACCCAAAAGTTACCATTTTAAACAGTAACTTGTTACTTTAATCCGCAAAAAAAACAAAGTGCGAAGCAGCAGGTCCATAGAACATGGCTAAGCACTTCAAAAAAAGACGAAACCCACTTCTACGTCCAAATGTGTCACTATAACAAACGATACGTAACCGAAAAGAATAACTTAGGATGTGTTGAGCCAACATATTATTCCTTTTATCCAACCCCTACTTAACTCCGCTTCTGCCTGTATTGCATTGACTGCAAACAAACACTCATGAATCTACCCCAGCATTCTGGTATAGACTGATCATAATTACTCATTATCCTCCATGTCGTTTTTTTAACCACCTCCGCTCTAATTTACCCAAAAACTTTAATATACCACTCGGCGCATTCACGAAGTTTAACTCAACGATCAAAGGAAGGATTGCCTTATCGGCAACTGTTTCTTCTGGAAACTTTACCTTAAGTAATTAGACACTTGATCAATTGGAATTTTCATGCAAAGTAGCCTTTACTGCTATGTACTTAAAGTCCAATCTTTTGTTTTTGAAACCTAACTCTTATCAACATTAATGGTGTCGGTCTGGCGGCTTACAAACCACCTTGCAAAACATGTACCTTACACTGTAATATTTGAATACGTTCTTGAATTAAATAAAAATATTACGCAATCCCAACGTGATTTAACTAAATTAAAATACGAAAGCATTCCTTTATACAAAACTATCCCTATTTAAAAATATACTAATATTAAAAATAACAAGAACATTTACTCTAACAACACCCTAATTGTCACTTATGAATGAAACGTGATTCTACAAATAAAAATGTCTATTCATAAATACCTCCAAACACAAAAAAGAAGGTAATCAAATAAAAACATTTACACTATTTTAACTCGAAATTAAAAAAAAAATTAGCACAAAACCAACTATCTACGGTCTGTTCCTTAATATTTACCCACAAGATGACTGTTCAATTCTCTGATTAGAGAGATTGAGTGTTTGGGGTTTAATGTGAGGGATACGCCGTCACTCGTATCAGTTGTAGACTAGACCTCACAACCCTGTTTGAGTAATTGAATAAAAATGAGATTCATTCAAAGAATAATTTATTTCCTATTATTTACACTTTATATACAGATTTTAACATTACGTATTTTATTGTTTGATCCAGTTACTAGGTCATGTTTATTCATTTAAGCGCCTTTTTGTGCTCACTAGTTATAATGTACATAATATGTGTGTAGTTACAACCTTGCACACTTTTGTATCAGCATGTTTGTTGCAATAATTAACCTGCTTTATATTTATTCTACTTACTAATCGTTTTATATATTTCTTAATTGTTATGTCTTAATTCTAATTATATTTCTCAACTTATTACTATAAAATTGTTAAAAATACCCTATTTAGTCTGTGGAAGATTAAACATTCTGCCAGGCCCGAAGTTCATGTTCAATTGCAGATTGAACATTCTGCCGCGACGAGGTGGTTGGGATGGTATAAAGTTGTTCCATCTGAAATCTTTCTTCTTCTGTTTCTCCGGGTTTTTTCTTTCGATGTATTTTTGTCCATGCCTTGTATGCCCCCCAGATTACTAGGGCTATTCCTAGTAGTATTGCTGTACTTGCGAGACTGTTTAGTCTGGAATGTGATGATATCTTCTCCCAGTGGGTGTTGATTATATCTTGTAGGATTGCTTCTTCTTCTTGTTTTAAGTCACTTAGTTGATCTGTTGCCTTTAGTATGGTTTGTTGTAATGGTTATATATTTCGTTGATGAGGTTTACTGCTATTTGATATAAGTTTAGATTGTGTAAGTTTAGCTGGTTTTCATCTATGGTCTTGTCCCATTTTTCCATTGTGGATATTGCGTCCAGTACCAGGTTTAGTTTCTTCATGAAGCTTTCGAGTTGTCTGTTGAGTCTTATTTCTGTGTTGCTAAATGTTGATAGTGCTGATAGCATCAATTTGGTTTGACGGTCTGCAGTTTTCATTAGTTCTTGTTGGTTCTTGGTTAATGCGTTGATGTCTTTGTATACTTCGTCATTTACTACAAATATTGATGTCAGAATGTCCCCTAGCATACCCCTTTTCTTTCTTGAGTGGATAATTGATCGTATTCCTTCTTGTAACCATTTTAGTTATTTACTTAATTCACTTGTGTGATGAGTCAACTCATTGCAGTGTATTTCTTTTGATATTCTTGTGGCTTGCCGGCAAAGCTTGTCAAACCCTTGTGTAGCGTTTACTGCTTCTATAATATCCTCCAAGTGCTACTTGTAGTACGTGAGATTGTTTTCGTTTCTTCCTTGCCCGGATGTCTTCGTGCTCGTGTTGTTTTTTGGCCGGAGAGTGTATGGGGATCAAGTTCCGAATATGCCTTTTACTGGTTTTACCATCTGGTTTGCGGGTTATTACGATGCGAACCTTGCCGTCTGCTGCTGCATGGACTTCTGTTACTTTCTCTAATGGCCACTTAGCGGGGTGTAAACTTTCGTCCTTTACTAACACTATCTCGTTTACTATCACGTTTTCCTCGCTTTGCTTCCATTTGTACCTTTGTTGCAGACTGTTTAAATATTCCGATGACCAAATTTTCCAAAAGACCGCCTTTATTTTCTGCACTAGTTTCCATCTTGTATTTAGATTTTCTTGAATAGTGCTTGTTGTGTGTTGTAATGGAGCTACCAGTACTTCTCCAGTTAAAAAATGGCCAGGAGTTAATATGATATCTCCTGGTTCCATTGTGATTGGTATTAATGGTCTTGAGTTTAGACATGCTTCTATTTGGTGCATTAGTGTAGTTAGTTCCTCGTATGTTAATGTTACTTCTCTAATAACTCGCCTCATGTGGTGTTTAACTGACTTCACTCCGGCTTCCCACAGGCCGCCAACATGTGGTGTGGACGGTGGTATGAAGTGCCATTTTATCCCAACTGTTGATTCTTGGGTTTTCACTTCTTCCATAATTGCCTGAACTTTATTTTGAAGCATGTTATTTGCTCCTACAACATTTTTACCATTGTCACTATAAATGTGTGTGCAAGGGCCTCTCCTGGATGTAAATCTTCTCATAGCTGCTAAAAATGTTTCTGTGGTCATGTCACTTACTACTTCCAGATGTATTGCCTTGGTTGTTAGGCAGATGAATATTGCGATCTGTCCTTTATATGCTTCGTGTCCTCTTCCTTTCCATAATCTTATTTGAATTGGACCGGCGTAATCTATCCCTGTGTGTGTGAATGGTGAATTTGGAGTTACCCTAGCCGCGGACAATTCCCCCATAAGCTGTTGTGTAGTCTGTTTCTTGTATCTGATGCATGTCGTGCATGAATGGATGATTGATTTACTGCCCTTTTGCCGTTTATTATCCAGTATTTTCTGCGTAGGTATGCAAGTGTGATCTGGGTCCCCCCATGCAGTGTTTTTTGGAGAGCCTTTAGTATCACTAGATTTGTAAGTTGTTGGCCTGGTGGTAGTATTATAGGATGCTTTTCGTCGAATGACAATTGTGAATTGTGTAATCTCCCTCCCACACGTAGGATGCCTTCTCCATCTATAAATGGGTTGAGTGTTGCCAGTTGATTGTTTTTCAAAACTTGTCGCTGTTTTTGTAGTGCTTCTAACTCCTTGCCGAAGTGCTGGTGCTGTGTTATTATGATGACTTGATACATTGCCCTGCTTAATTCTTCTAATTCTAGGTATTTGTGTTTACTTTGCTGTCTTCTGCATGCCTTGCTGAATCGGTTGCAGTAGGCGATCACTCGTTGTAGTCGTTGCAATGACGAAAATCGGTTTATGATGCTGTTGTCTTCTATTTTTATGGTTGTCAGACATCTCTTCAGCTCTAGTTTTGTGGTTGTGTTTGGTGTTTGGTATTCTCTCCATACATTTGTTTTCAGCCACTCCGGTCCATTCCACCATATGGATTTGGTCTTTATTTTGGATGCTGGGTATCCTCTTGACAGGATGTCTGCTGGGTTTTCTTCTGTGCTGACATAATTCCATTGTTGATGTGGTACGAGTTCATTGATTCCCATAACCCTATTGGCTACGAACGTTTTCCATCTGGATGGCTCCCCTTTGATCCATGCTATTGTTATCATGGAGTTGCTCCGTGCAAACACAGTTATGTTTGGAATTTCTACTGCTTCTGCTGTTCTCCTCAATAGTTTCGCTAATAGTACTGCTGCGCATACTTTAGTTCTTCTATAGCTTTTAATTCATCCCGGAACTTCACCCATTTTGCTGCTATGTTATCAGGTACTTTTTGATCCCATTTGATAGCGCTTATCCATAATTATTGTATTATTAGTTTGGCTGTTATTGTTATTGGACTGACCCATCCTAGCGGGCCGAAGATTTTTGCTGTTTCTGATAGTATGCTTCTTTTTGTTAATGTTTTGTTGTTGAGTGCTACCTTGAATTGAAAGCTGTCTTGATCTAGGGATTTTCTTGATTCGTTTTGGTTGATATCCAGTGGTTCCGACGTTTCTTTTTCTTCTTTCCATAGTTCTTTCTGATTTCCTGCCCATTTTCTTAACGTAAACCCTCCTCTCGCTGATAATGTGATTAATTCTTCCTGTAAAGTTTTTCCGTCTTCTATAGTTGTGGTTCCAGTTAACAGGTCATCCACGTAATAATCTTTCAGTGTTACTGCTGATGCTTGCAGGTAATTGTTTTGTTCATCTTGGGCTAGTTGCTGTAATGTACTTACCGCTAGGTAAGGTGCGGAAGCTGTTCCATATGTAACGGTTGTAAGTTGATACTCTTTGATTGGTTCCCTTGGTGTGGTTTGTTGGTAGTGTTCTTCACACTTCTCATCTTGTTGGGACATTTTCACTGCCCTTGGAATTTCCTCGAGTTCCCAAAATTTTTCTAATTGCGTTTCTTCTTCCCGTGACACCATACTGACTATCGTCACTTCTTTTTTAGGAGTGTAGATCTGCCCTGACAAAATCCATCCTAATTCTGAGTTCTGACCTAATACGTCGCCTGTTTTTTTTACCCCGTCTAGTATTAGTTTTGCGTAATCTTCAGCTCCCAGGAGCACGTCTATTGGCCCTGGTTTATTGAGTGTGGGATCTGCCAATATTTGGTTTGTTCACTGGTTGTTGTCGAACTTGAATTGTTTCATGGGGAGATTCTCCGTGATCTTTTTCAGCACTATAACTTCTGTGGTAAGTGAAAAGGTACTTGGATGTAAAGGTTTTAGTTGGATGTTTGTTTTTGAGGTTGCCTTGGTTGGTGTAGAACCTCCTAAAGCGCTGATCTCGGGGTATACTTTTTGGCTTGGTAGTCTTAGTAGCTGTGCAGAATCTTCCGTAATAAATGATGCCTGTGACCCTGGGTCGATTAATACTCGTAACATGTGAAATTCACCGAAGATGTCCTTTATTCTGATAATTGCTGTAGCTAATAAAGCTTCTTTTTTTCTATTTTCGGGGCTGCATGCTTCCTTAACTTTATATTTATATTTAACTTTATATTTATTCTACTTACTAACCGTTTTATATATTTCTTAATTGTTATGTCTTAATTCTAATTATATTTCTCAACTTATTAGTATAAAATTGTTAAAAATACCCTGTTTAATCTGTGCAAGATTAAACAGTGACAAATATTGTTTGTCTATGTCACCATACTCTTTGTAAAACATATTTATCTGGGACTCCATCCCATTATAACCCTAGATTATGTGACTTGGATCTACAATAATAAAATAACTGTCCATGATAATTCTTACCTTCCGACCTACTTGTACATATGGATAGAAGGTTGTGTCATTTTAACTTTGATAAAGAGTGTGTGTGTGTGTGTGTGCGTGTGTGTGTATGTGAATTTATGTGCGTGTGAGAGTGTGTGTATGTGTGTGTGTGGTGTGTGTGCGTGTAGTGTGTGTGTGTGTGTGTGTGTGTGTGTGTGTGTGTGTGTGTGTTTGTGTGTGTGTTTGTGTGTTTGTGTGTGTTGGTGTGGTTTAATTTGTGCGTTGTTAGTGTGTGTGCGTGTGTGTGTGTGTGCGTGTGTGTGTGTGTGTCTGTGTGTGTGTGTGTGTGTGTGTGTGTGTGTGTGTGTGTGTGTGTGTGTGTGTGTGTGTGTGTGTGTGTGTGTGTGTGAATGTGTGCGGTTGAGAACGCACCAACGCAAGAACTTGCGAAAGCACGAACGCACGAGCGCACTAGCGCGCGAGCACGCGAGCGTACGAGCGCACGCTCGCACTCATACAGACACACCCTCGTACACATGCACACGCACACATCTACTAATCGACCCAGCGATAGTGATAGTCCAGTGCAAAACTTTCATTACCTACATATGTATATGTACGTTGGAAGATGAAGAAGTATTCTTAAAATTATCTCATTTCTATTTTGTTGGCTGAAAGGTCGTGTGTTGTTCTGCACCAGATATTTTGTCATAAGTACACTGTTAAGTGTCCTGGTGCTAAATGCACAAAGTAAAAATTGTAATTGATTGTTCAACTGTAATGAATTATAATTTACATAACCTTTGTCATTATAATTAAACTACTAACAGTTATTAAAGGTACTTAGCTATTTTGGGCTTTTAATGGTGTGCTTTTGTATATTAAAGCATTAATACAAAAATACACCATTTCAAACCTATTTACCCAAGGTAAAAGTTGGATTTTAGGGTAAATTTGCTTCCCGCAGAGGTTCACAATCAATGAATAGCACCAAAATTACTACGAGACCATCACTCAACTCAGAAAACTATCTAAAGGTTTTATGAAGATGGGCAACTCACGCAACAACTTGTAGCAAGGTTATTCCAATTGAACAAGACCACAATTTATACCAGATTATGTGGGGCTAGAACATGTAAAGTTAGTACTCACTAGAGTTAAGGGGCGCAATACTAGTTGCATATCAACCAATTGGAAAGAGTCAGCGCTATCACCAAGCTGAGGATAGCTTTGACGATTTTACTAGCACATCGTCCAGATTTGAATGAGGTTTTGTATGTAGAAGCAAGACAATACGCCCTCTCAGACGTCCTAATAACTAAGTACTTCATCCTGTAGAACAGCAGCAGCGCCATACCGCAAAAACACTTCAACAATGAGAAAGATAAAAAACGCAATACAAATAAAGATCCACGATTTTTGAGTGATTAAATATATTATTAGGTGCCAACGTCGGAAAAAGGCGTACAATAAGATTTAATAAACATACTAAGTCAAACAAGGTTCATACTCCATAACTGGTCAGCAAATAAAGAAAATCAAGTAAACAATATTTCAGTAGAATCAAAAGAATTTTAATTTAAAAATTTTAATACAGGTAACCTGAAGAAATATTACGGATACCACATCAATAAATTTTTCACATCCAAAGTACAAAAAATCATCACCAAAATGACAAAACCCAACATAAAATAAATTATAGCTAAAGAAATCAACATAGGATAAAGAAATGCCAGGATTACACTCAAAATATAATGAAGGAGGTTTACAAATGAATTTTAAATGATAACACAGACACAATGAAAAAGCAATGGAACCACATAAAGCAAAAGAAGAGCGAGCCGGTGTAGTATCTGGAGCGCTAAGCCATCATGCAGAAGGGTCGGAGGGAATGGATACATATAAAGAGCTTTATCATTTGTAATCGGCAAGTAAGTAAGAACAAATTACTATCCCTTAATCCATTCCAAAATAAAAAGATAATCAGGAAAATCATCGCTATCCGGGATTGAGAAGCGCCTAGTTATTCTGCAAGTGTTTAAGCGTTTAGAACATGCGGGTTTAACGTTAAGTAAGGAAAAATGTTCCTTTTGTCGTGACGAATTGCTTTATTTAGGTTATGTTGTAAATTCTACCGGTTTATCAGTTGATGCTGAGAAAGTTGAAGCTATTTTGAAGATTCCTCTTCCAATTACAATTTTTTTTTTATGATTGTGGACCTGAACAGGCTAAATAAGGCCTATCGTGCTAAAGCACTTAGGAGGATGAATAGAGGGATAATGAATTGCCAATAGATGCCTATGAACAGCTACCTTAAATTTTCTCATATCATAAGTGAGAGGAAAACAGGAACTAGGGAGATCATTTCAGAGTTTAGAAGCCGTGTAGAAAAATGTGGATTGTGCCCGTTTGGTACGACAAGTGGAGATTTGTACTGCAAACTGATGATGTGAATGAGCGGACCGAGTGTTTCTAGCAAAGATAGCCGTAGATGGTATCAAAGAATGTAATTCACCAGCACAATAGCCGTTGTAATAACGATAATACAAAGAAAGAACTGAAACCATCCTTCTATGCTCAAGGGACTGTATGTGAGAAGTTAAGGACGGGTCATTTATAAGCCTAATCGTTCTCTTTTGAATACGATCAACGATATCGAGAGCGTATTGGGGAGCACTAACCCAAAGGTGAGAATTATATTCCAGATGAGGCCGAATTTGGGCCTTATACAGCAGAAGGAGTTGTTGAGAGGTAAAGTACTGCTTAGATCTGTACAAGAAGCCTATTTTACGAGCAGCTGTTTTGGTAGCTGACAGAAGATGGTCAACCCATAAGAGATTTGAAGATACAGTCATACCCAACAGACTAATAGAGTCTGAAAACTTAAGAACTGAGCCATTCATACTTACAACAGGAAATGATCTATCTTTTTTGGCGGACATAAGGCAACATTGAGTTTTGTTAGCATTAAATTTAACTAGATTATTGCTTCCCCATTGGAGAATACGTTGAATGTCTTTGTTGATTGAATTTGCCATTTCAGCTTTAATTTCTTGATTTGACATAGAAGGTGGATTATCACTATGAGTAGACTGAGATGAACTACAGTGAAGAGTGCTATCGTCAGCAAAGCAATGGATGGGGTTAGTTGTTGAAGAAATAAGGTCGTTTATGTACAGCAGAAAAAGTGTAGGCGCTATAACGGATCCCTGTGGTACGCCCGCGTTAATGCTAACTTCTTTTGAAAAAAAGCCATCAACTACGACACGTATTCGTCTTTTATCAAGGAAACTAGAAACCCAGTTATGGAAGTCAGAAGAATAATCGGTATGGCGTCGTGGTATCGTACCGTCTTATAGCACAGTTTTCGTTTACTATTGCTCCCTTACGAAATTGTTAAAGGAGAATGTACATTTTGAGTGAACGGAGGATTGTAGCGAAGCTTTAGATATTATTAAGAATTGTTTAGTAACAGCACCGATTTTAACATTTCCTGATTTTAATCTACCGTTTTCGATACAAACTGACGCATCAGATTATGGAATTGGCTCAGTTTTAACGCAGACTATTGACGGAGTAGAGAAACTAATATGTTATAATAGTAGATCATTGACGCGTAGTGAACGGAAGTTTTCGACTACGGAGAAGGAGTGTTTGGCAGTGTTATGGTCGATATAAAAGCTTAGACCATATTTTGAAGGCGTTAAGTTTACCGTTATTACGGATCGTTAGTGTGGTTGCATAATTTGAAGGATCCGACAGGAAGATTGGCTCTATGGACGGTTAGGCTCCAACGATATGATTTTAAAGTGATACATCCAAAAGGTGGAGATCATGTGGTACCCTACAACTTATCGCGTTCAGTTCCAGTCATTGAGGAGACGTCTATTGAAGATAATACCGATCGTGACACAACCGGCGAAGACAATACTGAGAAAGACCAGGTGGAGGAAGATAAGTGGATTGAGAGGATGAAAAGATATATTGAGGACCGATCTATAGCGTACCCAAAGTGTAGAATTCAAAATGGGAAGTGAAGACTCAGAAAGTTGGCGTGAAATTGTTCCAAAAGCGAAGCGTGACGAAGTGTTAAGGAAATATCATGACGAACCTACAGCAGGACATGCAGGAATATTTAAGACATATGAGCGTGTAGCGAAATTGTATTATTCATATAAGGTAAAGAGTGATGTGAATAAGTATGAAGTATGTATGGCGCTTAAACCCGAACAACGATTACCGGCTGGACTTGTGACTCAGTATCCA
The DNA here is from genome assembly GCA_036346205.1 of Vesta saturnalis. NCBI lineage: Eukaryota > Metazoa > Arthropoda > Insecta > Coleoptera > Lampyridae > Vesta > Vesta saturnalis. The sequence continues at coordinate 372,120 of JARFJB010002372.1, read as the reverse complement.
GTTATTAACAAACCGTGGCAGATGATTTCTACAGATATAGTAAGACCTCTTCCTAGGTCTAAAAGTGGGTATAGTTATGTTTTAGTGGTATCGAATTATTTTTCGAAGTTTGTGTTACTTTTCCCGTTCCGTACGGCTATGGCCGCAAGTGTGGTAAAGAATATTGAAGAGAATGTGTTTTTATTGTTTGGAGTACCTTTGTATGTATTATGTGATAACGAATTACAATTTCGAAGTGAACATTTTAGGAATATGGTGGCCTCGTGTAACGCTAAGATGATTTTTAATGCCAATTATCACCCTCAGGCGAACCCAACGGAAAGGGTTAAATGCGTAATGAAGACATGGAGAACTTGTAGGAGGAAATACCCTGAATGATGATGTCGCGTTTGCAGATAGAGAACCTTTAATTGCCAGAGGCAATGTGCTACAAGAAGTTTATGACGATATTAAGAGAAGACTGAATGCTGCTTATATTAAGAGCAAGAAATATTACGATTTACCTCGAAGATTTGCTACACTTCAAGTAGGAGACACTGTGTGAAGGAAGAATTACGTTTTATCGGACGCGTCGCGTTATTTTACTTCGACGTTAGCACCTAAACTGATTGGACCTTTTATATAAAGAAAAAAGTATTGTATCAGACGTATGAGTTATCGGACGCCTCGGGCGATTCCAGAGGTATATGGCATACCAAAGATTTAAAGCTCTGACCCTCAGACGATTATGTTAGTTAACATCTTAGTATAAGGTTGTTAGACAAGTGCATTATAAATTGGAATTTTCCTTTATGTTTCAATTATTTCTACCACCAGATGGATGTTGGTTGGGCGAGTGGATGACTGTTTAATATTTCGGATCTTGTTTGTTTTGCTTGTGTCCTTGGGGCACATTTGGCTGTGTAGGGACGGCGTTAGAATTTTCCTACAGCAAAGGCCAACTAATTGTCGTAAGAGGCGACTAATCAAAGGGGCTCGTTGAGGTGGAGTGAATGGAGGAAGTGGACGAGGTATTGGTGTGGAAATATGGGTTCCTTGCTGGAATTCTGTTGGGTACATTGAGAAATTTATTCGGTTACGAGAGTATGGTGGGTGTGGGTTTATCATATAATGTACAAACGGGTTGTACTCGGTTACGAAAGCTCGTGGGTAGTGTAACTGTAGGAGTCATATAAATGTGAATTATTTAAGTTTACTTTCCTATTTAAGAATGGGGCAGGCTATGTAGGGTTAGTTAGACCTATGTTTGGGTTGTTATGGTTGCGGTTATAGGTACATACATATATATGTAGATATATGTAACGCATATTCATTTTGAGTTCATTTTAGTATAGTAAAATTTCTGTAGTATTCGACCGTTTCGGTTACTGACGGCGTGTTTAGTTATTCTGGATTTTTGGGTAACGTTAGGTTAGTTATTACCTTAGACAGGATTATTTAGTTTAGGACAGTCTTGGGAAGTCTGACTATGTTGCTTTGTTGATGATTACGATACTTGTTTAACGAGTGTGATAGCTTATTGAATTGACGACTGTATACCGATTTGAGACCTCTCGATTTGTGACTTCTTCTGTTGAAGTTTACCGGATTTGACTTTATTAATTTTGTTTTTTTGGGTGAATGTGTTGTTTTTTTGCTATTTTGGGATGAATGATGTCGAAAACAATGGGAGGGCGTTGGGTTGTGAATTAGCCATGTGGGACATGACTATGGACCTCCCAACGTCAACGGGTTTAGTCCCGCGCGTATTGAAAGTGGCGTAGGTGGTATTTCGTGGGGATGACCCCTCACCAATTGTGGAGCGACAGCTCGTTTTGTGCTTTTGTTTTTTACCACGCATCGGCGGTGGTGATTTGTTTTAATGGTTTAGGCCAGTCCCCATGGCTCTGGACCGCTTCTCAGCCAGGTCATGTTCAGGGTTTGATTTCAGCCTACCTTGTTTTGGGATCGGTGCTCTACAATCCCCGACTGCCTCGTAGTGGCGGTGCTACGATCCAGTTTTGCTTTTGTTTATCGTTGTCTTGGTGATGGGGAGCGGAGCAGATCCACTCTCCAGCACACAACCGTTAGTTGAGTTGTTGCTTCAGGAGCTGACCTCGGTGAAGCGTTTCGATTTTTTGACTGAATGTAGGTCCTCTGAGACCGGTATTTTTGAGCTTTCCTGGAAGAAATTTTCCTTGTGAGGGAGGAGTAAGGTTGTTTTGACGCACCGTATATGTGCAAGATTTTGATAACATACGTTACGTGTTTTGAGTGCAACTGAAGTGAGTTTGCGTGAAAAGAATTTGTTTGTTTGTGTGTCGTAAATGATACGCCATTAAACTTTTAATGAAGCCTTAGTTAACGTATGAAGGAATATTTGAACGTTGTAGAAAGATTTTCGCGTTGAAAGAGTTAAATTTTGTTGAGAAATAATGTTTTGGGTAAATTCTTATTGATACGACACTGGTAAAACTACTGGCCTTTTGCTACTATGTGTGGAGGAATTTTAACTGAACGAGGTGGTTGTAGGCGTGTGAGTGGGTGGGTTGTGATATGTTGATGTGTTGTTGGCGTGTGGTAAGGAATATGTATGTATATGTTTGCTTGTAGAAACTTTTGTAATAGTGTCCAATAATGGTAAATAAATGCTTATTCACGAATGAAGGTGATAGAATGTGAGGGTGTTCGTTAGATTTTGCGGAAATAAAATCAGCGCACATGTAAGGTATGAGTGGAAAGGTGAGATACGATCTGGTGAATGTACTGAATAAATATGGTGAGGATAGACGATTTTTTCGAGGAGATATTATAAATGTTCATGTAAAATAAAGATGGCAGCGAGTGTATAAGGGTAGTGTGATTGTCCATGTTGGACATTGTGACCCGAGGTGGAGTCGCAGTGGAATATGGTGAGCAGAAGGTATATAAGCGAGTGTCTAGATTAGAAGGGTGGGTAGTTGTAAGTTTGCTAGGTGGTTGGAGGTTTTTTAGTACGGGATGCGCGCGTGATGACCATCAGAATGGATAGTTGTTGGAGTTTCTTTGTGAAAATTATAGCGGGGCCTGTTTAGCCACTACTAAACCGTATAGACATTTACAAATAACTAATGTAATAGATTGAGAGTTGAAGGAAAACATTAGTGACTTTATTCAAGAAATAAAAAGTGTTTAGGCAGACTAGAAGTTAATACAACGAATATCTTGTTATTAGTGTTCGATGTGAGACGCGTGACCTAAGGTTATTATAAAGAGACCTGGAGGTAACCATAAATGCTAACGAAATAAATGCTTATGAAATTTATTTTAAATACTAGTGATCATCATCAATATTGAATGTGTACAGTCAGTAGCAATACCACAGTAATTGTATGAAGGCAGATAAGAACATTAATATATATATATATATATATATATATATATATATATATATATATATATATATATATATGGAAATAACCATTACTTTATTGTGGTAAACGTGTAGAAGGGCAAACATCACAGTATAGGACGATTTGTTGTTAGGCGGAAGAGTCGGACGCGTGTGGACTATAGCCGAGTGCGTGGGCGGATACGGCTACATCTCGGGTTTGTGCTTAGTAGAATTTTTAAAAGGGTTATCTGAGGCAGACCATTTACAGCACCGGAAAAGGATTAATGGATGTGATAAGTAAAGATTAGCTTTATGAATTTTATTGAACCAAAGCAAGTACGAAAATCTTTTAAGTATACATTTTTTTTCTCTTTACTGTTATTCTTGCATTAAGTACGGTAAAAAAAGGTAATCGAACTTTAATTATTTTGTTGTGTTTAGCTTTAAGAAAATGGGAAATTTTAATCGTACGTATTTCTGGGTGGCTTTTGTTAACCACACCATTATATATAATTTATATGCAGAATTTGTCAATATACATCCACTTTTAACTTTACTTTGTCGTTTATTTGGATCAATCGTGTGCCTAACTGGTTACACATTCTGATAAGCGAAATTAGTCTGTGTATTTTCGAATTTAAGGATCAATTGGAAATTGCATAATGAGCCAGATCGATCACAACATTTCATTTTAGCTTTGAAATATTAAAGCAGAACACTACTAACAAAGCACTTATTTTTCTTTCACTATTCAGCCTACATTACTATTTTGAAGTATTAAAGTTTAAACATATTACTGAATGTATATTTGAAGTATCAATAAAATATAACTTTTATTGATGATACAAGCACTAATAATTCTAATGTTGCATTACGCAGCAATTAACGAACATTGTTTCTTATGATAATAATTCATTGTTAAACCGATTTCGTTTATTTTGTTTAAAATTTTCTAAATTGGGAACATTTATTTAATTCAAAGTTTTATAACAGAAATATAAAGTTTTAGATATACGAGGGACATTTTAAAAACTACATAAGTTAACGATTTATTTTTATGAATTGGAGTTTCTATTTATACGGGGTGCTTTCATTAAGTTATAACAACCCGCGTATCACTAAATTTTGTGAAGTTTTGAGTTGATTTGTTAGGGAGTGTGTTTGACTTTGAGAATTTAGTGTATGAATTCACTGAGTAGGCTGCAATCCTGTCTTCCACAGTCAGATATGATTAATTTATCATCTCGCCTAAGACGATTTATTCTAACAAAATTTAAGATTGTGGTGGCGCCAAGAGACATCTTTCCCGAACTGACCTGTATAATTTGTGAATTTATGGTAAGTGTAAGGTGTTTGAGCTTGTTATTCAATCATTTTACCCCTTATCTCGACCCCGCTCATTTCCACTGTAGCTGGCTTGGCAAACCGCTTACTAATGTAATAATACGTGACGCCTAGTGCGGATTGGACGTGTAACACACCATGTTCTTTACGTAGCCATAATAGAAATAATCTAATGTATTACCATCTGAGGTTCTTGGGGGCCATCGAAAAGCACCATTATTTGCTATCCATCTATCTACAAACATTTCTGTTAATCAATCACCAACTAAATGGTAATTATGACAAGTACCACCGTCCATCTGATACCAATAATTGTCTATTTTTGGGTGGTTTTGTAATATTAAATTTCTTTCTCGCGTTACAAGGGGATTTCTCTGAGCCCAATAATTGCTGTTGTGTCTATTGAAGACTTCGTTTCTCGTAAATTTTGCTTGGTCTGTCCAAATTATATTATCTAAAAAATTTGTATCTTCTTGGGTTTTAATAAGCAGCCACACAAAATACTCCACCCTTCTAGGTAAGTATGTTTCTTTCAAATTTTGGACGCAGTAAAATTTATACCGACAGTTCTGTTTCAGGTTCTTGTAATGAAGCAGTTGAAAAAGCAGAGAAAAATCCTCTAACTGCAATTTCTTTGTCTTCTTTATCAATTTTGGGCTTTATGCGTTTAATTGATGGACGAAATTCTCCGTTTGTTCTAAAATTGTTAAGTAAATGGTGAATCGGGTTCTTATTGGGTGTTGAACAACGAAATACTTAAGTCTAGTCCAAGTGTCCCTGGATTAACTGTACCATCTGGTTTTATCAATACGAAATGCTATTTAATTATACGTAACTTTTCGTTATATACTCAGAATTCTTTAGCAAATATTATACACAAGCAACGTTTTGTCTGTTTTGAAACAGCCGTGGGTACACTGTGAATAAGAGAAGTTCGGCGGGAGACCTTCCAATTGGAAAATACCAAACCATATCTTAAGGTAGCCACCGAGTACTCCGTAGGTATATTTTGCTAACTACCAGCCCCAAGATCTCTCGACCAACTCTGGTAATTAACCTAACTAAAAGAACCAAATCTACCCCACTTTATGACGTCATTTTTAACCACCACTACTAAAATCTACCATACTGAAATGCACACTAGACATTTCTCACGAGAAAATTATAATTCAAGCTACACGTGTCACCAAAAAAACACCGATTACTTAGAATCGGCGTAACATTTGCATAAGAACAACAATTTCTTCGAAACACCCCGTAACCCGAACAAATCTTCCACAATTTTACCTGCCCAGTATTAACCAATATCCAACTGACGGACTAATAATCGGTGTCTTAACGAACCGCGCCGCATGACACTCATACAACTTTCTATTTCTTAAAAATCGTTTTGCAACAAAGATAGAGAATTTAATTCTCAAGAATAGATTCATTTCCTTTTAACGAAACTGCAGGAATAAATCAAGAATCACAGAATGTTACAGCTTTTCAAAATTGTACCTACGATATGTTAATATTAAACAAAATTCTAAGCCAAATTCAATGTATCAGTTGTAGAATAGTATTCTGAGTCATTTCAAAGTGTAGTTGTTTTTCTTACAACTTTTTCAGGGTCCACCATCATCTGTAGTTGTACAAATGTGTATGAAAATATTGTTAATAGTAAAAAAATTTACAGGTTGGAAGAGTTGCGGAAAGTGACGATAAACTTGTTCATGAGAGAGTAGGAAAAATGGGCGTACAAACAATTCATTCATGTTTGAAAACAGTTGGATTGTTACTATTGCAGAATGAACCAGTAATTTCCAGTACAGTTCCAAAGCGTGCTGCAAATTTTGAATTAAAAATGAAAATTTATTTCGAAAGTATCATTGAAGATGCTTTAGGTAAAGACTTATTTAACCCTCATGTTGCACCAAATAAATTATTTTAGGTATAACTAATTTTGATACAGTAAGTAAACATGTTAGCTTGGTTAAACTGGGAATGGACTCAATGGCTTCATCCATACTACAACTACATTTAGATACCAAGTTTGATCTTAATTTATCAATAAAAGCGTTAAGAGCGATGACATTAGATACGTAAGCAATACATATTTGTTTGTTTGATATGAATTAGCATTTCAGGCTTGAAAACTTGATTTCTTCATCACCAAATATCAAAGTTCATCAAAAACCAACTCAAGTTGAACATGATGTTCCTGAACTACTGTCTTGGTTTGCCAATGCAGATTTTAAAAACACAGATATTAATAACTGCTTTACAAAGCTTCCCAATCTTCTTACAAGAGATGCGAAAGGACTAAACATTTTCCTTTTACCAGGCGCAGATGGAAATATAAAAGCATTTAAATTTTTTGAAAATCGTTTAAATGCACACGCCTTTTGTTTCGAATACACTTATTGTACAGAAAACATCATACTCGAACAAGCTACAATTGCGTATCAGGTAAACTTTTATTATCATTACGTTCTCGGTGTGTTATTGTTCTGTTTTAGATGATTAAAAATCATACAAGGAAAGACCATCCATTTGTATTAGTTGGTTACTCATTTGGGGCTCTAGTATCGTTAGAATTAGCAGCTTTATTTGAAAAGGACGGATACTTCGGCACGGTTATACTTCTTGACCCATTCCTAAATGTACCTAAAGACATACTTAAAGAATTTTGTTTCGACGAAAATTTCCAATCATTTCGTGCGGTTATAACACTAGGTCTGTTAAAGACTATATTTCCATGGAAAATAGTATCTAAATTATTAGTAAGTACTGTTAGGTGTACAACAAAAGTTTTTTTTAAACACTGTTTTAGACCGAAGCCCTAACGAGTAATTCACTGGAAAGAAGCATAAACACAGTTATTACAGAACTACAGAAAACTGAAGAATATGCTGATATATTCAGACAAAAATCAACTCATCAAATAATCGAAAGGATATACGCCATATCTAAATATAAACGAAGTTACGAAGTTATCCAATCCGTAGTGAAGGTTATTAGTTGTAACAATCAAATCAGTGAAAAAGTATTACGAAATAATGGTAATTTGGAAAGTATTTGCAAGCATCCAGTAGACGAATTTGTGGTTGAAGGAAATCATCTAACAATTTTGAAGAGTCCGAAAACAATTGATATTATTAATAATATTATTAAGAATTTAATGGAAAATGTACGTCTCTGACATTACATACTGTAAAAACAAAAATCATAAAGTTTAGGTTTATAAACTGCTGTTATGAATTCAGCCAGTAATAATAAACATCAGTACTTTAATTAAATTAAAATAACAGGTGTGGAACAATGCACTACAATCCAATATGGAAACCAATACAAACGAAATAATACATTTGTTAGGCGATATCTATGTATAGAGCTATTCTAAACTTTCCTTGAAGACTAAAGTGTCAAATTTTTTTAAGAATCTGTCAAATAAAGTTTTACGGCCGTAGTTACTTTACAACCGTATTTACCATACGGCTAAACTTTATGATCGACAAACGAAAGGCAAACATTTATTTATTTTAAACATTCATATATAACCTATGTTACTGAGATAAGTGGAAAAAAAAATATCTCGTTACATTATACCTCACTTTTTTTTAAATATGCAAACTATTCTAGCAAATTCCACTCGCAAATGCTATAATTGGATTACTACTATGGAAAGCATATTTTAGGTAAAATCACGCCTGAATAAAGAGCTTTGGAGAGTTTTCGGACACCACCTTATTGAGGTACGTGGTTAAGGGCCACCAATACAAAGGTTACGTAGCTCCGCCCCCACATTTTGAAGGTTGAAGATTACACCAATCAGCGACTTGGCGACCGCCCCCATGTTTTCAAGGTTACACAGTACAAAGTTATCACAGTACAAAGGTTCATCATTTTCAAGATTACACCAATCAGCGACGTGAACGAACCCTCCGGCGTCAGACCACTCAGATACAGACACCGAAAGTTATTGGTGACGTCAATCTAATTGGATGCGAGGGTGTGCCCCTCCCCTACTAGCATGGGGGAACCAATGGGAGACGTAAGCGGTCATCTTGTAGGAGTAGGGTGTTGCGCATGTGTAAAGGACAAATTCTTAACGCTCATACAAAGGAAGATATGCTAATGTATTTATTTGCTCTATGAACAGATTGTACATTAATTATTTATATGAGTGACATAACAAATATATTGTTCTGTAGTGAAGTATCAACTATTATATTAATCTACACATGAAGCAATCAACTGCAGCGCCGGTAGATATAGAAATGAATTCTGCTGCAGCAAGCGATCAAGGCGAATAACACTGTAAAAAAAGAACTTAAGCCCGCCCACTACATTTTTAAAGTTGCAAAGTACAAATGTTTTACAGTACAAAAGTTACATAGCTCCCACATTTTCAAGGTTGCACAGTACAAAGGTTATACATTGTAAACCTTTATACATCAGCACAATTACAAACGTGGCAAGAACACAAAAAATTATGCGTAATTGTAGCAATTTATTCATATCTTATGATGGTTTGCGGATGTAACTGAGTTTCACACTGATTATTATGACGTCATGCTTTGATTACATGCCGCAATGTCTACACCTACTGAGTTATAGTTCAAACCTCCTGTTGCAGCTTCATTCGTTGAAACCGGTGTGGAACCAACATCTGTTACGTTTAACTTCAGACCCCCTGTAGCACAGTCATTCGTCGAAATGGACGTTATTCCTGAAACATATTCTACCGAAGAGAAGGAGGATCAGGTGGAAACATCTAATTTAACGCGATCACTCGATGACACAGGCGTTGTCGATTTCTTAGATCAATATCATCCTTTATCTCGCTACTATGTAGAATTACTGATTCTCGGGAACCAAGAAGAAGTTGACAATACATACGGACTTCTTTATGATTCAAGTTTATATAAATGGGATATCGGGGATTCTCCGGTGGAAATAGAAGGACCTAACGTAATTACAAAGGATGAAATATATGAAGGTACTTCAGGACTATACGATCTACTTACATTGAAAGATCCGAAAAAAGTACACGCTTAAGAGACGAGGCGGTCTATGTCGATATTTTAGTTAAAGCGAACGTATACAGGAAGAATCATGACCCTCACGGTGCAATTATGGGCACCAAGTTGACTAAATGCCTGAAGGTGCTTAGGTTATTCACTTTGTAAGAGTTTAAGATAAAACTAGATGTTAAATGAAGAAAAAATAATTGAAGGTGTTATGAGGTGTTACAAATTGAATCGAAAACATTTTCTAGAAAGGATTGTTTAGTCATCAACGAACCGTGTTTTTGATAATGACATCATTAGCTACCCCACCTTAATCTTCATCTACGAACAGAGGTATGAAGAGTTTTAATCTTTTTTGTACAAGCAGCATTCTTTGATTATAGTGTCCACAAGATAAGTCATTTAGGTATGATCTTACAGTAGGAGCGGGTGGAACAGTAAATATCATAAGTCATTGTCACGTCGTGATTGTACCTCGTGATGCTACACCTATCCTGAGGAGGTTGCTGGAAGGAAAACCTTGTATTGATCACGTGCAGGATGTAATGGAGACTCTGAAGGTGACCTGAAGGAGACAGAATAGTGTTTAGACCAGGGTGAATGCGAAATAGTGTTGCGGCTTTTGGATACACTACCACCTCCAGCAGACGACTTCGATGAGCCATTTAGATGACACGATGAGTTAGAAGATGTAAAAGGTGTAAAAAATAACACGCATATTTGGTAAAACAGTATTTTATTAATAACGTAATTCACTATACAACTTCATCCAGCTTCATATGCTTTGTTAACACATCATATAGCTATCCCAATAAATCGTTATTTGCAAAAAGAATGTTAAACACGGAAAGATCAACTTTCCCCGATTGCATCACATTGCTCGTAAAATCATTACATTCGTAAAATTGCTTTCTATCGATAAAGAATGGATTTCCGTTAATATATCTGGCTATTGTTGTTATTTTCGTCCGTAAATTTGGAAACGCATCTGTGTATTGAAAATGTGTTCTTTGTCGATGAAGAGATTCAATCACATTCAACTACCTGGTTTTTTCCATGAATAATTAGCGTACGTCCGCTATAAGTGTTTATTGCGGCATGAACACTGTTACTGGTTGGGATGGAATATGAGCTAAATAATCGAGGACATCCAGATGTTATTTGTAAACTAGGAAATCGCATAACATGAATATATCCATCGCTGAACAAGACGATATCAGTGTTTTGCTTCTGATATATTGCATTAAAGCGCTTAAAAATTCTTGGAAGGAAAACCAGCCAGATGAATAATCTCTTAGCGGGCTTGATATCAGTACCATTTAAAACGGATATCCAAACCCAATTTTCGTAGAAAATATACAATCGCTTGTTTAGAGTCAGATAGTGTTCAATATCGACATTGCATAAGTCGGGGGATTTAGCAGGTAAAGTAGATATTGTCTTAACAGGTGTAGTAGTTATTTCAGTTAAAGTAGTTGTAGTAGCGGTAGTGGGATATAATGATGGATCGCCATAATATTATCCAATGCTAAATCACGAACATGTCTCTCATGATATGCATAAATGACAGAATTTCCATCATACGTTTGTTTTAAACCTAAAGCAAGACCAATCTCATGTAGTATTACAGTAAAGTATCTGGTATGGTCCTCGGAGGGATCGAACGGGTCTTGAAGATACCATAGCTATTCGCGGTCTATATGTATTTCAACTATACTTTAATCTTTCTTCGGGAAGTCTGAATGTCCTAGGATACTACTGGGTCTATCAAATGAATATTCGCATTGCCTACCTCCGATTAGTCTAGAATGATTATATCGATGAAATGGTATTAATATACCGTAATTTATAGAACTCTATCTAAATTTAAATATTTTACCCAAACCTTAAACGCGTTAGACGTTAATGTTATTTGCGCATGTCTCAGCTCTCTACACGATAATGGGCTTTTCCCAATGATAGGGATGAGTTACGTATGCGTTGGTATCATTTTGGTTGGCACATCTCGGGGTGGATAATAATTTTACAGTTTCATCAGCATGTAGTCGATAGTATTCTTGAAAGGATTTTAATGCACTTCTAATGATCAAACTACGATTATTTACCGATGCGCCGCATCTTCATTTATATAATCATATGAACGCAAATAAGTTTTAACCACCTCCAGATTGCTTTGTATTCTTATTTTTCTGGATACATCAACCTTAGTGCAAATTGATGCATTTTTAACAATAGATTACAAGTGTCAATTTTGGGATTAACTGTCTAAAATTAATAATTCAAGTATAGGCTGAAAATATTATAACAAATTTTACAGTCTGATGATTTTTCTGAAAGTGACATTGCTGTGTCCACCATTTTTTTTATTAAAATAATGTATTAGAGCTCATTCATAATCTTTTTGTAGCAATTGGAAGCTGTTGAAAAACTGTTTTGGCAGTTGTCCGAATAATATTGTATATGCTGACTTTAGTGATTCAATGTATGCACCATGCTCTGCGTGTAATACTAGGGATTGTTTAATTGAAACCCATCTTTGGTCTATAAAAAAGATATTCGGAAATAAATTTACAAGCTATCACCTCTACAATTAAGGCACATATCCCACTGCTTCCTTAACCGAAGTATATCTTGCTCGTAAAACTCTCGTGGCTACTGGTTGCAGAGTTCCTTGATGGCGTTTTGTGTTTCAGCGCCCGATTCAAAGCACCTACCTTTCAACACCTTTTGCAGTGGGCCAGAGGTATGGAAATCGCAAGGCGATAAATCTGGGCTGTAGGATATACTCTCCATTTTTTCTTTGCAAAATAGTGAAAATATTGAATTTTAATAAATTATTTTCTAGTTCTTATTTTTTCTAATATTACCCCTATCAACAATACGGCATGGCCTTTTCGCAGCCCACCACCCCACACTTGCAAGATGGTCGGCCACGTCTATCATCGTTCTAGAATGTACGTCACACTTAATCTTATCCTTTTTCTTTATTATGAATTTTTTTCATACAATGAGTTTATTGTTACTCATAGCAATATTTACTATATAGGTAGAATTTTTATAAATCAACTGTACAATCTGTTCATAACCCAAATAAACACACTTTCTTGTTTTTGTGTGTGAGGGTTCAAAATTTGGGTGTGGTAGACGATCGTACATGCTTTCATTTATCCTTGAGACGTTTGTAACTATGTACCTTTGTGCTGTGAGACCTTTGTACTGTGCAACCTGGAAAATGTGGGATCGGGCTATGTAACCTTTTAACAGTGAAACCTTTCTACTGTGCAACCTTTAAAATATAGGGAAGAAGCCCAAGTTCTTTTTTTATAATTATTCACCTTTATCGCTTGCTGCGGCGGGATTCATTTCTGCATCTACCGATGATGCAGTTGAATGCTTCATGTGTAGAGTAATGTAATGGTAGACATCTGATAATCCACTACAGGAACATTTTTTTGGATGATACTCAGCAATTTTATATTATTTTAATAATGCCAATTAACAATCAGAATTAATGTTTTAATACAATTTTATACCTTTTTATTATGATATTTTTTCAAACAATTATAATTTGGATTTAATTATTTATTTATTTTTCTATAGTTACACCTGCATCTCTTGCTACAGCAGGATTCATTTCTACAGCTACCGACGACACAGTTGAAAGATCCATGTGTGGAGTAATCTGATGGTTGCCATCTGATAATCCACTATAGCAACATTTTTTGTGATGTCACCCATATCAATAATTGATATATACGTATTATTTTTTTCTAAATCACCTGTACAATCTGTTCATAACGCAAATAAATACATTAACATATTTTCTTTTTCTGTGTGAGCGTCAAACATTTGGGTCTGGTGGATGATTGTAATTTTTTATGTGCCCTTGAGACGTTTGTGATTATGTTGATGTATTGTGTAACCTTTGCACTGTAAGATTTTTGTACTGTGAAACCTTTGTGTTGCGTAACCTTTGTACTGTGTATCCTTGAAAATGGGGGAAGGGCGGTTTCTTTTTCCTTATAGTTCTTCCGCTTCATCGCTAGCTGCAGCAGGATTCATTTCTACATCTTCCGACTATGCAGTTGAATGCTTCATGTGTGAATTAATAAATGGTTACCATCTGATACTCTACTACAGGAATATTCTTTTGTGATGTCACTCATGTATAGGTAAAATGTCTGTAAATCACCTGTACAATTTGTTCTTAAAACAAATAAACACATTAATATATCATTTTCTTTTTTTATGTGAGCGTTAAAAATGTTGGTGTGGTACACTAGTCCTTTACGCATGCGCAACATCCTACCCCTACAAGATTACCGCTTACATCTCTCATTGGATACCGAATGGGTCATTCTCCATGGGAGTAGCATATCCTCACATCCAATTGGATTGACGTCACCAATAACTTGCGGGTCTACGCATCTGAGGGGTCCAACGCCGGAGGGGTGAGGCTCAAACGTTCGTTCGCATCGCTGATTGGTGTAACCTTGTAAATGAAGAACCTTTGTACTGTGAGACCTTTGTACTGTGTAATCTTGAAAATGCGGGGACGGGGCTATGTAACCACTGTACTCGTGCCTCTTGGCCGCACACTTCAATGAGGTGCTGTCCCAGAACGCTCCAAAGCTTTCACTTTTCACTTTACGACCGCTACATGAAAAGCAAAAATTTGTTAATTTTGAAAATACATATTTAATTTATGTTATTGAGAAAAGTAACGAACCAACTAAGGCAAATTGTTATTCCTTTCTTGATACTATTGATAGTTTGAAATATGCAATTTTTGGAATCAGTCCAGCAAATTCGATTTGTAGATGCCGCAGTTGCATCATTGTTACTGAAAAAATCCCTTAGATGATCACTTTTCGCTCAATAATCATGTCTGAGTTAGGAACAACGAGGGAAGGGCTAGTGAACTGCTCTTCATGGACACTTCGACATAACTTTCTGCAACTGGTGAAAACTGCACATGTGCCAAAATGATTTTTCGGTCGCTTTTGGGTTACGACCGCATTTACTTCACGATGGCAGTAACTTTACGGCCGCTAAATGAGTAAAGATTTGTTTGTTTTCAAAATGCATATTTAATCCATATTAATGAGATAAGTGAAGAACAAGTTATTGCATAACTGTATACCTGACATTATTCATGGTTGTATTAAATCTGCAATTTTTGTTAATTAGTCCCGCAAATTCTCTTTATCGATCCCATAATTCCATTACTATTACTGAAATAATCTTTTAAATGATTTTTCTTTGTTCAAGAATCACGTCTCAATCAGAAGCAATGAGGGAAGGAGAAGTGGAAGGATGCCGCTAGATAAGGAGTAAAGATTTGTTTGTTTTCAAAATGCATATTTAATCCATATTAATGAGGTAAGTGAAGAAAACGATAGGAAAAGGCTACAAACTTTATTCCCTCCCAATTGAGAGGGCTGGCTGCATGTGCTTTCTAAAGTCCTTGAGTCACATACATGGATTCCCAGCGTACATACATACATTACGTATATATGCATTGTGGGACTAAGGATGGGTGTCGTCAGGATAAGATCGGAAGGAACGAGGATAGGCTCTTGAGGGGGAAAACACTACCCTAGCATTCGCCTAAGTAGCCACACATGGTGTGCGTATACGCAGTGAACATGCCGCTACATGTGTGTGAAGAAAACCCTTTAAAAAACCTCATAAAGAGTAGACGGTAACGGGAATCGAACCCATTACCTCTAGAATGCTAAGCAAATCGTGTCACCACTACTCCACTACCTCAGGGATAAGTGAAGAACACGCTACACACGCTACACGTACCTGATATTATTCATGGTTGTATTAAATATAAAATTTTTGGAATTAGTTCAGCAAATTCACGTTGTACAAGCCGTAATTGCACTACTACTACAGAAAGAGCCCTTTAAATGAGTATTTTTTGCTCGATAATCATGCCTGAATAACAAGGGAGGGAGAAGTGGGAGCCTATTCATAGTATCTTCGAGATAGCTTTCTGTAACTGTTGAAGACAATAAATCTACCAAAAACTATTGCGGCGGCATTTACTTTACGACCACATTTAATTTACGGCTGCATTTACTTTACGGTCACTAAATAAAAAGCAATAATTTATTTATTTAAAAATTCTTATTTCATTTATATTATTGAGGAAAGTAAAAAACCTTCTATCGCATAACATGAAACCTTACTTGTAATTATTGACGATTGTTTCAAATGTGCAATTTTTTAAATTCTTCTGAAAGATTCCCTGAGATGGTCATTTTCTTATTTGATAATGATGTGTGAATCAGGTGAAAGTAGGGAAGAAGAAATGGAAGGCTCTTTGTTGAACATTCGACGTAGCCTTCTGCAACTGTTGAAGTCTTCCAACCTCTTTGGAGCTTTAACATCAAAAACATCACCATCTGCTTCAACTAAAAGAAAAGCAGAACTTCTAAAAGGGTGACCAGTGAATCTAGCGGCATTTTGCAATTTTCCACATTTGGCAACCTGGAGTGGGATCTTTTTAAACGCATTTTTTACCGCTACTAAACACTTACCATAACGGTAGGTGAACAAAAACGTGCTGTTATACTCTTGCAGTACACAATGGTAAATATTTCCTACATTTACCTTTCACGATTTTCTCATCTACAATAAAAACTCTGTCTGTCGGTTTCAGGAATTGTAATGGTGAGTGAACCACGCTTATTCATATCTTTTCCTCAGTTCCTCACGCCAACATGCACTGCTTAAAGTAATAGTCAAACAAACACGAGAAAGTCGAATATGTACTGAGATAATTGCTGATAAGACATACATACCTTCCTACCTTCCACATGGGATAGGTCTCATGTGATTCTTCCAATAGAAAACTTTCTCAGGAAAATCCATTTTGTGTTTACAGATATCCAATCATGGTTCGATTCCTATTACTGTCCAGCTTGTCTGAGGTTTTTCAGGGGATTTTCTCATACACATGAGGACTGAAAATCAGGTGCAGCTATTTAAGCGAATGCTGATGTAGCAACTTCCTTCTCAGAACCATAACTTCGTTTCGATTATATCGGACCTATCCTTAATCCCAACATGTACTTAATGTATGTATGTTCGGAGTTTTGATTTCGCTATAACAGTAGAAGAAAAACGAGAGGAACACATTTTCAGTAAAATTTTTAGGTTTGTGTTCGTCATACCAGTTCATAGACGTATATTCAGTTAAAAGTTCGACAGTTTAGTAAGTTAACGCATTCGTGCTGCTAATCATATTTTCCCTAGTAACTCACCACAGAAGACCGATTAAAAACACCCAGGGTCATTTTTACCACAGGAAAGTTCACCAGTACTTCGCACGACAAATATATCTCTATTTTGTAGTTATTCATTTTGTTTTTAGAATAAAAAAGTTGTTAAATTTAGTTTATTTTTTTGGTGGATATATATATATATATATATATATATATATATATATATATATATATATATATATATATATATATATATATATATATATATATATATATATATATATATATATATATATACAGGGTGTTGAGGTTTCATTAAAGAAACTTTATAATTTCATATCTAAGGAGAGACAAAAGTCATCCTTTTGAAATTTTGCACACTTCCTTTTTAGGTAAATCTGCATGTACTGTTCAAGCCAAAAATAGTAACAGAAAGCCATTGGCGCACATACGGGGGTTACATACACCCTTTCTAGAGATATATAGCACGCCACTAGATATTTTTGAAAAAATTATTAAACTTCTAAATCTCCTATGGCATTGTGAAGAAAAGTGTGTTCTTGTAAAATTTTGATAGAACAAGCCTTTTCCGATTTATTTGCTGTTAAACATGTTTATTGATATTTAATACAAAATTAACAAGAAAACAACGAAAGAAATTCACATATGTACTTAGAATAAATTTTCAAAGTGCCATCCTTCGGCTTCAATACACTTTTGATATTTTCTGGAAATGGAGTTGATTTCCGATTGTAATTTCTCGTAATTGACGACAAGCTTGACGAATGCGTTCCATCAGTTCTTCCCTTATTGCAACTGTTGTTTCACAGACAACGCCTTTTAAATAGCCCCACATACAAAAGTCCAAGGGAGTTGGGTCGGGTGACCTTGGAGGCCACGCTACTGGCCCTCTAGCGGTTTGGGTTGCCCATTGCTCATCATACACCCTATTCGTCTTTCAGGATAATGTTCACTCATCCAATTCCTCACCTTTGTTCTAAAAAGGGCAGGACTGCGTTTGAAACCAACTATTAATACGCATCCCTAGCGGTATCTCATCAAACAGTTCAAATAAGTCGTTGGTTAAAAAAATCAGAAATAGTTCTTAATTCAGCCGAGGTGGTATAAAAAATGAACCACAAATATAGCCGTTAATAAGACCCATTTACGCTAAACTCGTGTTGGAAAGACGGGTACGAATTTCTCTTGGATTTTATTGGCTGCAAATGTGGCAGTTATGATGATTAAATACTCCAGTTCTCGTGAATCTTCCTTCATCTGTCGATAATACCTTAAGTAGGACCTTTGAATTTTCTTGAAGGGAATTTAATATTCAGTTAGAAATAATATGTTTGCCAATGCTCCTTATGAAGAGTATGCGATACTGTTGTTTTCTCTGCATCATTTATTCTCCTTCTAGGAGTTAGTTGGGCTCGCTTTAATCCAAGCTCTCGAAAAAGAGGATGAATATTCACAAAAGCATGGGAATTTGGTTGCCTCCGATTTGGGTATTTTCTTCGATATCCTCTCACGACTGCTGCAGCGTTCCCGTTGTAATATCCGTAAATAAAATGTATGTCTGCACACTCAGCACTGTTGAATAAATATGGCAAGATTTCGTCTCACTAATTTACAATTTCAAATTAAGTAAGTAGGATATCGAATGAATTAAAGCATATGTTGCGGAAATGTCGAAACTTCTAAGATGACTGAAGGCTGTTTGATAATTTCAGTTTTCCTACTCAAAAGCGTTTAACTGCAAACAAACCGCAGCAAGCTTTTCTATCAAAACACATTTTCTACAGAATGCTATAGGCAGTTTACCAGTTTAATATTTTTTTTTAAAATATCCAGTGGCGTACTACATATCTCTAAAAACAGGATACGTAACCCCCATACATTCGCCAATGGCGTTATGTTACTATTTTTTACTTGAACAGTAGATGCAAATTTAGGTAGAAAGGCAGGATGGAAAATTTGAAAACGATGACTGTTGTCATTAGATATTAAATTATAAAGTTTGTTCTAATGAACCTTCAACGCCCTGCACCTAAGTTATGGTACATTTTCGGGTTATGTTTATTAACGGAAGTCCCCTTATTGTGCAATTTTGTATCGCCTCTCAAAATTAATGTATTAAACACTGGACCACCCTACATATATATATATATATATATATATATATATATATATATATATATATATATATATATATATATATAGGGTGAGTCAGTTTTTTGTAGACAAACCTTAACAGGAGGTAGAACACATGTTTCTAAAAAGAAAAGTTTCAATAAACATATGTCGTAGAAGGCTTCGTTTCCGAGATACAGGGTGTTGCATATAATTTTTGTTTCTCAAATTTTCATTATAACTCATAAACGAATGCTTAGATTGTTTTCATGTTGGGGGGATAATGTCTATTAATTAAGGGGCATAAAACAAGCGATAAGAATGTTCACAAACTTGCACAGTGGCGGAGTGGAGGGGGCGCCCAACCCCTTTCATAAACAGAACTTCTACGCCAATGACTATTTTAAAAAAAAACTATTACTTTCATTATCTACATACAGTTTAACAAAAATAACGTACCTTCTTCTGTTTCGAAATTCCTGTGCGTTTCCGAGTTATTTTGATTTTTAGTGTTTGATGTGGTACTAAATAGGTAGGTTATCGGTTTTTTTTAGTATCCATTGTTATTATCCTCGTATAAAAAGAAATGCATAATTATTATTGTTATGCCGTCAATACTTTCTGTATAATTATGTATGTATCAATTTCGCCATAAACATGTATGTAGTTTTTAAGTGAGATTCTAATAAGTTATAGACCGCTGCTCACTTGCTCTCATTAAAGATCCGCCACTGTATCAAGCCATACTCAAATACAAGACTTTTGTAAATTGCAATCTGTTTAGTACACTAATTTTAACAATCCTTATTTATTATTGTAACAATACTTAATTATTAATTGTGAAATTAATAAGAATTCTTAGCAATAACGATTTATAAATAAATAACAATAACACTAGTATAATAACATTAGACACTTTGTTCAAAATGTAAACCGTTCTTTTCAATACACATTTCACAGCGACGTACAATAGAACGTCTTAAGTTAACTAAATGATGCACCCTTATTTCATTGCAACAAATACTCCTTGGAAAACAGTAAGTATTAAATTTTATATTTTGAAACGACAGTTTGACTTTTTACAAACACTTACTTCATCTTGAATAATTTCACTGCTATTAATTATTGTTTTTAAGTTCAAAAAGTTATTTCATTTGATTTGCCAGCTTTTAATTAGTGTAACATGCCGTTTACATTTACAAATAGCGAACAAGCCGACATTCATTTTATTTATGGGTTCGCAAATGGGAATTCAAGGTACGCAGCTAGGGAGTATCGGAGAAGATTTCCAAATAGACGACAACCTCATCATTCCGTTTTTGTGAGTATCCATCGTCGAATTGTTAACCAGGGTATGAAAAATGTAGATGGGGGCCGACAGAACAACCGTGGACGAAACAGAATTGGAGAGGGTATATTGCGTGAATTTAATAAGAACCCCAAGACAAGTACTCGGCGTACTGCTGTTGCTCTTGGTATTTCCTAAAGTAAAGTTTCCCGGGTTTTAAAACGGGATCACAGACGCCCATATCATTTTCAACCTGTTCATGGTTTATGTCCAGGTGACGCCGAACGAAGACTTAATTTTTGTAGGTGGGTTCTTAACTCCATTCAAAATAATGGAGATTTCTTATCCAACATACTGTGGACTGATGAATCGTGGTATCGTAAACTTTCACAATCTGCATATATGGGCACATGAAAACCCACATGCCATCCGACCAAGAAGTTTTTAACATGAATTTAGTACAAATGTCTGGACTGGAATTTACGGCAACCACGTGTTTCGACCTTATTTCTTGCCACAACGTGTAAATTCAGAAAATTTCCTACAATTTTAAGAAGAAGAACATGTTAATATGTGGGAAGACATTCCTTTGAATTTAAGAGGACATTCTTGGTTTCAGCTTGATGGATGTCTGGCCCATTATGGCAGAAATGTAAGAAATTGGCTAAGCAATAACTACCCGGGGAGGTGGATAGGTCGTGGAAGTCCAGTGGCGTGGCCTCCTAGATCCCCAGATTTAACGCCACTTGACTTTTTTGTATGGGAATTCATGAAGGAAAAAGTGTATACCACTCCGGTTAATACACTTGAAGAACTTCACAATCGCATCAGAAATGCTTGCAATAAAATAAGGGTGCATCATTTAATTAACTTAAGACGTTCTATTGTACGTCGCTGTGAAATGTGTATTGAAAAGAACGGTTTACATTTTGAACAAAGTGTCTAATTTTATTATACTAGTGTTATTGTTATTGTGTGGGGCCAGAAAATGGGATTTGCTGTTGTTTCAATGCTGGTTATTTTCACTTGTGTTTGTTTATTTTGTCAGAATTTTAAGGAGTGTTACGATTTAGGTTACGCTTGGTCTTTTATGTGTTTATATACATAATGAAATTTATTGAGTGTGTTATATAATATTTTTACGATGTCAAATTTTAATTATTTAGTTGATGTTTTATATATTGATGAGTTATATTAGTAGAATTAAAATTTTTTTAATTGTAAATGAAGCAGACGGGTGGACATTAGATGAGAGACGTAAATTAAATTGAGAAATTTATTTGATTACATTTTATGTAAGTGGAATTATTAAAAAATGCATTCAATATTTGATTATGATACATTACAACGATTGATAGATTCAATTCTAGGTCAAGATTTATCCCATTCAGTTTTTTGTTTATTTAAACGATATTATTGTTTTTTTAAGTACTTTTAAGGGCTTACTGATGCCAATTTGAATATTAATTAAAAGATAAATGTGAATTTTGTAAATCTCAATTATCATATTTAAGTTTTGTTATTGATAAACTTCTTAACATTCAATTGTTAATACATTTATTTAATTTTGAAACGATTCATTAGAATTTATTGAATCTATTAACGAAAACTTTGAAATGAATTACAAATTTAGATTATTTTATTTTTCTGTCACATAATGACGATATTAATACTTTAGTTAGTATTCCTGCTTAAGATTTTTTCCAAATTAATTGGAATATTTACCAATTTTTAAGAGTTCTGTTTATGTTTGTAAAATTTAAAAATTAATGGTAGTAGTTTAGATGCGAAAGTTTAACATTTTTTTGTGTTATTTGTGTGTAAATTCCATTTTTTATTTTCTTAGATTGTACTTCTTCTATGTTGAATTGTTTTTAATTGAATTCGTAATGCTGTTCATGAGTCTACGAAATTTTCACCTTCCTTTTTGGCGTTTGGTCGGACAGTTCCTATTTCTGGAGATTTTTATGGTCGACTAAAGGATTTCAAAGAGGATGATTTATTTATTACTAACCGTGAACAATTAGTTCAAGATTTAAATGAACTTGCACCTATTTTTAAACATGTTAAACAAAATTTACACGCAGCTTACGAAAGAAATTCAAAATCTTACAATTTGCGACGCCGTCCGTTGAAATTAAACGTTGGCGATTTGGTTTGGAAAGAGAATTTTACTTTATCTGATGCGACTAAAAATTATAGTCAAAAGTTAGCTCCAAAATTTATTGAAGCAAAAGTTATTGAGGTGGTAGGTCCAACTACGTACCGATTGGCCACCCCTATTGATAATAAACCATTAGGTGTTTTTCATATTAAGGATTTAAAACCACATTAGTACTTATTTTTTCGTATTCTTTTTAATTATTTTTCTATTTCAGTATTTTTACATTCTGGTTTTCTTATTTATATTTTTAATTATTTTGATAATTTTTCAAAATAATTTTATTTTGTGCTTATTTCGCACATTATTTTATTTTATATTGTTGTGGCTTTGCAAACCACTTATTATTTTTTTACATTTGTTAGCATGATGGTTGATATTTAGATCCCATTGTGCGATTGAATTGCCGACTTTGTGGGACATTAGTTCTCAGGCAGATTATCTTCCTTTATTAGATTTACAATTTGCTATTGTTACAATAGTAAAATTGAAGATAACTATTTTGAGTTTACCTCTGATCGTTAATTTGACGTGTAAAACTCATAACCATGGATAAGAAAACTAGTAATGCTTCTATACATTTTTATTTTTTGATTGATTTAGTTATTTTATTTTTCCTGATTTGTGTAGTGTTACTATTCTTGGACGGTGCTTGAGGACTTCGGTTCGCCTCGTGTCAACCTCGATTAGTTCACTTCCTGATTATGACGTTTTAGTAGTTTTAGGAGGGGGTTGTTATGTTCGTAAGTGTGCATCATCTTTCTCTTTGCTATCTCACCTAGATTTCGATTTATTTATAAAGCGTGCGTATTAGTTAGGGTATGTTGAGTCTTGGACGATGGCTGTGGAACAACATGAAACCTGAATCTCGTGAAGGGTAGATTGGCCTCTCTTGTTCTCCACGACGAAGCATCCTGAGCTAATTTGCCAAGGAAATAGTCGTATCTTGGATTTACCGATTTTGACTCACTTATCGAACGTGACAGTGGTAGTTGTGTTATGTACCTAGGAGGCTTGGTTTGAGACCACCGGGGTAGGGTAATTGAACCGCTCTCTCTCGACCTCAAGTCTCGCGATTATTTATTGTTAGTCCGAAAGGATTTTTTTTCTATTTTTATACTCTCGAGTAGAGTGGCGTTTAGACTTGATTTTTTTTATAAAGTTGCACGATGACCGTTTCCGGGTTCTCTGCCCACTGTCCCTTCAGGTCATGGTAGGTTACGGTTTCCGTTCGTTTTTTACCTTACATTCAAATTTTTTTACCGGATACTCATTTTGCTGTTCTGATGGTGGTTTGCTTCACTAACCCCACCAGTTAAAGTTTTTACTTTATTTAAGGTTTCGGGTCCTTGATTCTCGACTAGTGGCGTGTGCGGGTGGTAGCGCGTCATTAGCTTTTTTGGTATTGCGAGGGGTCTTTCCTGACCAACGTCACCACATTTTCCGTACTTCTTCGTACATTTTCTTGTTATTTTTCAATATTGCTTATATTTTAATTAGCTTAACATTTTGTATTTTTTTAAATTTTAATAATTTCATTTATTAGCTTAGTGTTTGGAATCTCCGCTTTGGTGATCTCCGAGTCCAAATTCTAGAAGGGGGTGTGTAACAACCTTTTTTTTTGTGGTTGTATTAAAAAGTACATTAATTTAGGAATCGTTCATCTATTTGGCATAATATTAGAAAAGTTTTTAATTATTAATATGTAGAATTGAGAATGGCAATTTAATTGGCATTTCCTAGAACAAATCTTTTGGGTGTAATATTACTTAAATAGTTTTAGTTCCCTTTCTTAAAAAAATTGGATTTATATTATTGTATTCGCGCAAGCGTGAAGATTTTTAAGGGGAATACACTTGAGTTATTCTGAAAGCTTTTTTGTAATTCACTTAATGCTGAATGTTAACAGCAATAAGCATGATTTTTACTTAATTTTTTATATTTTGGTGTCATCAGAATTTTGGTGGTAAGTTATTTTTTTCTCATTATATTTAAAACTAAAGCCTTTGCTTTTTTTAGGCACCTTTCAAGTATGCACTTTTATTTTTTTTAAGTACTTTTTAAGTACTTACTTTTTAAGTGCGCACCTTTTTAATCACTTAATTTGTATACTTAATAATCTTTAATGGCACGTATAAGTCAATATTTTACTGTACTATTATTTTAAATGGCAAGTTTTACTTGAGTTACCTTTACAACGCAAGTTCTACATTCTTTTACAAATAAATTTGGCGAATTAAACTTCAAGGAAATTCCATATTTTAAGGATAACTAAGCAAGACATTGACCTCACCATATGAACCATTCTGCTTCATAGTATCTGTCACAGTGTATGTACAGATCCGTTATAAGGTAAAGTTTTTTTATAATTTAGTTTAGTTTATGACTTCTGAATTTTTTCTCGTTTTCAAACATATATTAAATAAACTTATGTATAACTTGTTATTTTATTTTCATTTGTGTTAATTTGTTTATAGTATTTAATAACTAGGTTTTGTTGTTCCTAGATAGATATATAAAAAAAAGAAAGACAACATGGCGTTCGAGAATTTATTATTTTTTTCATAATTTTTTTGATAACATTTTTGGAATTAAGTGAAAATAATCAAGCAGAAAAGAAGCAACTAGCATTTCAGGTAGGTTAATTAAACTCTAAATTAGAACCCACCCTTATATTTATCTACCGATGAGCCGACGGCAGTAGCGATTATTAAAAGGTAATTTTTTATATTAATTAAATTATTTGATCAATTACGAATGGTATATTACATCATCGCTTTTTTATTAATGTTACAATTTGACGCCTTTTAATAATTGTTGTTATACTTTGACTTAAGTTAAGGTTATAAATGTATTTGAAATTTTAAAGAAACGATCGTTAGGTACTAAAATGTTTTATTATATCTTTTTTATTAAAAACTTTATATTCAATTATTCACATAAAGCACATTACGTAACTTAGTACCACATCAAACACTTAAAATCAAAATAACTCGGAAACGCACAGGAATTTCGAAACAGAAGGAGGTACATTATTTGTGTTAAACTGTATGTAGATAATGAAAATAACAGTTTTTTTTTTAAATAGTCATTGGCGTAGTAGTTCTGTTTATGAAAGGGGTTGAGCACCCCCTCCACTCCGCCACTGTGCAAGTTTTGAACATTCTTATCGCTTGTTTTATGCCCCTTAATTAATAGACATTATCCCCCCCAACATGAAAAAAATCTAAGCATTCGTTCATGAGTTATAATGGAAATTTGAGAAAAAAGAATTATATTCAACACCCTGTATCTCGGACACGAAGCCTTCTACGACATATGTTTATAGGAACTTTTCTTTTTAGAAACATGTGTTCTATCTCCTGTTAAAATTTGTCTACAAAAAACTGACTCACCCTGTATATATACATCAAGTTTGATGAGCAATAAAAAAAACAAAGAGCTATATTTTAGGTTTTGTAGATGTCTATCCTTGGCAAAATTGATAGGTAATTTATGTAGCCAAACTTATCTACTGTGGTCAAGGTATTTTCGCTTGTTGTGCATCAGTTTCGTGCTCTTCGCGTTTTTTATTAGTATAGAAAGCTCCAGCAATTCCAAAAAAGAAATCGTTATGAATTCAATATAAATTTGATCGGTAACGTTAGGAAGTAAAATAAATGGTCAAATCCAAAAAGTTTTGAATGACCGCTCCCCAGACATTAACTGAGAACCTTAGTTGGTGACCACGTACGACGGTATCGTGACGGTTCCTGTGACCCAAGATATGGCCGTTGCATCTGTTGAACATACCAAACCTTATGATACATACCTCATCCGAAAACATAACAACCGAAGCAAAAGAAGGCATAACTGCAGATCTCTCCAAAAACCAGCGATCAAATTCTGTTCTACGCTCAAAGTCTGCTGGATCTAGCGATTGGACTTGATGCTTTTTAAACGGATGTTGTAGGTCTTCATGTAAAACTCTCAAAATCGATATGTGAGAAGCACCCATATCGTGAGCCACGGTACGAGTGCTGGTGGATGGATTTTCTGCTACACGCTCTAAAACCTCCTCTCCAAAACGCAATGTTCGTCTGAATCTCATTTGTCCAGAGAGTGCATGACGCTTGAGAACTCCAGTCTTTATTCAACGTGCATGTATGCGTTGGGAAATTGTACGGTTTGGATGCCACCGATCAGGAAAACGTCGATACATACGAGCAGCTTCTCTACTGTCCCCATTTGCAACACCATAAATAAAATGCATAACTGTTCACTCAGCAGGTTTGTAGTTTTCCATAATAATAAAAACGCGAAAAATACGAATCGGATGCACAACAAGACAAAATGTCTTAGCAACAGTAAATAAATATGGTTATAAAAAAAACTACCTATTAATTTTATCAATGATAGACTGGTTTTGTTAAAACATATTATTTGATATAATTAAAATGTAAGACTGTAAATTATCCCTGTAAATAAGCTTCTAATAAAAATTTTTTAAGAGCTATTTCTCTTTCTAAATTAAATTTAAAATTAAAAAAGGTTTTTAGAAAGAATGCGCTGGCGTAAAGAATAGGGAGGGGAAAAGCGTGCCAACCCTGAATATCTAACCCACTGGACGACGAGATCTACACAACTTGAAATAGCCATCTTAGATTGTTTATTGTTTATGCCAAGTTTTATCAAAGTCGTGTAACCTCATACTTGGAACTTAGGTTGGACTTGGTCACCATTGGGTCTATAGATATAGACCATCCCAATAGGAGGCGTTGGTGGCCAAATATTTGAAAAATCTATATTTATGGCTCAATTAAGTTCACATTCGCGATATGTTACTTGGCAACATAAATTATTGCGCAGATCCCATTTTATTGGCAAGTTTAGTTTGGTTTGTCTAGTCCGTTAAAGTTTTAAATCAGAAAACCTCAGAGAAAAGTTGAATTTTAAGTACTGATAGATTACTGCCACAAAAACAATTTGAAAAAGTACCCAAATATCATTGTAGAGCTTCCCAGTCCGTTTCGGAAGTTCAACATGCCTAATTTTAGAGAGCAGTCAATATGTCTGTTACTAATGGTCCGTTTCTTTTTGTGTCTTATAATGTTCTCTTCGCTTCGCATGTTAAAATTACAGTATCAAGAAAGATTATAAATAAGAAATAAATAGCATTAAATTAAAAACTTAAAAAAACCCGGCACAAAAAGCCTCCAAAAAGTAAAATAATTTTTTTGCATCTCAACTAAGAACTCTCTCGATCAATTCAGCTTTCCAACACTTATTGGAAAAAACTTAATAACATTAAATTAAAAATTTTAAAAACCACCAACACAAAAAGTTCAACTTCTAAAACCTGTAAAAAGTAAAAAAAATTTTTAAATGAACGCTAAGAACACTCTCAATCAATTCACCTTTCAAACAACAAAAAATTAAATTAGAATCGGTTTCTCTGTTTGGAAGCTACGATGCCATAGGCAGATACACCGATACACACGTTAATTTTATGACACTATTCTATATTCGTCGGAGGTTATGAAGTCTTTCATCAACTAGGAACGGGCGGATGATCTTCAAATGGCTGAACATATGTTCTTGAATCATAGCGAAGAACACTCTCAATCAGTTCACTTTTCACACAGACACACAGACACACATGCACACACGCACACACACACGCACACACGCACACACGCACACACGCGCACACCCACACACGCACACACGCACACACGCACACACGCACACACGCACACGCGCACACACGCACACACGCACACACGCACACACGCACACACGCACACACGCGCACACGCACACACGCACACATGAACACATTCACACACGCACACACGCACATACGCACATACGCACATACGCACACACGCACACGCCCACACGCACACACTCACACACGCGCACACGTACGCACTAACACACGCACACACGCACACTCGCACACACGCACACACGCACACACGTACACACGCACACGCGCGCACGCGCGCGCACACACTCACACACACACGCACACTCACACACGCACACACGCACACACGCACACACGCACACACGCACACACGCACACACGCACACACGCACACACGCACACACGCACACACGCACACAAGCTCACACGCACACGCGCACACGCGCACACACGCACACACGCACACACGCACACAAGCACACAAGCACACAGAGGGAGAGAGAGAAAACTACCAAAAGTTGTAAAATGCGCCAAGTTTATTTAGCGTTAGTGAAGAAGGAATCGATTGCATAACCTTCTATACCTACATGTGTATATGTGTGTTGGAAGGTAAAAATGCAAAAATCGTTGGTGAGGTATACATACATTACTATACTGCAGAAGGAAAGGCTAAGTGTCAGACCA
This sequence comes from Vesta saturnalis, assembly GCA_036346205.1. Classification (NCBI taxonomy): domain Eukaryota; kingdom Metazoa; phylum Arthropoda; class Insecta; order Coleoptera; family Lampyridae; genus Vesta; species Vesta saturnalis. The sequence goes on along the minus strand of JARFJB010002372.1, from coordinate 343,213 downwards.
AAAAGGGTAAACGAGGATTTTGCGCATATCTTGAAAGAATTCTGTCCACGTACTTTCGCCAAAAACACATTTTTGAAATTTGATATTCTTTGCACAATTTTACCTAAAAATAAATATTCTGAGTAAATTCGTGAATTTTAAGAGTATAAATTTACGTATATGCGTGTGTTTGTTAGGAAACGTGGTGGTGATACGTTGTAACGTGTGGCTATAGTAGGTATCACCAAGCAGTAACGTCTGCAGCGAGGAATAGCTTTCAGGTTAAAATCCAATATAGCACAGATTGTGTAAATCCAACAGAGAGGCAGGAGAGAATTAGATACGCTGCATTTTGATGCATGGATGTATAATTTAATTAATAATACGTAAAAAATACTCGCGGTGTAATATCACATTAGGGAACAGACGCTACACATTTTTCTGAAACTCCACCCTAACATTTGAAAACGGGGACATAAAAAGCAAAACTAAAGAAAATATATAATTAGTACACCAAATAAACATAGGAGCAAATAAATACAAGAGTAAATAGGAAAAAGAGAATGTGTCTGTTTAATCAAAAACTCGATCTAATTATTAAGCTAGATAATTTTTCAACCAGCAATAAAGACGAAGTAATAAATGGGTTCGAAAGAAATAAAGCATTTAGTCGGTGCAAATCAAAAATGAAACAGTAAACAAATAAATCTGGTCTCGGCCATGTTACCACGAAAAAAAGATATTAAAAAAGGAAGGTATGCTTTTGCAAGTATAATGATTTGACCCGTACTTCACATTGTAAAACTAACTTTAATTTAATTAGATGTATAGATACATTGGACTTAAAATCAAACTAATCGTATAAGAAAGTTTGCAAATAAAGCAAAGCGAATTCTAAGGTAAGTCACGTTAGTTCAAGCTGCTAAGACTAAGTAACAAAACCCACAAACGTAACAATGGCCTATTGGAATTATATATGTATATGAAAAGGGGAAAAACTATCATCCTGTCTTAAATATTGATAACGAAGGCATAGAGACAATTTCAGTTAAGTTACAAAACATTAACTAGATTTACGGCACACTGCAAGTAACTACATAGTAAATGACTAGAAGATTGCAGTAAAGTAATTTTTTCTATTAATAGTTCAGTAACGCTTTGATATGGTTCATTGTTTGTACTAAACATTCAAATTGTAGTATAAAGTCATAGATTGAACATCATAGTGTTGTTTTCATTGATACTGATATATTTTGAAAATTAAATGTCAATAATAATTAATCGCGTAGAAGAACTACATTGAAGTTTGTATCCTGTCCTATTCCAGAAGAAACGTTAAAGAACTATTTCAGGCCCTCGTACTTGAATATTTTTGCCGTTAAATTTTTTTCCGTGTCGTGAAGTCGTCACCACCATTTACCAATAGCACGAAAGAACGTCATGACGAATTTCCTGTATGAAACCGTGTTTATATGTTATATATATATATATATATATATATATATATATATATATATATATATATATATATGCGTATCAAAACATGCAATTTTTTCCCATAACACTACTAAATATAAATTTATGCGAATGTCACAATAAGAACACCAAAAAATATTGTAAGCAACATATTTCTTATATCCGCAATCAATAGCGATTCCATTACTTCATCAAATGAAGAAATAAGTTTTGGAGCAAAACTTCTCCTCTAGAAATGGTGATTTACACTAAGAAACAGAAATCATAGAAAGTTTCTCAAATATAATTTTACACGTCGTGTTAAAAGAACCACACCTTCGGAAAAAGGTATTCAACAGAATTTATTGTAAAAATGTTAAACAGATGTTTGTTTTCAAATAAAACCTGATTAATAATATGCAATATTTAATGGTATCACCATCTAGTGGTTTATTTTAAGAATCTTTGTTATGGAATACAAAGTTAAATACGAAAAGAAATAATTCCTATGTAACGTAGAAAAGTAAACGCAACAAAAGAAAATCATTTAATCCATTATAATAATGGTAAAGTCCGTAAATACAGAAAAGTTAAATCATTAAGGTTGAGAAATAATTAACGAGTAAAATTAAGTAAATAATAACCCTGACGATTCAGTCTACAGATAAATTTTGTTTTTCCAAACAGTAATAATCAAAGAAAATTTGTAGAATCGATCAGAAAGTATCCGATATCGATTTAAGTAAAAACCCAGAAAACCCATATGTGTTCACCCAATCCCAAATCAATCAATAAAAGAAACCCAACCCAAAAGCAAGAATAAGAAGAGGGAGAAGTTACATGCGGAGCGATAAGAATGTATATACCACCAGATACATCCATCAAGCGCAAAACTCAAGCACCTTTTTAATTAAGAAAGGACCGGTAAATTTCTGAGCAAGTTTCGCGTTAAAGTGACAAGCAGCATTAGACGCAACCTAATTTCGTTTCCATACACTATCCCCTAACTTAAATTTAACTGGTCTACGTCCCAGATTGTAGCCTAGATTACGAGTTCGACAGACTTTAGCCAGACTTTGATTAATATCTAAGCGAATAGAGTCAAACTGACGAACAATTTTATTGTCAGGAAGTATAGTACGATCTGGCTCTAATGGTGTAGAATCCGAAGAAGGTGGTGGACCTAAAAGATCACCAAACAAGATATATTCTCGTCCAAATAATGCATAGTAAGGAGAACAGCCAATAAATTCATGCTTTGCAGAACGAATATCACACCTAATCTTAACTAAATTAACATCCCACTTACGTTGATTCTGAGTGGTATAAGAAGAAATAAGGGTTTTTAAACTGTTAATTCTTTCTGCAGGATTTGCTCTAGGATGGTATTTGTCGTTAAAGAGAATAGTAGTTCGATAATAGGTAAATTAGCCAATTTTTTACCGCGAAACTGTACATCATTATCACTGATGATACACTGTGGAGTACCGAATATCAAAAAGATATTGTTTTCCACTACTTGACAAACAGCAGAAACGGTAGCATGACGTAAGGGAAAGAAACAAGCGAATTTGGTAAAGCAATCAACCACTACTGAAACAAAAGCATGCCCTTTGGAGGATCTAGGAAGAGGACCGACGATATCAAGACATAAGATTTGACAAGGTTTAGTAGGTTTGACTATTGGTGCTAGAAAACTAGGTGGAGCGGACTGTTCTATAACGAACAACATCTACACGAAGTGCATGCCAGTAATAATGCACAGCAATACTAGCGATAGTTCTAGTAACTCCAAAGTGGCCAGATGTTGGAAGATCATGATTTTCAGGTAGAATTCGTTTGCGTTGTTCCTTAGGAACGATATTTTCCAATCAGTTAAAGAAGAGTCATAAGAAGAAAATTTGGGGCATTTATAAAGTAAACCGTGCTTTACGAAGCAAGAAGAATGAAAGAACATGAGACATCGTTTTTAGATACCATTTATCATAGACAGATAAAGCAACTAGAGAAGTTGAATAAGTAGGAGTAATGCAGTTTATCGTAGAAACGGATCTAGAAAGAGTATCAGGAACAATGTGTTCTTTTCCTTTGCGATGAATGATACAGAAGTTACGTTGTTGTAGACAAATCTCCCATCGACAGAGACGTCCGGTAGGATTTTGTAATTTATTAAGCCAAATTAGAGACGAAATTTTTCTGTGGCCCATATTACAGCCAGACATTCTTTCTCGATAATCAAATAGCGACGTTCAGCCTTAGCTAATGGTCGGCTAATATAACTGATAACTTTTTCACCAGTAGTAAATTGTTGACATAACACCGCACCGATACCAAAGTCAGACGCATCTATTTGAATGACAAACGGTTGTGAGAAATCGGGACAAGAAACGATTGGAGCTGACACTAAACATTCTTTTAAAGAAGTGAATGCCGTTTCGTGTTCAAAAGACCAGATGGACGGAGTATTCCTTTTAGTAAGAGAAGTTAAAGGTTTGATAATACAAGAGAAGTTGGGTACGAAATGGCGATACCATCCCGCCACACCGACTAAGCGACGTATTTCCGAAATGTTGTCGGAACAAGTGTAGAGAGAACGGCAGATACTTTACCTTTTTTTCCATTCCATTCCATTTTTACATAACCTAAATATTTTAATTTAGAACGGCACCAATGACACTCACCCTATCTCCAAGTGAGACCTGCAGAAGACAGACGTTGAAATATTTTTTTTTCCAAAACTTCTAGGTGTTTTTCAAAAGTTGGTGTAGCCAAAACAATGTCGTCCAGATAAGCGAAACAGTAAGGTTCTACATCTCCCCTCAAACCACGATCAATTAATCTTTGCAAAGTAGCCGGAGAATTGTGTAGGCCACAAGGCATCCGAGTAAATTGAAAAAATCCACGTCCAGGTACGTGGCGGTTTTGAATCTTCGGACAGAGGAATCTGCCAGTAAGCCGAGCGAATACCCAAACTAGAAAGATAACGCGCATCGCGTAAACGGTCCATAATAGAAGAAATTTAGAGCAAAGGGTAAGCATCCTTTTCCGTTACAGCATTTACCTTTCTAAAGTCCGCACAAAAACGGCCTTTCTTTTTGACCAAGACAATTTGGCTAAACCACAGACTATTAGAAAGTTCTACTACACCTAATTGAAGCATAGTGTCTAATTCGGCATTACCTACTTGTTGTAAAGCAGGATAAAATGGATAATATCGTTGTTTAATTGGTTCAGCAGCAGTTCGAATGTCGTGTTGTATTAAAGTAGTACATCCCAAAGTAGAAGAATTTTGAAAAGAGTTATCTAGCAAGGTTTTTAGAGAAGATTGTTGAGACAAAGGAAGATCAGAAAAAGAGATTCTACGCAAGTATCGTTACCAAATGTCCACTATCCATTACGAAGATCAAGGACGCAGTTTATCGTCTTCCAGAAATTGATACCCAAAATTAATTCATGAGGTATTTCAGGCACTACTAACACATCTAACACAATTGTTTTAGACTCTACCGTTATCGGTAAAGTAAGTTGACCTATAATATTGCCAGTATTACCATTTGCAAGAGTACATGCGAGAAAACGAACCCACGGATAAAGATAGACCCAAACCTTGTAGTATTTGCCAACCCGAATTTCTTAAAATAGTGCAAGAAGCGCCAGCGTCCAAAAGACCCTGAAAAGTATAACCAAAAATTGTTACATTAAGATATGTTTGCTCATCTTTACGAACATAGCGAAGATATAGTCCAGAAGGATACGACGAGAATCAGGCACACCAGAGAAAGCACTTTCCGAGATTATAGATGAAATATAATCCTCTCCTCGGTTAGGAGATTCCTCAGTTACTTTAAAGGTCTAGATATACATACTGGGCAAGTAATTTTTGTAAAACCGGGCTTACCACAGCCATAGCAATGTTTATGTTGTGGATATGGGCAACGTGGTGAAGTATGTCCACTCCAAAAGCAATTCTAACAGCGAATAGTAACAGTATTTCAAGGTAAGTTATTAGATTGAGAAGGTTGAAAAACAGCAGTAGTTGGTTTTCTCGTTGGCGGTCGAGAAGAAGTAGAAGGATTAGAAAAGTCAGTAGGTGAATCGATATAAGCTAAACTAGGTTTCAAAAGTTGTGAAGTTTTCTTTGAAGGTGGAGGTTTAAAATATTTCATAAAGTATTTCTTTTGTTCGATCTTTTCCCATAGCACTATTAGTTGTGACAGCATAGGCACATCAGTTAAAGCTAAATCATTTGGTAAAATGGTGTTAGGTTACGGTCTACATAACATAACTGTTTATGACCCGGAAGTGGAATAGAAAGTCGTCGAAAAAGACTGTTCATCACAGCTACATAAATACTCGTAATTTCCGAAGAATAGATAGTTCTAGACTTAATCTCATCTAGTAACCTTTCATCATAATCTAAAGGTAGAAATTCGGTTTTAAGTAAAGTGGCTACATCTTTACAAGAAGCCAACTCGTTTTTGCGAGCACGATACGGCAAGAGAGCTCTTCCCTTTAATAATTCAGGGACAACCGAGAACAAAAATTGGTGAGTTAAACCGCGAGAAGCACTTAATTCTTCAACACGTGTCAGAAAGTCAAATAAAGAAGAAGTACTGTCGCCAGAGAATGACAAACCCAATTTAGTAATCGAAAAGTGACTTAGGGAAGGTGTAAAAGTACCCTGAGGCGCATCAGCATCTTCATCAGACGAAAAGAGATGTGGTTCTACGTCCATAGGTACGGTTCGCCATGAGCCGTAGAATTGGTAGAAAGGCCCGCTATTGGTGAAGAAACTGATTCAAAAAATATAATACTCTAACCCTTTTTTCATTTTTGTTCAAAATCCGATTTAAAATTTTGTAGTTCGACTAAAAATTGGTTTTTCTGAGTAATTTCAGTTTCCGAAGTAGAGATCACAAGTTCACATCGCCTTTGTGTATGAAGCAATAGCGTACTTAGGCGAGAAGGCAAGAAGCAGAAGTGCAATCACCAGTAAAAGATTCGATGCTAGTATAAAATTCCCTAATAGAAGTCTTTAAAGCAGTTCCATCCTCTGCGAATGGAATTTAATGTGAAGACATAGTAAAGGATTTATTTGCATCAAGTAGTCTCGCGCTACGTACCGATTTACATAAGGACTCGACGTTAACGTTACAATCTATACCCCTAGACAATTTGTAAATCAATTCAGTCTTCATAAGCCGATTTACATCAAAACGAAGAGTGACAGTCATCCTTATAAAAGAAGAAGAAATTCAGAAGTAAGGTAAAGTAATAGATCAGGTATTAGAACCCGTTGGCGTTTTGGTGACAAATTTTTAAGATAAGTAAATGAAAAAACTTTTAAGTGAAGCTAAAATTTTATCGTACTCAAAAACTCGATGCTAGAACGTTGGTCTTCAAATTCTTATGCAACGTTTATAACCAACCACGTCACATAAAAAAGGGAGGAAATGGTTAGGTCGACTAGTAAATCAGCCAAACTGTCCCGAGACCGCAGAGCACTCGGATAGCGTGGGTGTTTTGAAGTGTGGATAAAAATAAAGAAGATGGTTAGGTTAGTTAGAAATTAATAACAAAACGGTAAACGATGGATAGGGAGAACAGACAAGAGACAGGCGCCACAAGCTTTAAAGAAAGAAAAGATAAGTTATTATTTCTTGAAAGGGAGACCCTGTAACCCTGTAAAGCTTGAAATAGGGAGCAACAGGAGTAGCAATTAAAGAACAATTCCCTCAACAAGCGTAAATTTATTTCTAATTTCATAACGAATACTGTTATATGCAGAAGTTTAATATTGATAATAAATAAAACAATGTACACGTTTTCTTATAGTGCATGCGTATCAAAACATGCAATTTCTCCCCACAACACTACTAAATATAAATTTATGCGAATATCACAATAAGAACACCGCAAAATAGTGAACCTGCGTAATTGAGCGCAGGTACGAATATTTTTTCTGACGTTTCAAGTCGTACTTGTGATAAATTCACCTTTAAATTATCTAAAATTATTAATAACACGTAATGCCCTCTCTGGGACGCTGAAAGATCTTTCATCCGTAATCCATGAAAAGGAAAATTTATATACATAAACAACCGTAAATGACGTTAGACAGGTAACAATTCAATTTGCCTTTCGTTTCACCATATATACTGACTTCCATAAAAATTGCAACACCTAGAAGTTATTGAACGATTTTATTGAAATTTTCGTCAACGATGTCTTTCATTACAACAAACAAACGATTAAAATTTGAAAACAAGGGAACAAAAACTAAAAATGTTTTTTTCAATAATGTGTTGCTCCGCCACGATTTATCATGCACTCATTTGGATAACGTGGCATGCTATCAATCAAGTGATCTATAGCTACCTACCCAAGCTTCTTGAATCCATAGCCGGAGATCGTGTAAGTTATCTGGAGGGTGTGGTAAATTACCCAGTCGCCTACCCACCTCATCCCATACATGTTCAATGGGCGACAAATCAGGCGACCGAGCAGGCCATAGGAGGACGACGATGTTAGCTTCTTCCAAAAAACGTGTTGTAGCGCTTGCTGTATGAGGGCGCGCATTATCCTGTTGGGAAAATGGGATTTTCCAGCCCCTGAAGATATGGAAGGGCAACAGGTTCTAGCACATTGGCAATGTAACCAGCGACGTTTAAGTTACCATCAATGAACACCAAGGGTGATCTGCTACCGTAACATATTGCACCCCACATCTTCACTCCTTGTGTGAGGGCTATATTGCGTCCCACAAAAAATGTTGGATTTTTACGTTCTCCACGCATCTGTCTGACCCCCCTACGACCATCGCGAGAAGCAAAATCGGAACTCCATTCTGCTCCATTCTGACCTGCGTGGACGGTGAAGTGGTGTAAGAGGAAGACATAGAAATGGACGATATAAACGCAGCCTATAACACCTTATCCGGCGATAAACAGATGGCATTGACATTCTGGGTCCTACACCTCCCATCCAATCATTTGCAATCGATCGAGTTGTTGAAAATCTGTCTCTTGTGGACAAAAGTCTCTTCGCGATCTGTAGTCCTGCGGGGACGTCCAGATCCAGGGCGACGTTGTTGCACCCCTTCCTCGGACCATTTGAACCAACATCTGAATACCGTTGCAACATTTCGGTTTATACGACGGTTCGGCCTCTCTCATGCCAATAATACGGCCACGATCAAAATCAGTCAATTGGGAAAAAAGTTGGCATTATTCTCAAGTTCATAACGAAATTGTGAACAAACATTTTGCAAAATGGACAGTTCATTACACACTGATTGGTTTATTTCTTCAAATTTATTGTTACTGAGTGCAAAGGAAAAAACAAAAAAAAACGACTAGCTAAATTTGATTCAAATTTTAATCGTTTGTTTGTTCTAATGAAAGACATCGTTGACGAAACTTTCAATAAAATCGTTCAACAAATTCTAGGTGTTGCAATTTTTACGAAAGTCAGTATATAAGCACAAACCCCCCCCTTTAACAATGATAAATTCAAGTAGATATATAAATAATCGGAGAAGCTTGGTTCATTTCATTCCATAAGTTTTAGCATGCATATACGAGTAACTCGTCAAGTAAGATGAGATACCAATGACCTGAACACTATTTTCCTAAAGCAAGCAAATTTATACTTAAAACGTAACAAACATAGTATAACTAATATGACACAGATACCCGGTATATACAAACACAATCTATGCTTTGAGTTGTTGCTCCTGCGCACGATAGCGTAAACAGTAGCTTTTGAGATAGTATCAAATATAAAAGCTAAATGCTAACACCTCACCGTGTTTTATTTAAAAGTTCAATAGTATTTACCTCAAACTTGGTTAAGTATGTGCTCAAATTATTTACTAATGGATTGATCCAGTTATAACAATTCTACGTTAGTGAAGTTTTCATAAAAGTGAAAGGTTTTCGAATAGTAACACGATCGTGAAATTGTAACACAGGTTCAGTAAAAATAACTTATAATATGGTTTATTTAAATGCACTTTATCTTTTGTAGGAGCTGCAAGGTATAATATGTAACCAATTAGGAAATAATCTTGACAATGTAATATTTGTTGATACAAGTGATAAGGAAAGGCCTAACCTGATTGTTGAACGAGTGCGTGAACTTTATTTAGTAAAATTTAATTTCCATCTTCGTCATTGCAGGGCAGCTACCAGTAGTCAGTTACGCTCATTCCCAGTTACGAGCGCATCGTAGCAATATCAAAAGCGAGAGGAAAAGTACATAACGTATAATCTTAACAGCAACCAGTACACGAAGGAGGAAAACGCAGAACGAGAACACCCAAACCGAAAAAAAACTAGAAAAGGGTAAGGGATATAATATCAGTTTATTCATCTAACGTTATTTTACCACTATAGGTCGAAGACGAGTTATATTTTGATAATTAACCACGAACTGGTTAAACATATTTCTTTCAATTCACATATCGTAGTTTAAGCCCAAAAGAAAGATTCTAATTACAACGATCTTGAAGAAAACTCATCATGTGGGTGTAAGCAACATATTTTTTATATCCGAAATCAATAGCGATTCTATTACTTCATCAAATAAAGAAATAATTTTTGGGCAAAACTTCTCTAGAAATGGTGATTTACAACGAGAAAATAGAAATCACAGAAAGTTTCTAAAATATAATTTTAGACCACAACAAAATGGCCGCCTTAAAACAACCACACCTTCGGAAAAATGTATTCAAAAAAATTGTCCTTATCAAATTTTGTAAAAATGTTAACCAGGTGTTTATTTTCAAATAAAACCTGATCAGTAACATATACAAATAATTCCTTTCTACCGTAGAAAAGTAAAAGTAATAAAAGAAAGTCATTTAATCCATTATAAAGAATGGTAAAGACAGTAACTACAGAAAAGTTAAGTCATTAAGTAAATAACAACTCTAACAATTCAGGCTACAGATAAATTTTGTTTTCCCAAACAGTAATAATGAGAGAAAATTTATAGAATCGTTCAGAAAGTATCCGATATCGATTTTTACACGTTAAAATCTTACCAATTTTGTTGAGAATTGATAAGTTGCTTTGTAAATAATAGTTGATCGTAATTTTATAGATATCGCTAAATATAATCATCTACTTGAAATTGCGCCATTGGAAAATTACCGATTACATTAAGTGTTACTTTGTATTCCAATATAGTGTAGAAAAGCATGTAGTGTAGTTTGTATAACGTTTTAGGCGACAAATTGGTGGAGAATTTCGATAAAATTTTTGGTCTTAAACAAAGAGATTCGCTTTTATATACGAGGCGTTAAGGTCCAACGTTGTTATGAAAAATTCAATTTACAGGATATCGGTTACATTGATAACACCTGCTAGGTGCGAAGTATTTTTTGGGTGAATTTTCCCGATGGTTCTCAGGATTAGTTCCTTTGTGGTGCTTATTAAAAGATTTAAGTAATCCTTTTAATGAGTGGCTAATAAAGAAGTAGGGGATTAAGAATCCAGTGTGGCCCTAAATGGGATGATTCGCAAGGGACTCTTAGTTTAGACGCGGAGGCGTTAACAAGTTACCGTTACCATCGTTGGTGAGCTCTCGCGGAACGGCGTTACCTCTAATCCATGTTTGAAAGAACTTATGTTAATAGGGGCAGTTTCCCCAATCAACCCTTGATGAGACTTTATTGTGCCGTTCAACCAACACGGATTGATTTATCGTTAAGTGCAGTTTGTCCAAAGGGACTTTCTCGTGAATCCTAGAAAAGGTGTTAAGCGTTAATTCCCAGTGCTTTCCCTGTTTTATGGAGTAGTTGTCGCTTTTATGTGGAAGAAACGAAACGTCCGTTCCTAATTTCCAGGCACTAAGTTCATAGCTCGTAGGTAACGAATAACTCGCTGCAAATAAATAATTTTTTTTCTCTTTTAAAAATAGTAAGTGTTACTCAGAACTTGTATGTAGACATAGTAAGGTTAACCAGCAACGTGGAAATATAAACATACAGTTGATTGTAGTATTAATCAAAGTACAACTTGGAAGGTGAAGCATTCACAAGTCGGGTCATACTTGGAGATTCAAGCTTAATTTCAACATCGATCACATTGCGAAGCCGCCGTAGAGTTCATCCTCTGTGTTTCCACCAGGTGACTGTATAGCAAATGAGGGTAAACTACAAGAGCCAACCCTTGTAAATGCTGTTCAAATTTAAAGTAATCATTTCCGTTCATATTTTTGCTGTGGTTGACCATTTTAATAGTGTTGTGTGTATTTTTTTGTATGTTCTAACGGTTGAATACGCTGGTCTTTAGGATTAACTCCTGATTATTTTATATCTGTGTTATAATCCAAATTTATATGAGTTCTTTTGATTTGGTGTATTGTATATATATATATATATATATATATATATATATATATATATATATATATATATATATATTGTTACGGTAACTTTAATTGGTAACAAAATTTATAAAGCCAAGGCTCGGTGGTTCAGTGCTAGTGGGCATTGGGGTGGGTTAATACAGTTAAATAATTATACATAATATTATATACAGAAATAAAATTAAATAATAATCAGGAAAAATGGACGCCACGTACTTCCAAGATAGTTACAATTGTAATTTACCTTAGCTCGAAGTACGAAAAACTAAATAAATCATAGAAAAATTATGAATAAATAGACACAATGGGGTCACAAAATTATAATCGCCATCAAAAACAGATAAATGGTCTAAATGGTAACATAAATTTGACAAATAATAGAGATACCCGTAAGCATTGATTAATAAAAAAAGGAAATAAATATTATTTTAATATAACATTGAATGATTGATCCAAATTACCTTAAATTAATCCTCGAGCAACAAAAAAAAGGAGGAAAAGTGATATTAGTTACGTTAATCTTACAAAGTTTTCAGAATTCGGTTTAACCAAGTAAACAAGCGATCAAGTATATCAATAATCTCACCTGAAAATAACTTCTTTCCGGTGTCGTTTCCTTGCGCAAGTAACGTCCGAAATTACAGAAGCTAAATGGAAAAGAAAACAATAATAGTTCGGACCTTAAACGATAGGTTGGCCCTAGAAAATGGATACATTAATTACTTGATTGACAACAAATTCGAATACTGAAGGTAGACTAATAAATTAGGTTACAATAGGCAAACACATAGTTAAAGGTAAAGTGGTTTACAATAGTGATAAATAATTGAAACTTAAACAAAATTATGAATTTAGAAAGAAATCAAATAAGCAAATAGTGACAGTGAAATTAAGACTATCAAAGTAAGATAAAAATTTATTGAAATGACTAAATGTTAGCTAGGCAAGTTATCTAATATTAAAAGTAAACAATTACTAGGTAAATTCGTGTGAGCAGACAGTAGTTTTCTTTATAAGTCATTAAATTAGAATTTCTTCATTCGTAAGAAAAATTCAAAATGGCGGCGGTGTTATTTTTTTCTATTGACGACGCTGGATCAACTCGAAATGGTAGTGGGTAGGTAATATACGTAGAGAGAGAAAAATAAGCGAAAACGAAAAGGAAAAAAAAACGCTACGAAAGAAAATATAACATTACATGACGGAATGATTCACAAAAATTACTGACTTTGTAAGCTGGTAACCACAAGCGTTAAAATTAGATAAGGAGAAACACAACACTCTTGAACGCTTAAAACCGTAATAATTATTACGTAACTTAAGTGACGAGAACTAGCATCTGGTTCGGCACAAAAATTAATTATTCATTGATCGAGAAATCCGGAAAATATCCGTTTTATTTATAATTAGAAAATCATGTCAATGAATCGCGGTTCAAGTGAAGCGAAAAAAAAATCCAACTCACTTTTTTTTGTGTACCCTTGCCACCACGGAAACAGAAAAAAACGAAACTAAAAGCAAACACAAGGGTTCGAGATTAACGAACGCAATACACCAATGAGAATCAAGTAGACTGCAAACGTACGCTATCCGACAGTAAAGAAAAATGAAGCAATTTATTCCATAGAATAGCGATCCTAGAAATGTGACCAAATTAATTAAGATAACGTTACACCCCCCTAACAAAAATATAGCCAGGAAGCGTGAAGAAAAGAGGAAAGTTACACCTTTTGACGTTTATGTCGTTTACGAGGTTTATATCGTTTGAGAGAAATGGTATCCGAAGATATCGTAGGGTGATCATCTGAGTCAGATGCAGAAGAATGTAAGTTATCAGAGTAAGCGGGTTTCAAATCTTTAGCGTGGAATAATCCTATAGATTTCCCTAAAGAATCAGTTAATTCATAAGTCTAGGTAGACATGACTTTTCTTATTTTAAAGGGGCCTAAAAATTTAGGAGCAAGTTTAGCATTTAAAAATTTAGAAGCGTCAGATAAGACAAAGTTTCGTTTCCACACTGCATCACCTTTCCTATAAGTGACCGTGCGTTTACGTAGATTATAGCGATCTTGAGTACGTTTCGTAGAACGTCTCATTTTATCAAGAATATCAGTACGCAACCTTTCATAAAATTCTTTAGTACGAGTAGTAACAACAGGGTTAGTATCAATGGAAGGAGTTTCATCATCTAAACGAGTTTTAAACATATTTCCAAAGAGTACATGTTCCCGACCACAGAACGCGAAGTAAGGAGTGTAGTCAGTTATTTTATGTTTAGAAGTTCTTATGGCACAGCCAATTTTAGGTAGGTTAACATCCCATGTACGTTGGTTTTCTTTAATATATTTCCAAAGAGTACATGTTCCCGACCACAGAACGCGAAGTAAGGAGTGTAGTCAGTTATTTTATGTTTAGAAGTTCTTATGGCACAGCCAATTTTAGGTAGGTTAACATCCCATGTACGTTGGTTTTCTTTAATAATGAAGCGATCATGGTTTTCAAGACTATTAACGCGTTCGGTAGGATTGGCTCTAGGATGATATTTAGCTGTAAATAATATTTCTGTTTGATAGTTTGAGCATAATTTAGAAAATTCCTGACTACGGAATTGTACGTCATTATCAGCGATTAAGTATTGAGGAGTACCAAATAACAAAAATATTTGTTCTTCCATAATCTTACAAATTTTAGAGGCAGTAGCAGTACGAAGTGGAAAGAAACATGGAAATTTAGTAAAATAGTCAGCAATAACAAAAATATATGAGTTACCTTTTGAGGAGCGAGGTAAGGGACCGACAATATCACAACTTAACACTTGCCATGGACGAGTAGGAGTTGCTCTAGGAGAGAATAAACCTGGTTGTGCTCTTTGTTCAACTTTGTGAGCAGCACAGGTATGACAGTTACGAATATATCTAGCAATATCGGCACGAAGATTTGGCTAGTAGAAAAATTTATTAATGCGGCTTAGAGATTTAGTAACACCAGAGTGACCACTAGTAGGAGGATCATGATATAGGCGAATGATTTCACTACGTTGATTCTTAGGAACAACCACTCTCCAATTTCCCAATGAGATATCAGTGAGGTCAGAAGAAGTAACATGCTTGTAAAGTAGATTATTTTCAAGACACCAGAGGGGAAATTTTTTTGGATTTTTAGAAACATGTTCAAGCATTTTTAAGTACCAGGGATCCGTAATAGGTAGAGTAATCGAAGGTACGGTATTAGTTATATTTATTTCGCCAAGTTGTGGGAGAGAATCAGAAGGCAATTCGGGAATAGCTCGAGATGAAGTATCAGGAACGACGTGATTGCTTCCTTTACGATGTATGATAGAGAAATTATACTGTTGTAGGCGTAAGGCCCAACGAGCCAGACGTCCAGAAGGGTTCTGAAGTTTATTCAGCCAAATGAGTGAGTGATGATCCGTTATGACAGTGAAATGAGCACCTTCTATATAGGGACGAAATT
The DNA here is from genome assembly GCA_036346205.1 of Vesta saturnalis. Classification (NCBI taxonomy): domain Eukaryota; kingdom Metazoa; phylum Arthropoda; class Insecta; order Coleoptera; family Lampyridae; genus Vesta; species Vesta saturnalis. The sequence goes on along the minus strand of JARFJB010002372.1, from coordinate 327,931 downwards.
TCTCAACAGCCCATAGAACAGCTAAACATTCTTTTTCGGTGGTAGAATATTTTGTTTCGGGTTTAGTTAAAGAGCGACTAATGTAGGAGATGACTTTTTCACCATCAGGGGTTTCCTGACTTAAGACAGCACCTAAGCCATAGTTAGAAGCATCAGTTTGGATAGTAAAAGGCAAGGTGGAATCTGGGCAAGAAAGTATCGGAGCAAAAATAAGTTGTTGTTTTAGAAAAGAGAAAGCTTCGTTACATTCAGGAGACCAAACAAATGGAGTATTTTTACGAGTTAAATGAGTTAAGGGAGCTAAAGCAGTAGAGAAATTTGGTATGAAGAGACGGTACCAACTCGCCATTCCCAGTAATCAACGAATTTCAGAGACAGAAGAAGGTTGTGGTATAGAGATAATAGCGTTGACCTTTCCAGGATCTACAAGTAAACCATTTCTATTGACAACATAGCCAAGATATTTTAGTTAGGAGAGACAAAAATGACATTTGTCTTTGTTCAAAACGAGACCAGCAGTAGACAATCTATCAAAAATTCGGGTTAAAACTCCTAAATGTTTTTCGAAAGAAGGGGTAGCTTTGATAATATCGTCGAGATAAGCGAAACAATACGGTTCCAAATCAGCACCAAGAATTTGATCTATTAAACGTTGAAACGTAGCAGGAAAGTTATGTAAACCAAAAGGCATACGAGTAAATTGATATAGGCCTCTGCCAGGTATGGTAAATGCAGTAATGGGTTTAGAATCTTGAGCTAAGGGAATTTTTCAATAAGCAGAACAAATAGCTAGAGAAGAAAGAAATTGAGCATCACGAAGACGATCTAAGATAGTATTTATATAAGGAAGAGGGTAAGCATCTTTTTCAGTGACTGCGTTAACCTTTCGGTAGTCTATACAAAAACGGTAAGAATTATCCTTTTTTTTAACGAGAACTATTGGACTAGACCAAGGGTTTGAAGAAGGTTCCACAATTCCCAGTCTTATCATAGAGTCAAGTTCGTCATTAGCGATCTTAAGTAATATAGGAGAAAGCGGGTAGTAACGTTGTTTGATAGGCTCACTGGTTGTACGTATACGGTGTTCTATTAAAGTAGTACAGCCAAGTTCAGAAGAATTTAGTACAGGAGTATCTAATAGTGATTGTAGCGATTGTTCTTCAGTATCAGAGAGATTAGATCTAGTAACAAGATGATCAGTAGTAGATTAGGAACAAATTTCTTCAGAATTTCTAAATGTCCAAGTACCAGTTTGAAAATTAGGGACAAAATCTATTGCTTTCCAAAAGTCAATACCTAAGATAAGTGGTTGAGTAATTTCAGGAATGACTAAGACTTCAAGAGTGACTGTCTTGTCTTGTAGAGTGATAGGGAGATTCAGAGTACAAAGAATGTAGCAAGTTTCACCATTAGCAAGTAAACAAGAAGAAGAGGATTTAGGAAAAGGACGATATTTCTGTAGAGAAAGACCTAAAGTACTTAAGAGGTTCCATCCTAATTGGCCTAATATAGTTTTGGAGCAACCAGAATCTAGCAAGCTTTTAAAAGGGTAGCCAAAAATGGTTATGTTAAGGTAAGGACGTTTATTCTTGCGAACATTAGCTAAGACAAAATTTAAGACATGTTTGTGATGATCAGGTAGTGTAGCAAAAGGAGTTTCCGAGATAAGTGATAGTGAAGAGGGCTCGACTCGGTCCGAGAACTCTAAGTTTAGTTTAAAGAAGTGTCATTACAATTTGGACATTTTGGTTTAGTGACCTTTGGTTTCCCACAGCCATAACAATGAATAATTTGTGGTTCTGAGCAATTTGGAGAGACATGGCCAGTTTTGTTGCAATTCCAACACTTGATTGGTGAGTTATTAAAAGTAGGTTTAGGTTTAGAGGAAGATTCCAAAGTAAGTTTCGGTTTCGAATCAGTCGAACTAGTAACAACAGTTGTAGGAGTGTTTCTCGTATCTTTTCCCTTAGGAGCAGACACTACAGAGGCAGCAGAAAGCTTAAGAGTATTTGAGTTCCGTTTAGGAGGAAGTGAGGTAATCACATCAGTATCACAAGAAGACGAGGAAGCAATACTTAAGTAGGCGAGACTAGGTTCAAGTAAGTGAGAAGATTTTCGTGAACGTGGAGGTTTAAATATTTCGACAAAATACTGGTTCTGTTCAATTTGTTTGCCTAAGGCAGAAAGTTGTGCAATGCTAGAGATTGGAGTTAAGGTTAAGGCATTCTGGTAAAGTGGAGTTAAATTTCGTCGTATGTAGTATAATTGTTTTGTTTCAGAGAGAGGAGTAGTTAAACGTTGAAAAAGATGATACATTACAGTAAGGTACGAGCTCATATTTTTAGAAGGACCCATAGTTCTATTTTTAATTTCGTCAAGTAACCTTTCATCGTAGTCGATCGGCAAGAATTCAGTTTTCAGTAAAGATACAACTTCATCCCATTTAGTTAAAGTGAATTTTCTAGATCGGTACAGTAGACGAGCACGTCCTGTTAACAATTCAGGAGTATGAGCAAAAAGTGTGTGTTTGGTAATCCCAAGAGAAGAAGCTAGTTCATCCAAGCGAGTAATAAAATCTAAGAGAGAAATTTTTCCTTCGCCAGAGAAAGTTAAACCAAGTTTAGAGATGTCTAAACGTTTAGCAAAACAAAGTGGTTCAGACATAGAAGCTACAGCAGGTACGGTTTCATTTAGTTCAAGTTCATCTTCACTAGAAGAAAGTAGTGGAGGAGTAGACGGATTAGAATCATTATCAGTAAGTTCGGCTACAGTAGAATCAGAAGAAGTAGTTGGTTTGAGGCTAGATGAAGGTAATTTGTTAAAATCTGTAAATGTGACGCGGTTAAGTTTTTGAGTTTTGTACTACGTTTGATTTCAAAGTAGCAATGGTTAGAAGTAATGTGTTACGTTGACCTGTTTCGGTATCATTGGTAGAATTCATTAACGAGCAACGACGTTCTATATGAGGAAGTAAACTATTCAAACGAAGAAAGTCCCTTGATTTAGGATCGTTAGTAACTCTATCGGTTAAACCTTCAATTTTTTCAATCATTTGAGTAACTGCAGTCAAATCATCAGCAAAAGGAATAGAATGAGTAATGGCAGTTAAAGATTTCTCCAATTCCAGTACAATAGCATTTCGTGCAAGTTTTCTCAAATTACTAGCAATAGTAGGTAAAGTAATACTTCTAGACACAATTTCATATTCTAGTTCGGTTTTATGTAAACGGTTAACATCTAGTTTGAATGAGAACATGGTTAGTGAACACTAAGAAAAGCAAGTTAAACAAGAAAAAACAAAAACATAGGCCCCACCACGTTGGGCAGCCAAAATAATTATGTTACGGTAACTTTAATTGGTAACAAAATTTATAAAGCCAAGGCTCGGTGGTTCAGTGCTAGTAGGCATTGGGGTGGGTTAATACAGTTAAATAATTATACATAATATTATATACAGAAATAAAATAAAATAATAATCAGGAAAAATGGACGCCACGTACTTCCAAGATAGTTATAATTGTAATTTACCTTAGTTCGAAGTACGAAAACTAAATAAATCATAGAAAATTATGAATAAATAGACACAATGGGGTCACAAAATTATAATCGCCATCAAAAACAGATAAATGGTCTAAATGGTAACATAAATTTGACAAATAATAGAGATACCCGTAAGGATTGATTAATAAAAAAAAGGAAATAAATATTATTTTAATATAACATTGAATGATTGATCCAAATTACCTTAAATTAATCCTCGAGCAACAAAAAAGGAGGAAAAGTGATATTAGTTACGTTAATCTTACAAAGTTTTCAGAATTCGGTTTACCCAAGTAAACAAGCGATCAAGTATATCAATAATCTCACCTGAAAATAACTTCTTTCCGGTGTCGTTTCCTTGCGCAAGTAACGTCCGAAATTACAGAATCTAAATGGAAAAGAAAACAATAATAATTCGGACCTTAAACGATAGGTTGGCCCTAGAAAATGGATACATTAATTACTTGATTGACAACAAATTCGAATACTGAAGGTAGACTAATAAATTAGGTTACAATAGGCAAACACATAGTTAAAGGTAAAGTGGTTTACAATAGTGATAAATAATTGAAACTTAAACAAAATTATGAATTTAGAAAGAAATCAAATAAGCAAATAGCGACAGTGAAATTTTCACGTATAAATTAAGACTATCAAAGTAAGATAAAAATTTATTGAAATGCTAAATGTCAGCTAGGCAAGTTATCTAATATTAAAAGTAAATAATTACTAGGTAAATTCGTGTGAGCAGACAGTAGTTTTCTTTATGTCATTAAATTAGAATTTCTTCATTCGTAAGAAATTTCAAAATGGCGGCGGTGTTATTTTTTTCTATTGACGACGCTGGATCAACTCGAAGTGGTAGTGGGTAGATAATATACGTAGAGGGAGAAAAATAAGCGAAAATGAAAAGGAAAAAAAAACGCTACGAAAGAAAATATAACATTAAATGACGGAATGATTCACAATAATTACTGACCTTGTAAGCTGGTAACAACAAGCGTTAAAATTAGATAAGGAGAAACACAACACTCTTGAACGCTTAAAACCGTAATAATTATTACGTAACTTAAGTGACGCGAACTAGCATCTGGTTCGGCACAAAAATTAATTATTCATTGAAATGTGACCAAATTAATTAAGATAACGTTACAATATATATATATATATATATATATATATATATATATATATATATATATATATATATATATATATATATATATATATATATATATATATATATATATATATATATTGTATCAAAATTTTAAGTGACGATTGCGTTAAAAGGGTAACGCGGATTATTTGCGATAACCATTTGTTCTTTCCATCTTTCCATACGAGTAATATTTATAGTAATTTAGTAAAGGCAGATTTTGAAACTAGCTAGTATCACTGCATTTTAGTTAAACGAAGTGACTTAACTGGTATAGAAAAAAAAATGTAACGATTGTGTAGATATCTCGATGATGGTTTATTCACAGTATACATCTGTAAGTTAATACACTTGTGCTTTTTTTTAATGGGAATCCAATTTCTTGTACAGCACCTTATTTACGCGCATTTTAAGTGTTTGTCTTTTTATGAGAATGAGATCATTGAATATGTCTTTGTGTTTTGTTTTAAGGAAAGTCATTACGTTCGAAAGTTTAACAGTTGATGATTTCATTTTAACGTAGTATCTAAAGGATAATGCGTTAGTGCTATATTTTTTATGAGTTTGAGCATATTTTGTTGTGTATTGATTGATCTATGTTAATTGGTTGTAAATTGTCAAAGTGATTTCGTTTCTTGGAAGTATAATTTGTTTAAAGATCAGATTTATTAAGTGAAGTAACGTAATAACAGAATTATTGTTTTTGATCAGGTTAGTGGCTGATTTTGCGGCACGCAAGTACTTTAGGTACGCGTGCGATACTATTCGCAGCCTTTCAGATATAGCGAAGATCTGCTGGTCCCAGGATCACCTGTAATGCCCCATTTTAAATCAACGCCTTATCGAAACAAAATTAATTTTCGCGTGACGATCAAATTAATTTTTGAAGTAAAGGTATCAAAATCTATCAAAAGAAGAGAAGTACCTAACTTTCAACGAAGTTGTAGAGGTGTTGGATAAAATTATATATGTCACGTAAGTAAACTACTCGTCTTACGGCCCGTGGTTTAAGCTTCTCGTGTGCCCTTATTCCCACATAAGACACTTGTCCCATAAATAAAGTTCTCCAAACATCATAAAAATTTTACGTCATGTATCTTGACAAACGCACTTGAAATAATATTTTCTTAATTTTATTTTGTAATTACTTTTAGTACCGCTGAAGTAAATTAAGGCACAGTTCAAAAAAAGTTGTGCATGCACACTAAATTTACATTGGAAGGTTAGAACTTTAACGATATTGCAAGCGTTTGTGGCTCGTCTGTTTTTGTTTGGCCTACTTTGTTCGGCGATTAAACGAAGAGATTCGTCACAAAAATTAGCACTTCTAAGCTTAATAAAATAATCTGTTATTGTATAATTACTGTATTTTTAATAAAGTACACTAGAAAGTTTTGTTATGAACGAATAAGTTCAAAAGTAAATATGTAATTAATTAATTAATATTAATTGCCCTAGAAATTGATTTTATTTATTTGAGTTGTTCTTGTGGTTTACGAAGTAAATGTTAATTTATGTGAATGTTGTGCGTCCTATCCAATTAAATTACTTCATTTTTACTTGCTTCTACCACAACTGAAGCGGTATAGAATATGCATAAGAATGAGCAGTGGAATTCGGAAAGGTTCACCAATTTGGATTGACGAATTCGATACTTGTATATATATATGAGTAATTTATGCTACTAATCACTCACACTTGCCCTTCACACTCGTTATTATCTTGACATTCTTTGTCCTTTTTTTTAGTTGTTTTATTAGCAATCACAGTGTACAATTCTATGAGCTAATTTGCTAGATTAAGTGCTGAACAATTACAGTACTATTAGTATGACATGATGCGGGACATGCCAATGAAGTGTCCTCGTTATTCATCCGTTAGATCTACTGACCACCTTCTTCTAAAACGTCGGGCATTACGCTGTTGAAGGAGTGGATGGAGCAGAGTATTGTCATGGGTTTCTAGATTTCCGTGGTGGTTGACGCTTCGCTTTCTGATAACATCTCTGGCGTATGGCACTTTCATGTTATCCTACAAGATCCGGTTAGAGACCTACCAAGGTGGTTTGGTAATTATTCGTAATTTTTTGCATTGATACCTTTGCATAATAGTTACATTTCTCTTGTTCGCACACCACCAAAGCTCAGATTCATAGGTTTTATTACAATTTTATATAGGAGCAATTTATTCTCTAGCGATAAATGTGATTACCTTCTGATCAACCAGTACATGTCTTTTCTTCTTAGGTCTAGTTATTTTCGATTTTTAATTATATGATATTTCCAGTTTGGTTTGTTATCTAAGTGGATGTCTAAATACTTGGCTATTTTGGATTGTGGTATGTCTATGTCATTAAGGGTTACTGGTGGGCATTGGTCTTTCCTAAGCGTAAAGGTGATGTGTACAGACTTCTGCTCATTGATTTTGATTTTCCCATTTCTCTAACCACATTTTCAACTCATTTAAGTGGTTTTGCAGTTTGGCTGCGGCTATGTGTGGATCTTGGTCACTGGCGAGAATCACTGTATCATCGGCGAACGTTACAGTTGTAGTGTTAACTGTGGTTGGTAAATCAGCTGTGTAGAGTACGTACAGAAGTGGACCGATTACACTGCCTTGTGGAATTTCCGATTCTATATATCATATTTATGATAGTGCTTAATACAATATTTTAAACACTCGGTCACTTAAATACGATTTGAAAATTTGGAAGTAATCAGGAGGCAAATAACGCTTGCTTTTTAATTACAAGCCTTCATGCCAAACCTTACCAAAGGCTTGGGTAACGTCTAGGAAGGTTTCTGTGCAGAATGCCTTGCTTTCAAATGGTTCGTTATTCATCCGGTGGGTCTATTGGACAGTCGAATTTCCATTTTTAAATCCAAATGGGAGGAGTGGCATTCATTTATCTGGTGCTAAATCTTGATTTGGTTTTCTAAGTAGTAATCGTTCAAAGACTTTCGATATTACTGGTATTAAGCTTATTGGCCCATGTGAAAACGGTATTGTTAGGTCCTGTCGTGGTTCCGATATTAGTATGATTACGGCTGTCTTAAGTTGTTTAGGCCAGTAGGTAAGACGTAGGATTGCAGTATGTAAGTACATTAGAAGTGTAACCCCTGTCCTTGGGAGTTACTTTGTCATCCTTGGTGCCTTTTTAGTATTTAAGTCAGCGATTTCTTGTTAAACTTCCTTTGGAGTAAATATACGGATCGACCGAATATTCTCTGGTAGTATAGCGATTTTCTATTCTATTTCTAGATCTGGTTTGGTATCGTGGGATGTATCTGTATCACTACGTACCCATTGGGATTTTACGTGGATCCGTGGGCCAATAGGTAGGAGTTCCTGTCGATAAATATGAGTAGTTGGATCCCAATAACAGGAAAAAATTTGCTGAAGTTTTCTTTTTTAATATTGTGTTGAGGTGGCCAGTAGATTGATGCTATCGTTAAAGCATAAGGAAACATTTTTACTTCAATCAATGTTTCTTGTGCATAGTCTTTGTCGAATTTTGGAAGCTCAAGCTGAGTAATATTATTTTTAATATTACGAGTTGCATTTCTAGCGTGTGCTGTATTGTCGGGGTTATTGCAGTAATATGTTTTATATTGTGGTATATTAAAATAGCATGGGCTTGGAAAGTGTATTTCGTTAATTAGAAGAATCCCAATTGAATTGTTATGAATATTATGATTTCGTCTTTATGTTGTTGAGCGCCATTAGCTATTTTTAGGAACTTGGCCATTGTAGATTTTATTTATGAGCGTTGATAGCATGTTAAGAACCATACTATTTTGTTGTACTAATCGAGCATTAATTTAAATTCTTCTAGAAATATGTTTATTGTAAAGCTCCAGTTGGAGGACTTCGTGTTACACCTATCACTGCTTCGTATATGTAGTGTTGTTTTGTACGGTTGCTGCTCTTTCGTTGTTAGAGGTTAATTGACTAGATCTTGCACGATTGGGCACTATTTGGGTTGGTTGGATATTCAATATCTTATTTTCATTTTGTGGTTTAAAGAGTTCGCTGGGTATGGGCATAGGGCACATTTTGCAGGAGCGTCTTTATTTTACTTACAAGTGGCAGTGCTGTGTGGCTCCACACCTTACACAAACAAATGGTCTAGCACTGTAGGTTTTACTATGTTCATACTGCTGACATCTCATACATTGTATGAAGCCCTGACCTGTTCTTAACCGTTCTATTTGTACTATCCTATTTTGGACTTTGTAGATCTTGTATACAATATTATTATTGCTTGCGAGTTCAAGATCAACGAAAAACATGTTTAACAGCTCCTCTGTTTTCCTCTGTCTAGTACTAATTATATTTCGTACTTTTTGTCCCGTAGTAGTCAGTTCTTCTCTAACATTGTAAGTATCAACTGTGTGGTGTAGATTTTAATGACAACCCTAAGGACCCGCTCTTCTTTTAGTTGATAAGTGTGATGCACAATATTGGTGTTCCTCATGTACGTAACCATTTTGCGGTAGGAATCTGGAGTATTACTGTTAATTTTTATTGTGTTATTAAGTCTATTACATCATGTACAAAAATAGGTTGAGGTTTTGGTACGTTGTTGCCAGGGTTGCTTGTGTTTGCGGTTTATTCAGTGTTATTGTTAAGTGAGTTATATCTGTTAGTTAATTGTATAGTTCACGATTGGTTTTCAGGGTTTACAGCAATTTTTCTTCTTTTTGTAAGTTTCGCTTTTGCCAGAGATTTTCATTTTGTTGTCCCTTTTCATACGTAGTGCATTCTTCATCGTTAGTAGACGACATAAAATTGGGTTATTATTATTGCGTTGTAAGATGTTGGTAGACGGATTCGCTTGTTGGTGGTGAGATAAATAGTAGTTGTTTGTGTCCATTACAACTGGTTGACCCAATTGTTGGATTGGATACAGCAGATTCATGTGTTGATTAGTTAAGGGTGGTACGGCCTGTATGATAAAGGATACTCCCTGTTAACTGTAAAACATATCTGGCCCATTGAATGCCGACAGCATTTTCATTGATAACTTATTTAGTTAATTCATTTTCGAATCCTAATTATTTTTATATATTACAAATGTTTTATGTCACTATACCGTTCTGTGGTTATCAATTCTCGTTTAGACGATGTTATCACTTTGTAAAGATCCAGATCCTTATCCTAGTTAACTTTCCTTAATTAAATCCTAAAAATTCACGAAGTTGTATTCCTATATGTTCAAAATCTGTCAATTGTGCACCAAATCCCACCATTTCCAATTCCCGATAAAAAAAATTTAAATATTCTCCTTCCATCCAGCTCCGTCCTTATAAAATCAACTGAAAATTTAAATTCACTCTCTTCTTCTTCGATAAATCCACCCGCCTAATTCTCTTCTCTTTCGAGAAACCGACCTGATTTATTTCCTAATAAACCAGAACGACTGAATCTAACTTACAAATACACAACCAGTACACGTTCATCCGCCTCCTGGTGTCAAAACCTTTGAGACGGCACACATAATCATATTTCACGCCGCTTCCAATCATCCAACCTAGTCGCAAATCTGCAGGTTCTCAAACCGTCCGTTTTTGTACCTTCTCTGCACGCGTTGGTCAACCAACGTAGAGCGGACTCAATTCGTCATCCGAATTGTCGGCAGAACCCGTACAATTTGAATACTCGCCGTATCCAAGCTATCGGTGCGAACCGTACTGCTATTTATAACCCTTGTAACTTTAGCCCAAAGGCCTCAAGTTATCCTGTACAACATTCCTTTTTACCAAAATAATCACACGCATTACACGTATACAAAATACGACAAACACAATTAAGATTCATTCTGTATATACCAGAAAAACAATATTTTATTTCGTGTTCATTTTTTATTATTTATTTCCAAAACAAATTTAGTTCGTCATTTTGCACACATATAGAAAAATACCCCCAAACATAATTTATTGTTAACAACACTCACTAACAAAACCAATACATTTTTGACACAGGTTGTCAGTCAGCCATTTTTATTTCTCAAGACGGCCTATAACAATTTCGAAACTCCCTAGTTTTAAAATACACATTAAAACCCCTTTATTGATAATAAAACTTAATAATTAACTCTGTCAATTTATTAAGGATTTGTTATTAGGCTGGAAAACCTTGGAAAAGTAAAAAATTAATTCATTCCAGGAGAACTGTCTAGTCCACAGGCGATCCCAGCCTAGAATTATTTTTTATTTATTTTTACATACCATGTTTTATTTAAGCTTCGAATTATTATTAGAACATTATTCATGTTGAATAAATGCCTGTTTAGTTTGATTGCTTGAAAAACTGTATTTAAAGACAAAAACTGACCCCTACTTTCGAGTAGAGCGAACCGTGGTCAAAAATATAAAAATTTATTTTTGTAATACCCCTTTATCAAATAGGGTGTTACAACTTTTTCCTTATTTATCGAAAATAAAACGAATACGAAGTGATCGCATGTCCGTTCCCGATAAGGGTAAAGCGGAACTGATTCTTCGTCCTGCACTTCCCAAACTGGTCTATTTCGATAAACCATCTTGTTGAAAACTTGACCCCTGTGGTCAAAATCCTTAAACGGCGTTATTCAGAATATGTGGTCTCTCGGGAAGATTTAGATCTAGGGCGGCGTTGTTGGACTCCTTTATCAAACCATCTGGATTATCATACTACCGTTGCAATATCACGATTTACACGATCAGGAGTCAGACTTTCGCATATGAATAACACGGTCACATTCAAATCCTTAAATGCCAATAATTTGTACGTTGTCCAAATTTTAGCATTCTTACATTTTCTCAAAGCAATACTGAGAAAACTAATCGCAAAATAGCTTGTTTGGTAAAATTGATTGATTACTTCATGCACTGTGCGCTGTATATCTGCGTCACACCTACAAATACTTTTATTGTAACTCCTTGTCTGCTAAAGCTTGTTTAAATTTAATAATAGAAACAAAGGAGTTTTTATAACGGTTGTGAGGTAAAAGTGTGGCAACCATTTTACTTGTTTAGCTAATAGCCACGTTTCTGATAGATAAATCAACGCAGCTGTATACAAATAAGCGGTTGTGTTTACCCGTAAGGTGTGTAGCCTACCCTTTGGCGGTTTAGGTTTGGCATTTTACTAATAGTTTTGCAGACAATTTTTCGTTTTGCAAATTCCTTTTCGAGAAATTTGTTTAATTTTTAAAGTTGCGTTGTGGCGTGGATATGTTTATTTCACTTATCTTAGTCCACATTCACTGTTTGTTTATAATGTTAAAATGTACATAATAACTCTAGCCTAAGTACAACCACTATGTTACGCTACAGACCTTTCCATATTATTTTTATCACGTATTCTCTAATTAAATTATAATTTTCTATTTTGTGGGTATAAATAACTAATTAGTTTATCATTATGTATCTTTATTTTCATATTTCTACATTGGAATTAACTAATGTCTTATAATTATATAAATTTTATTAAAATTTAGGACATCTGGCGGTAAAATTACAATCTAATCTAACAAGATGGCTTTTTTTAAAAATGTGTTGAATGGACAAACACGTGCATTATAATTCTCTGTTTAGTTTCTCTCTAAACGACCCAAGTTAATTGGGATTAGTCAACGCACTGTTCGCACTGGTACACTGTGGTAAGTTGTCATGTTTCCTTTAAATACACGACAATATTATACCTGAATAAATTGCTCTAAGATTTCTTCTTCTTCTTCTGAACTTTTTTGTTCTATATCCGAAGTACTGATGGTTAAAGCATTATCATTGTGATTACCTGGAAAAATATCTTATGCGATTCTTCTGAAATTACATGGTCACCTTTTGTCTACGCTGAAGATTGCTGTTATAATTGTTAATTCTATTATATTTTTTGATGTGTATTGAGTAAACGAATTTTTAATTACTGGATAATAATATCTTGTCTTGATATTCCTGCCTTCATATAAGGGCTTCCTTCTCTTTTTGCTCCCTTTCTCAATTTATAAAAATATCCATGGCTTTATGTAGCTATAGATAGTCAAATTTTGTTCCCGTACGTTCAGGTCCGATTAGAATTTTGTTGTTTGCATCTTATTAGTTGCTATTTCCTTTAGACCAGTTTGGTACACTTTTCCTGTACTTATCTCACTACTCTTCTAGTATATTTTCTTTCGTACCATCTTCAAGATACTGATTGTTTCAAAGTGATGTTAATAATGATCTTTTACGTATAACTGTATTGAATTTAATACAGATGCTGCTGCTTGAACTCAAGCTAATACTGAATTATCTGAATTTATTAATTCCTTTTCTGGAGATACTTCTATACTCACTTTGCGTCGTTTGTGTAGCCTTTATGTTCATGGTTAACGTAGAGCCATGGATATGCAATCTAGTTCCTCGGAGGAAGCAAAATTAAACAACATTTTTTTCCGAAAGTAGGCATTTATTTAAACGTGCTACCTTTGCTGGATTCGCTCGTTCACCTTCTTCTAATCCAGCTTCTGCTACTGCTATTAAGGAACCTGCAGATACAAATTTGAGTTCCCGCGCTTATATTTTTCCGATTCAAATGAATCACCTGAGCCTCAGCACACTTTAACTTAACTTCGTTATGCATCTTCTTTATCTGCTATATTCTATTCGGTCTACAAACTAGGACTATCTTTTTCAGGAGATAATACATCTTCTTTATTATTATTATCAGTAAAGAACACCCCAAAAATCATAAAAATCATAAATTCGATATTCATAAATTATTTACAAAATTTTGTCGGCAGGACGATTCTGTCGCCCCTAATTTAAGTATCCTCGGTAGTATAGTAGTATAGTAGTTCTCTACTCACCTGCAGATAGCACAGAAACTGTCTAAGCTCAGTACGGTTCGTGTGTGTCAAGAAAATTACGGACTAAATTAGGCGGCAGAAGTCGCTTCCCAAAAGCAAAAACTCACAGTTACCCCGACTTCTGGATAACGATGTCTAAAGAGGTTAATAGGGAATTAAAGGAAAGAAGTAATAAGAAAAAAAAGTTGTAGTGCAACGAAAAAATGTAATTTTTAAAATAATTGTAGATACAATATCAACCAAGTTAAATCTTTGTTTTTTTTATTTTTCTAAGCAAAAGTAAAATGATTGCCAATACGGTTAACACTCAAATAGACCTCAAATTATATTAATCTCAACATTGGCAAGTAAATAGGGTTTCTTATATCAAACCCAAAGGAAAGCAACATTAATTACTTTAAACGTTTAACTTTCGAAAGATCTTTCACTAAGCTGAAGCTGAAAGAAAAACGTATACTTAAGCTAGAAAAGCGTTTTAATAACTAAAACTTATTTAACCTACACTTGCGGTGGTTTCACAACAACGCCCCAAAAATCATATCAAAGTTCGTTATTCATAAATTTTGTCGGCAAGACGATTCAGTCGCTTCTAAATTTAAGTATTTAGTAACTGGTTAATTTGACCCAAATACTACAAGCAAGGGTAAGAGAACAACAGGCAACTGAATTTTCCTCCGAAAGTTAAATACAAGTATAGTAAAAGTAAAATTTTAAATGAAAATATATATAGGTAATAGTCCAAAATAATGCCCAAATTTTTAAGTAAAGTTACATGTAAATCGCATACACTCTAAGAACGGAACGAATTGAGGCAGACAATTTCTAAATTTACAGGTGTATGTAAAGTTCACTGTACATAAAAGTTATAGTTAAATCGCAAGAATTTAATTTAAAAAAAGGAAGGAAATCACGTGGTCGTGCGTATAAAAAAATAATATTTAATGAAACTAACATGAAGCCGTTACTGTCGCGCAGCTCGGCAATCAAACTGGTTTGTGCGTAGTTGACCTACTGTTCGTTACAACTGGACGCTACCTTAATGTGAGTATGGGTGTGATTCACAATTTAGCAACCAGTATTAGGAATTATATAATAAACTTAAATACAGATCAAACTAATAATTAAGTAGGTTTATGACGCATAGGTAAAAGTCTAGCAGTGGTTACTTCTAGCAACCACCTTCACTTGAGGAAGTTCATTAACCGTAAATGAATTATACTGTAGTTACATTAAGTAATTCACAGGATTTAATTTCTAGGGGGTAGCACGTTACCTACACTCTTGTAGAGCAGTGTACGACTTCTACTGTGTACAGAGAGAATATAGTAATTTAGTCCATGCGAAAAATAATAAAAGTTCTGATCTTTGGTGGAGTAGACATTGTTACCTTACCGTGATGCAGTAGTGGTAGAACTTGCAACGAATGGATGTAAATTTAAGTTACGAGTTCCGAACAGGCACGGTTTAATTTTAGCAGTAATACAACTTCCATAGTGAACAAGTAGCTAAGATTGCATAAATACGGAAAAAAAATGCTAAAAGGGATGGTACGTAAGTGTTATATAAGGTGCAATTAACGTCAATTACGTCTATGATTGTAGGCGAGGGCACTGAAGAGGTACGATATGCCTTCTGTTAGTCGATCGGAGGATCCGTAATTTGTTTATGGTTGTACGCTTTCAGTAGCTAACAAAGAAATTTACGAATGAATAGCAAGTAAGAAGACCTAAAGATATAGCTTATCTCTTTTATAACAAAAAACTCTTTTATATCCGCAATGTTCTTGTGAGAAACAAGTAATTTGGAACTGTAATTTCAGAAAAGCGCAAGTGATGTCTTGCTATAATTAATTCTTCTATATTCGAAAAATCTTAGATTATCAAAATCTGAGAAGAGCTCAGAAATTTTTCATGGCGTCTTAAAACGGCGACCGCAAAAAGGACACTAGAAATATAAATTTTTTAAAACGAAAAACTGTTAGAATTGATCGATAATTAGTAAATAGAGCTACTGTGTTTGAATGTCTTAAAATCCTGCTATCTAGCAGGAATTCAATAAACTAATACAGTTATATCTCATTAAGTAGATTTAAACCCTTGTGGATTCGGCTATTTGCCCATAGGTGGCGTAAATATGTTCTTTCGTTCAATTGTTTGATTTAAATTGCTTTATATAACAAAACATAAGGACATTGTTTTAATAAAAGGAATTTACAATACAGTGTGAAGTGTTTTAAGGTATTTCAGCGTCCACAATGTGCAAGATTATTTAGTAAGTTTTCGCAACGTAAAATATTTGTAAAGAAATACTTTTTGCACGTTACAAGCTTTCTTACTCGTGTGGAAAGGTTAAATATTTCTTCTAGAATATTAACAAGGAAAAGGAAAAGTCAACGTATTTCATTCCCTCCCCAATGGGGAGGGCGGGCTGCTCGAGCTTCCCGAGCTCCTTCAGCCACAATCATGGATTCCCAGCATACATACATACGTTACGTATATATGCATGGTGGGATTAAGGATAGGTGTGGTCAGGATAGGATCGGAAGGAACGGAGTTAGGGTTCTGAGGGGGGAAATACTACCCCAGCATTCGCCTAAGTAGCCGCACATGGTGTGCATATACGCAGTGACCATGCCGCTACATGTGTATGAGGAAAACCCCCTGAAAAAACCTCACACAGGGTAGACGGTAACGGGAATCGAACCCATTACCTCCCGAATGCTAAGCAGATCGTGTCACCACTACACTACCAGCTCGGTTAACAGGTAAAGCCCTACTTTTATATCGCACCCGTAGGAGTTCTTTCAACTCTTAGAACTATGTGGTACGCTTGCTCAAATCTGAATCCTTACCTATTAACTATGATGAACGGTTACTTGTTGAAATTAAAAATCGTACTGTGGGTTATTCCTAAACTCTGACTATGTTTGTCGTTGTAATGCAAAGTTTGGTCCAACGATTATCAACACTTCTTTCTAAAAGTTTGTAATTGTACTATATTAGTCGAAATTTTACACTTTTCTACGAAAATACTTTAATGTTTACTGATATTGCTTCGATTGCTCAACCTTTAACAAAATTAGTATTTTATAAACACCTCCACCATCTCGAAAGACTATTAATCCTTTGAAACCAAGCTTAGCCTATGTTAGTCACTATGAGGATTTTTCTACTTCTACTACACGTTCGTCTAAACGTGGTGTGCCTAATGTTGGTACTGCTGTTATGCCTTCTAAACCTTCTTCATCGTTGTTGCATGCGTAGGACATGTTTCTCCACATTGTTTTGAACCACAAGTCAAGCATTGCTATGATTATGCAAAATTTGGTGTCACTAAACATTTTTGTCCTGTTTGTTCTAGGGAACAGGGAAACTTGTAGTAGTCTTCTGATCGAGGGAGGAGTTGTAGCTTTCTCTAATTCCGGACACTCCATTTTCTGGTATTTCTAATAAACAACTTCTTATTAATTTTGTATTTGCTAGTGTTCGTAATGATAAACGTCCTTACTTTTATGTACATATATTTGGTTATACTTATACTCAATGGTCTTTTGATTCTGGTGCTTCTTAGACCGTCTTGGGGCATTCTACTTGGTATATTTTGAGTCGCTTAGGAATAACCTTATCTGTAGATTCGTCTACTTCTTGTACATTAGCTAATGGAAATAAATGCACTAGTTGTGTTACCAATTACTGTCGAGTCGAAAAATGTGATGCTTAATATTCTTGTAGTTCCTGATATATGTCAACAACCACTTTTAGGAATTGATTTTTAGTGATTAATTTACATTGTATCTGACTTTAAAAATGGTTATGGGCATTCAGTGATACATCATTATTGGATACTATCCCGTTGGATCGCTTAAATTCTTAATCTGATTTTCCTTCTGAGTAAACCCTTATAACCTTCTTTTTGAAAATTTTTTCTTCGCGATTCCTTTGGAATTATACTATTTTGCTAAAACACCAAATAAAGCTTCTGCTGAACCAATCTGTAGCGTATACCGAGTAATATTAAAACAGAGAAATTCTGTTTGAGGGTGACCAATCAAGCTGTTAACCTGCCCTAAATTAAAAAGGTTTAAAATATTATTGGCGGTTAATACCGTAAAATGGCGTATTTGAAGGGGTGAGGCTTCTTTTGTCTTACATAGGTAAGTGGTTACTGCAGATATAGAAGTTTATGTAGAACTTTTGATTAATTTTTGGCAAAGGCGCAGATACACTTGATGTTTTTTATGTAACTGATTTATCACGGGCTTAAATTTTTAAAGTGTTGCCATAGATATATAATGTATCATATACTTTAACACCTTTTCTTGCACTAAAATGAATATTAGTGATTAAATGCAACACTTAAATAATTACAAAAGCCAAACTCCCATTTTTTTTAAGAGAACTTGTAGTCTCGGTAAAGGAAGGGCCTTGGTAGGCAGCTCAGCAAGTTGATCATCAGTGCTAATCCGCAGAACTTGAATTTTGTTCATGGTGACCAACTCTCGCACATAGAAATATCTACGTTCAATATGTTTGGTTCTCTTGTGTCGTTCAGGACTACATAAAAGTCTGACCGCAGCTGAATTACCAATATAAAGGTAGGCATTATTGTCACACCTATCGTCTGTTCGATTAGCATCTTGAATCAAACGATTTCTGTTCCAGCCTCAGATGCCGATATGATTTCCGATTCAGTGGTAGAAGGAGCAGCAGCATTTTCCAGTTGACTTATCCATGAAACTGCACCACCTACGTAGATTATTAAGACCCCAGAAGTTTTGTACTCTCACAGCCACCAAAATCTGCATCAATGTCTCTATCACAACGATATGTGGTACCATAAACCAAAGTACCCGCGACATATCCAATAACACGTTTAGCACGTACAATATTGAAGACCCAACTACTTGTCGATATGGAAAGCTGTTCCTTTCGCTGTATTGGAGTAGTTACAGGCCTGCAATCTAAGAAGCCATATTTATCCAACATCTTCGCATATGATTGTTGAGAAATTTTAATACCATTTGAAGATCGCTGAATTTCCAATTCTAAGAAATAACTAGTTCTAAATGATCTTATCTTAAATTCAGATCTCAATTGAGGGAGTAGTAGATCTAACTCTAGATGATCAATAACTTCATCATCCACGTAAAGTGCAAGTATAATCCTCTTTCTTATAATGTACCGAAAGTTGAAATACTTGTTTCTCAAGCAACTGACCAAATCTCTAATTCTTGATTGGCAAACTCTATGGAGGAATACAGTTGAAGCATCAAACTGCTTTAGATTCAAATTTGCACAAGCTGCCAAACTGATTACTGATCGTACTGTTGGAAGTCGAGTAATTGGTTCAAACAGCGGATCATAATCAATTCCTTCTCGTTAATTATAACCTCTTACAGTCAATCTTGATTTGTAACGTTCTACATAACCATCCTGTTCCAGTTTTACTCGATAAACCCATTTATTTGACATAGCTCGTTGACATTTTGATAGTTCTATTAACTCACATGTTGAGTTCTCTTGGAGTGAATTGATTTCCTCCTTCACAGCCTTCTTCCATTCAATAGAACTAGCTTTCTTCAATGATAACCGATCACGTAAATTTCTTCTTTCTTCATCCATAGCTTCGTTGTTACTCAACAATTCATTGTTAATAGCTTCATTATCTGATACTTGGTCTATATCTTCAGGAATGTTAATTGATTTTCTTTCTAACCAATTCAAAGGTTTCCTCTGGTACTGATATCTTCTCTAGTTCAGAGTCCTTCTTGTCGCACTTTTTCAGTTTCTTTATGAATCGAACACCTCTAGAAACTATTACCTTATGTTGTACAGGATTATACACGGTACACCTTTCATCTCCATCGTATCATACTAGAAACCCTTTCACTGCTTTAGCGTCCAATTTTGATTTGTGTCTTTGAGCAGGGTTATGAACGTGTCAAGTTAAACCAATGATTCTTCAACACGAATTATTCCAATTCCCAATGCTTTGAGAACCTCTTTACCCACTGCCTTTACATCTCTGGGAATATCAATCTTTGTGTACTGAACAAAGTACTTATTTGAACTTCTGATGTGTGGCACTATTATTAAACCACCACAATCTATCATCTATTTCATCAGCATATTAGCTTCATTTCAAAATGAAACTAAAGTCAGTAGATTTGCATTAGCTGTTTTTTGGTGGACATCCATATTTCTTCCATTTTTTGCATTTTCTAACAAAATGATCAGATTGACCACAAGTAATTACACTTCAACTTATTAATCGAACTCTTTGACTGATAAAGAGTTATTCGATATAATTGCAGGAAGCGCTTCAGATGATTTCGATTTAATGTAAACAAAATTCCCTTCACGTCAACTGATTACACTCATCAAGATTAGCTCTCTTACCTTTGATATCATATACCAACTAGCTTTGAATGATTCGTCCTCCTTTGGTAGGATATTGAATAGTTTATATGCTTGAAGCAAATTTGGAAGTCGATTCTCGCCCTTTGCTACTACTAGACCATTCTTGATTCCATCCCATAACGTGCGAAGCTTTGATGCATGAGTAGCTACATCTACATCTACATGTAACAAAAATTCTTAACTGTTCATTTAATTTTGTTTGAATTTTTCATTTTAATTAACCTTAATGCTATACAACTAATATGCACTAACGTACTTTTAATTGTCTATACTTTAACACAGAACACTTCATTAATACAATAATTTTTTCAACAACCCACATTTTAACTTTATATTTGGCAATTCAAAATTTCTTATCTCTTGAATTTTACTCCCTTTCTTTTTACATAAAAGATATTGATTGAGTTAACTTGTTTGTTTGGTTGCTGAAGCATTCCTAAATAAGCCTCTGAATTAATTTGCAATCTTCGCTAGAAGGATCTTTCACAAAGAAAATAAAGTTTCTACTGGAGAGTGCTAAGTGTTTATTGTTTTCTTTGCTTATTGCGGTTTTAAATGTATACCTTTCATACAAGTTATCACGAACAGCTCACCTTCCATCTTATAGGTATGTGAATCTATCATTCTGTGGCCTTTTCTAATGATTTATTTAAATTTTCAGCTTTGAACTTAGTTTGTAACTTTCCATTAAACCTTGTTTTAACCTTCCGTTGACCTTGCAATTGCACTTGCAGTTATTTTTGTTCTGGTTATTGTCGTTACTGTTCCATATTTTTCTATACAACTAAAGAGTTTAAGAGTATACCATCTGTACTTGTATATATTTTAACTTACCTAGAAATTCCATCTTCATACATTTTTGGTTCATCTCGTAGAAAAATAACTTAAGTAGAATATCATTATCGTAGAAATAAACAAAAAGGTCAGACGTTTCTAATCACAATTATCACACCTATAACCTCCATTCATTTCTGCTCCTTTCCTGAATACTAGAATAAGAAAAATTACTACAATAACTTCTTGCTTTCACTGAAATAATTATTTACCTCTAACCTTATCTGAAACCCCTTTTTCATTTCCTTTCTCTTTGTTTTCTTGTTTGCAATATATAATCATAGTTGTTAAAAATAGTGTATTACTTTATCACTAAATTACTTACTTTTCATTGGGTCTTAGTTTAATGTTTGTGTGTAAATCGTTTTTTTAACGACGACCGTTTTGTAAATAGCTGTTGGACAAATCTTTCATTGTTTATGACGTATTAACAAATCTGTGCACAGTAATTTGGTTTTAGACATTTTCCATATGTTTTAAATTTTAATTTGATATTAGTAATTGATTGAATTCTTTTTTCTTAACGTTCTCTTTCAAATTTCTTAAATTAGATTTTTGTGAGGATATAAGAAATATTTCTGAGTTTATATTACTATTTAGCATATTAACTTTTTACGGTTTAAAAAACCCTGCTTTACCTTAGGAAGGCCTTTCTAAATTAAACAGGTTCCTATTTATCTAAAATTATAATTTACTATAAAATAATTCTTTCCACTTTCAACGTTTTACGAAATAATGTTTAAACTTGTGTTGTCGATATTTTCTTTTTATTTTGTATTCATTAAATTTTTAAATTAACCAACGTATCTACGTTATACATTTATAAATTTTACTTTTGTTTAATTGCACACATTACTGCCAATTTATTTGTCTTTTGTTAGAATGTATTTATTTTAAAGCACGTTTTATTTTTATATGTACTCTTTTTAGGTGATTTAATAATTAAAAGTTTTGTTTTATACCGCAACACTCTTTTCTTGTCCCCATTATTTCCTCCTGTCTCTTTTCCTAAGGTTACTTACTCTCCTCTTTCTAACGTCGTTATCCAGGAGCTGGGATAACGCTGAGTTCTTCTTTTGGGGAGCAGCTCCTGTCGTCATATTTATCTCTACCTCAACTTTCTTGACTCCGCCCGAACCGTCTGACGCCAGGCGATTCCTTAAATCGGCAGGTGAGTAGTCATCCATCTCATTTTTCTCTTTGTTTTTCTCTCCGCTTGCCGTTTTTGCAGGACACAACGTCATTCCACGAAAATACAAAGAATGCATTACTTACTCGGAATAGTTGGTCTTCAGATGATGCTCAAAGAACTCTTGTAGCGCATCCCACATTCCTTTGGTAGAACCCTTATGCATAACTTTACGATATATTACAGATTTGATTGAACTTGATAGGAGATACTTAGCGTAACTGTTAGCCTTTCTATAGAATTTACCATTCTCTTCGAACTTCTTAACTACTTGAGAAACATCGTCCTCAGGAGTTTCTGTTTTAACTAGGTTACCTTCCATCACGCCTACGCCAGCATGATAACCAATAACATCACGGATTTTATTCTTCAAATATCGGCCAGTCCCATTCGCCGTTTAACAGATCGATAAATCGTGAATTTGGTTACATTCTCACTTTAGAACTATCAAGAATCATTCATATATCGTGCAGATATTATGAAAACGAGCTGCAACCCACAACCTATTGTGTTTTACTTGAAAAACGTATATTTTATTTATTAATAATGATAATATTCCTAATGAGCTTTGTCAAAGTTAGATTAGTTAAATAATTGTTTTTAAACACAACCTTAAGAGTTGCCGTGGATATATAATGCTTGAGCGTATACTTTAATAGGTTATTTAATTCTGGTTATTCTTGATCAAAGGATTACTGTGTTGCAGGAAGCAAAATAGTAATTCACTATTGGATAATTTTTTATTACATTTTAATGTTTAACAACTTTCCTTAATTGCTATAGAACATGTTCTTCTAGAGTTGCAACTCTTAATGATGGCATTCACTGTATCAACTATTTTGGGATTTTTTAATATTGTTAAATGATTTCCTTCGAGTAGAAACTCCTCCACTGAGTTTTTACAAAAAGATTTTAATTCAGTGTTCCCTTGGGCAAATTTTATACTGATTGGATTGCTGCTATTAATAATTTTGACATGAGACCTTATCTGTTCATATGTCCTCTTGTATTTAGATACAGCATTGATTCTGCTAATTAACATGTTATACACTTTCTCCTTAAATACGTCAGAATATTCTTCAGAGATTTTCGTAATAACTGAATTTATAGTTTCATCCAATGAATTATTTTCTAAAGCTTCATTCTAAAACTATGTTTAAGTATATATTTTGTATGAATTTACTACCACTTACTAAAAGCTTTAATACCGTCTCCCATGGGAACGCTGACTTTAATAAACTTAATGTCAAAATTACGTGAAATGCTTGATAATTATCTACTGAAGTGAATTGATTAAGTATGTCTTTGGGAAAACTTAGAAATGTTTCGAGCAGTACCACTGTCCCAAAGTACCCATCTTTTTCGAGCAAAGATGCTGATTCCAATGCAATTACGCCTCCAAACGAATATCCAAATAGTAAGAAGTGATCCTCTTTTCTAGTTTGTTTTTTAACCAGCTAAAATTGTTGAGATTCACAAAGCAAACTGTAGCAAAATAAATTCTACTTACGTCTGAAACAATTCCAGCTTGCCCAGTTATAATGTTCTCATCGCAATACGAATATTCATTGCAATAGGTGTGTGCATTTAAATTCCCTTCCAAAAATCTAAATGCATTTCTAGTACCATCAAAACCAGGTATTAGGAAAAGAGATACTCCAGGTATGTCTTCATGAAGAAGGCTAGGAAGTTTGGAAAAATGGCTAGTATCACTTGTGTTGCTAAAGTCAAAATTTTCAAACCATGACACCATTTCTCGCAAATCATCTTTAACTTGTGGTATCCTTTCTTCAAACTTGTTCTTTGGTGACGAAATAACTAATTTTTCAAGCCTAAAATCTAATTTGTATATTATCTAAGAAAAGATAACTCTTACGCTGCCAATGTTATCGATCTCAGCTTTTTGGTTGAGAGGTGAAGATTATATTTCATTTCCAAATGTTGCTGTAGCATGGATGAGCCTATAGAGTCCATCCCCAGCTCAACTAAATTAGCATGCCGATTCACTGAGTTATAATTAGAGATACCTAAAGTGAACTATTCATATATTTGTAAGATGTTCAACACTTCTTTACCAATAATAGATTCGACGATACTTTTAAAATCAACTTCTGCAGTATCTTCTGGACTTTCATTCTTACGTATAAATATACTTGATACAATAGGGTAGTCTTGCACTAATAGTAAACCCAACGTTTTTAAGCATGATTGTATAGGTTGCATATCCATTCTTCCTAGACGTATAAGGCTAAGATTTTGAGCATTATCAGCAACTTTTCCAACCTACAATTTCCTCGTTTTAGCAAACATGGGGCCCAACTCTCTTCATATCAGAGAGAAAAAAACTTTTTTTTGCCATAACTCAATAATGACTGAAAATATAATACAACTCAGAAATCATCAACTTGAAAATATTCCAGTGGCGTAATTTAACTACCATAACTTGAACGCCACTGACATTTTCTCAAATTTGTAGACTAACTTTTGACGTTTTTTTCCTGAAAAAGGGTACTCTTATTCTGAAGCTGCAAATTCATCAATTTCGAGAATGACGGCTAATAAA
This sequence comes from Vesta saturnalis, assembly GCA_036346205.1. NCBI lineage: Eukaryota > Metazoa > Arthropoda > Insecta > Coleoptera > Lampyridae > Vesta > Vesta saturnalis. The sequence goes on along the minus strand of JARFJB010002372.1, from coordinate 303,394 downwards.
TTTGTTGTTTATAAATAGACGTTTTTATGAAAAGCTATTTGAGCGGTCACCGCATAGTAAAAGAACTGGCGAGAATTGCATTTGGTCGTAACATTAGGTATATATTAGGTGACGTTTGTGCAGTAAGAATGAAGATAGTAAGGTGCGCGTCGAAATAGAGGGAAAATAGATAGAAAAGGAATAGTGTTTGATGAACGGTAAAAGAGATACACTGTGAGGAGCTTAACGAATGTTGCTTTTGCCAACAAACTTATGTGAAGAAAAATTGGTGAGCTATAAATTAAATAAAGCTATTAAGTAAATAACACAAGTGGTCGACAACACTGGAAGAATTGCCAAAACAAGATCTTGTAAATAAGCAAATTGGCGAAAACAAAGAATTTTTAGTCACCTGATGATTAAAAATTCTATGCATCTAAGGAATGATATGGATGCTAAAGCAGACCCTTACAATTGACGTGATTAGGGAAGAACAACCAATAGTAGCAATCGCGGATATAGAAATGGAAATATTTGATGTTGTAAAACGTAAGCAATGTTTTTAGACGACCCTAGGATCAATACCTCAAAATGACTATTTTTACACCAACAAGAAAAGGGTTGTGTTGTAACAAAGTTAATATGTACCGAGCCTTTGGACCACTTGGAGACGTTACACTCCAACATTAGACGAAACACCATGATCCTCAAGTCTGGTTAGGAAAAACTTAGTAGCAAGAGTTTAAACTAAAATACCTTGGGCAGAGCAGGTATACACAGCAAATTCGACAATAGTGAATCTACTATATTTGTCAATAAATCATTACTATACGGCGATCGAAGAAAAAATCGATCACGTAATAGACTGGGTGATTAACTCAATAACCCTATGGTTATGGTAGCAAATAAAAATGACACGTTAAGAAAAAGAAAAAGAAAAGAAGAACAAAAACGGAAGGAAACGAAGAAGTGACACGTGTGGTTAAAATCTACTGTAGATTCCTTTTTGCGAACTTAAAATATTATGTGAAGGGGTTGCAGGTGGAAATTCTGTGCTTTATCGTTTCAGAATATTGAAAATTTGGATATATTCGAGTATAAATTTTGGAAGCACTTATTTAGTTACAAATTTTTACTTTATTTGACGATATCTGGATTTATTACAATCTGGAGACTCAGTTCTGTGAACAAAGTACAGATTTTTCAGTTTTTTTGTTGTTAATAGATTGAAGTTTTTAAATCGCGATTAGGTTCCATGTTGTGACAATTGTATATTAGTAAAAAGAATATTATATTCGAGTTTACTATTTTCTAGCAAATAATGGATAATCATATTGTTAAGTATCGTTAATTATAGTTTAGTTGAGTTAAAATTACGTCATTGTCAGCAAACGCAGCTTGCAGATTTGAAACATTGGTGACGGTATCAGTATTTAAAAAAGACAAAAAGTGTGGTCTTTATTATACGTTGATTTAGAGTCGATTTTCCAAAGTTTTTAGGCGAAGAAAACAGATCGTATTACATGCTATTTTTCTCCAGGTAGATTGATACTAGTGACATATTTTTTAATTCGGGTCCCGAAACTCGTCTCGTTTTTGTCGCACTTACAATTTGAAGAGATGGTTTTTTAAGATTGGTGTATTGATGAGAAATTTGTGGTAGCGAAATCTACTAAATTCGTCTAGATGTTAAAGGTGAGTTTAGGTGTACTGAATTTGCTTATCATCTACAGGGGTTATTTGAATTTTACTGTGAGAAATCGTTTCCCATTCACATTGGAGGATATTTAGCCACCCCGGGTGACATTATAATGTGTTTTGATTGTCAGTAGTGACATATTTTTACGGGTCCATCGATGAGGACTTACGTGTTAGATTTAACGCTATTCCTTTTTTTTATTATAACACTTTCTTATGTTTAGTTTTGCATAATAGCCCTTTTGGCGATTGAGATAAAGTGTCTTCACTCGCGATAGTTTGTCTACATTGTGTTGGCTATTTGTATTATCTGCTGATTCCTGTATGCTAAAATTTCATACTACGAAAGTTAGTCAAATTAACTTTTTCAATAATATTATTATTCCTTTTGGTGCTATTTAAGATAAAGATGCTTAAAATACGTGATCTTGGGAATTTTAATCTTGCATGAGTCATCCCGGTATATATTTTACGCAGGAAAGATATATTTAACGTGTTTTTAACATCTGTATAAATTCTCTGACTATTTTAATTTACATCATTGTAATAATATACCAATAGTGCTAACGGAATGAGAGTATTATTTCAGGATGGTATAACATTATTGTAACTTCATTACTTCGTTACTGTGTTATTCTTATACCGAATATAAAAGATTAGATATTTTGATTGCGTTCAAATAACCGTTAGTTACTCTATTCTGTGGGAATTTTACTTTACAGCGACAACGTTCAGATATTTTCTTACTGTTTAAATAAAAGCCTTAACGCAACGATTGATAATTTCTCTAATACAATGTTTGCTATTTTGAGGAAGAGGAAGAGGAGAAGGAAGAAGAAGAGGAGAAGGAAGAGGAAGAGGAGGAGGAAGAGGAAGAGTATGAGGATGGTACGGAACAAAGAATTACAACTTGTAATGAAGGGAGTATTGTTACAATTCACAACCATTACACATGAACCAATTTTCCAAAGAGAATATTGGTGCTCAACATAATGAAATAACTAATGTTGCGCCTACACTTAAGACCGAGTAAGTGCCTCGGATTATTAAACAAAATTTTATCTTCCAGAGCATAAAGGTGTCAAGAGCAAATGACAAAATATTGTTCCAGAGTAATTTTAAATCAAGGTCCACCAAGTGAAAAAAGAGACATGGGATGGGATTAGACCATTTTTATTGGAAATCTAGTGCTGGCCAAAGGGCGCTATCAATCGTCGGTTTCAGTTAAAAATATTAAGAAGTTTTTCTTAAGAGGAGCCGTATGAGGTCATGATCTGATTATGATTGCGTATATTACCTTTTTATGAAATACTACTTACTCGGATACTGTATACTTAGTTGCTCTTACTCAAGTGCGTTCATTTAGGATGACCAAGAATACAAACCAAACCAAATGAGCGAAGGATTAGTCCTGGGTTTTTCTATTGGCAATTCTAGTAAAGAAAAGTTCCATACACATAGGTCGGCAGAAGATGCGTTTCCAAGATATAGAGTGTGAAGTAAGTAACTAAATGAAATAAAAAACGTAATCATGTATTCTATTTTTTTGCTCAAAACGGCTCGTACTAAAAAAAAGTTAAGAGGCGGTTTTTGTGTATGCCAGGTTAGAACATTAAAAAATTCGACATAATTTGAAACAGCCAGTGGTATACCATGGATACCATAAAAGAATTGTGGCCAACTTAGTTTATCGATGACAAACGGTCGTATAATTTTAATATCTGCAGAATGTGGAGCATAAGGCACTGTTATCGTGTACCAAGTTTGAACAAGTTAGGTTAAGATGTCTCTGGTACATAAAAATTTCAACAGCTTGTATTTTGCAAGCAAAGAGATTGCGGACTTAAATTCAAATAAACTACAATAAAATACAAATAATACTGATAAGGTTTGTAACCAACTAAATTATTCCATTATCGATTGATAAATGATAATAAATTTTGTTGCATTTGTCAATATGCTATGTGTGTTATGTTTTGAGACTATATTAAAATCAATATCTGAAGATTACTATTTCTAGGGAGTTTGGGGGTATTTGAGACAATCAACCCATGACGATAACTAACAAAAAAGGGGATATGATGTGACAAACTTTAGATTTAACCAGTGAGGAAAGTAGACACCAACAATGCAAAATTTCAAAGCAAAAACACACGCAAGTATTTTTGGACAGGCCAGGTGTGTGCTGATCGTTGTAATCAACAATCAGTGGTCGAAGAACAAATCAAGCGCAGGGTATACATTTTCCTAAAATATGATTGCATCACCACACTCGGCTTAAAATTGTATGCTTCCTTCTGTATTTCAGCATACCTGTGGAGCTCCCAACTCATAGAAAATAAAAACCCACATTGTGTATAACTACCATAGAGTATAGTAGTTTTACTATAACTTACTCCTCCAACTACGCCCCATTGTATAGCTAAGGCTGAAAACCCATCCTGCTTTCTGTCTTCACAAATTCTTTCCATAATTGCACTTGCTAACCCATAATTTGATTGTCCTTCGTTGCCCACACTAGTCACAGCAGAGGAGAATGTTACAAAATATCTAAAAAAAGACACTAAGTAATGGGCTGTGTAAAATATTATGTATCACCGAAGAGTTGGACATAATTCGCGTGTAATTTTGTCAAAATTTCGTGTAACTAAAACCTTTGGCCTTAAAACTTCTTCAAAACTACTTTTGTCTAAATTTTCAAATAACCCATCTTTTAAAACCAAAGCTAAATTAAAAATACCATCAACCACTCCTAAATTTTGAGCCTCCTGAAATACACTCCAGCTGCCTCTTTCCGTGGTAACATCAGAAGTTGATACCATAACCAGTGATCCATTATTCTTCCAATTTCTACGTTTTATTTATTTATTAAGATATAAGAGGATTATATTCATTACCGTAAAAGCATTTTTTGGTATCCCGTCTGTGGTCCGTTTCTGGATACTAAAACTATATTGTTGGCTCCTTTCTTAATTAACCAATTTGTTAACTCCAAACCAATTCCTCCCAAACCGCCAATGATGATGTAAGATTTATTCGATGAAAATTGGGGTCTAAAACGTTATTATCCATAAAATGTATATGCAGTGTGGACCAAAAGTCTGGAAACGCCCAATTATCTCGTAAATTTTACAAAATTTGGGATAAGCATATTTTGGGATACGGAGATTCCAGATTTGACATTTGGCGTTTCTCTGATATTATTAGTCACTTTGATTTTCTAAATACAGCGCCCTGTATATGCTGTCACTATTGGAATCTCCTCTTCAATACAAGTTCAACCATATGTAACACTTATGATTTTGTGTAGTCTAGAAGGTCTTAATTCGTTGCCTTAGCCTTGCAAGACTTGCTGGTTTAGTTTTGCAAACTGAATTTTTCAAGTATCCCAATAACAATAATCTTTAGAATTGAAATTAGCTGAACGTGGGGGCAATTCAATACTACCTCGTCTACCTATCCATCGTCCGAGAAATATCTTATATAAATAATGAGGAACATTTACACCAAAATGACCTGGAGCTCCATCTTGCTGCAACCATATCTGATTAAAATTGGCTCCAAACAAGTTTCTCATTGTATGTACAATTTTATTTCTAAGTAGCATATCGTACTTATCTGACGTTAAATTTAGTTAACTGAGTACCCACTATACCTGACTATACATTTAATTTTTGTGGTCTTTCAGTATGGTTTTCACGCATCCAGTGTGGATTTACGTCACTCCAGTACCTTAAATTATATCGATTTACGCTCCCACACAGTGTAAGGTTGCTCGGTCGGAGAAACATATGTTGTTAACAAAATTTCCGCCATTTTCAATATTATCCATCATTACCTCGGTAAACTCTAATCTACGGTCGAAGTCATCTTCACTTAATTCTTGTAATAAATGAATTTTGTATGGTTGAAATTTATTCTTATGTAATAAACGTTAGACTGAAGAATGACCTATATCATATAAATGTGCAACCTTGCGTGAGGATGTGTATGGATTTTCAAAGAAACCCTGTATTATATCTAAAGTTTTGTTGTCATTTATAACTGTTTTGGTCTACCTGATCGGTATCTATCTTTTACTCCTCCAGAGTCCTCAAATCGCTTTACAGTTTTTTGAACCGTCGCCTTATGGATAGGAGAACGGTTTGGGAAAGTATCGTTGAACTAGTTGGCTATTTGTAAGGTTATTTTGATAACGTACGTAACGTGTTTTGAATGTAGCTGAAGTAAGTTTGTGTGAAAAGAATTTTTTTTGAATATACGTAATGCAAGTTTGTGTAATTGCTATTTGAATGCTGTAGAAAGATTTTCGTGTTGAAAGCGTTAAATTTGGTTGAGAAATAATGTTTTGGGTAAATTTTTATTGATACGGCACTGTCAAAACTACTGGTCTTTTTGCTACTGTGTATGTAGGAATTTGGACTAAAGAAATGGTTGTAGACGTATGATTGAGTGAGTTTATGATATATTGATGTTTCATTAACGTGCAGTAAGGAATAATCTGGTTAATCTACAAAGTGAATGTAATTGCAATTGATTATTTCTTCGGAAAGTTTTTAGTGAATTTACAAAGTAATTCAACATGGCTATGTTTATTTTGCACCGTTGGCGTCTTCTTCCACGTTGGAACCTTCGACCCGGCAAAGAAACGCACGAAATACTCAACTGGGATAGGTGAATTTTGATTTTAGCGCGAATTTATTGTGACGTATTGACAATATGGCGGACAGAAAGTAGATAAACTAGTGTCAAATGGGGGGTTAGTTAGCTAGATGGTTAGAGGTTTTGAGTAAAGGTCGCGCGAGTGATAACCATTAGAATGGGTAGTGTTAAAGTTTAGTTGTCAAAAATTATAGTTTAACAGAGCAAGTATAGCGACTGCATTAACCTATAAGGGGATAAATCGTATGAATATTTACAAATAAATAATGTAATATATTGTGAGTTAAAGGAAAGTATTAGTGATTTTGTTCAAGAAATAAAAATGTGATCAGGCAGATTAGAAGTTAACACAGTAAATATTTTGTTATTAGTGTTCAATATTATTATAAAGAGAAGTGAAGGTAACCATTGAAGTCGCTGAAATAAAGGTTTGTAAAGTTAAGATATCAGTGATCATCATTAACATTGAATGTGTACAATCGTTAGAAATACCAAATGGATTGTATAAAAGCGAACAAGAACTTTAAAGTGTATATGGACGTAACCATTTTTCATTGTGGTAAGCGTTTTGAAGGGCCAACATCACAGTGGAAGGTGATGCGATGTTAGGCAAAAGATCCTCTACACCAGGTACGCGAGTGAACAAACCCTAGACACAGAGTTAGTGAGTACTACAGTCGAGTGCGTAGGGCGAACACGGACGGCTACCTCTTGTGTTTTGTGCATAGTGCACCTAATAATAAAAAAAAGATTACCAAAGCAGATCATATGGACTACAACTACCGCACCGAAAAAGGGTTAATTAATGTAACACGTAAGAATTAGATTTAAACTTTATTGAACCAAAACAAGTACGATAATCTTTTACGTACAGTTTTTTTTTTTGTTACATTAATTGCGGTTCATTCAAAGAAAGAAAGGTAATCGAACTTCAGTTATTTTGTTCTTTTTATATATATCCACTGTTTAATTTATTTTGTCGTTTATTTGTGTCAATTGTGTGCCTAACTGGTTAAACCGTCTAATAACTGAAATTAGTCTTTGCATATTTTCGAACTTAAAGATCGATTAGAAATTGCATAGTGAGCCAGATCGATCACAAAATTTCATTTTAGCTTTGAAACATTAATGCAGAACGCTACTAACAAAGTACTTATTGTTTTTTATTAAGCATAAATTTCAGTTTTGAAGTATTAACGTTTAAACCTATTAATGAATGTCTAAACACAACTTTAAAGATTAAGTAGTAATAAAATATAAATATATTATTGATGATAGCTATCAACAAACATTTTGTTGAGATAACAATTTATTATTAAACCGATTTCGTTTATTTTATTTAGAATTTTATAAATTGGGAATATTTATTTAATTCAAAGTTTTATAACAGTTAGAACAAGTATACGAGGGATACTTAAAAAGTATTCAAGTCAACGTTTTACGATTTGAGAATTTTCATTTGTACAGGGTGTTTTTACAAGTTTACGACGACTCGTTTATTTCAGAATTTTCTTAAGCTTTCGGATCAATTTATTAAGAAGTGTGATTGAATTTGAATGGCGAATGGTTTTACTTAGTAGGCTGTAATCCTGTCTTCCACAGTCAGGTAGGATTAATTTACCACCCCGTCTAAGACTATTTATTTTACCAAAATTTAGGACTGTGGTGGCGCCATTTTTCCTGGACTGATCTTCGTGAATTGTAGATTAATGGTAAGTGTAAGGTGTTTGAACTACTTTTCAATGATTTTACTTCTTCTGTCTACCATGCCCATTTCCACTGTACCTGGTTTGGCGACCGGCTTATTTCGGTAAGCATACACGACACCTAGTGAGATATAGACGTGTAACATACTTCACTATAAGATCTATTTCTGTCGCTGTACCCTTTCATCATTAGAATAGTAATTCGTTCTTTTTCATTAACAACCATTTTAGAGAAACAATTTACTTTGCAGAACTTTTCAAAGCACATCAAACTATCAGTTTTATTTGATAATGTATTGGTAATGTAAATGGTGAACAAACGTCAAAATCACAGCATTCTATATTTAAACATTTAAATTTCTTCAAATCTACATATTTTGCACTGTTTTAAGTATTTAAGACCTTCTAGACTACATGAAATGAGAGATTCCAATAATGACTCGATATACAGGGTGATGTATTTAAAAAACCAAAGTGACTAATGATATCAGAGAAACGGAAAATTTGGCCACATTGCAAAAATAGGCTTATCCCGATTTTTTAAAATTTGGACTAGAAATTTACGAGATAATTGCGCATATCTAGACTTTTTGGTCCACTCTGTATATTTTTTTAATACGAACCTTAGAACACTATCGAATGAAGCCGTACTAGAACCTTCTACACGAAATTCCAAAAGTTGTTTTCCAATATGACTATCTTGTTGCATGGAAAGCAGTGCATCGGATACTTGATTGCTTGAAAACACACTGTATCTAATCGGTTTTACATATCCTTTAGTGATTCCTTCCGTCATGATATTACTTATGTTTTTAATAGTTGGAATATCTCTTTCTCTGCCGTAATAAAATTTACCGATATTTACACCCAAATAACTTCGATTATTTGTAAACATTTCAAAATTCAATTTTTTGCTTTGTGAAGAATCGTATTTCCCAATTTCGTAAACTTTTCCACGAGGTGCTAGACATTCAATGGTTGTTTGCGGGTGGTTTCCCGTTAGTGAATTTAAAATTATGTCAACACCTTTACCTCTTGTATACTTCATCACCATCGATTTAAATGACGTATCTCTGGAATTACCAATACGGTTTGCTAAAAATAAAACTTTTGATTAACTAATATTGACTTTACTACAATACCTGCAATTTCAGGAAAAGTTGTGAGAATAAAATCCTTCTTTACCTGGCTGCCTACCGTAATAAAAATGTTACACTTGTAATAAAGGGCAATATTAATAGCAGCTTGTCCTACACCTCCAGATCCAGAGTGAATTAAAATGCTCTGTCCTTTTTTAATTCTACCCAGCTGCATAGAAATAGTTAACAATAAACTTGAAAGTCTTAATTCAAACTTACGTATATTAAACTGTATGTAGTAAGTATGTAAACTAATGGAACTGTTGCAGCCTCTTTTAAAGACCAGTTTTCTGGTACTGAAAATAAAAAAGTTATTGGAGTGTACAAAATAGATTCAAATTTTGAAGTATTTGCTGCCCCCATCACACGTTCGCCACTGAAAAACGCTATTAGTTTTTTACGTACGATGCGAAAGTATTACCTCTCATTTAATCCTGCAAATTCGAACGACAAGTGTCTATTTTTGGTTTCCTTTTTAAAAATTGTGCCCTCTAACCGTCCAGAAGCTTCTATAACATTATTGAAGTTTACTCCGCAATAGTAAACCTAAAAATGTTAATTAGGCAACAGTTAAAAATGTGTAAGCTTACTTTGATCAAATTTTGGCGATTCTGTAATTTCGAATGCTTTTGGTTCCATTGAAAACTACCAAGATCTTCAGCAGATGTAAATTTGCCGATTATGTCATCACTTTTGCAATTATTTGGTGTTTCCAATATTAGATTTCTATAAGTACCCCATTTTCCGTTTTTATACACGTTAACAGCAAGTTGTTTTTTGAACTGATTTACGTAAAACTTGTTCGTGGTATTAAAAGGTGGTGCTTTATCTAACATCATAAACGATTTAATTTTATTATTATGCTCTCGTTTAAGGCAATTGAGCAGTCCAAGCAATCCGCTGGATTTCTCTTCAGAATAAACAATGACGGTATTATCACCTTGTAAAGTTTGTTGAAGTCCAGGTAACCATTCTAAGTTATGATCGTTTCCATTAAGATTTACTGTTCTAACATCTTTAATTCGTACCTTTGGACGTAGAAGTACAAGTTTTTCTAATTCAGTTTCGTAAATACATACAACGTCCAAATTTAAATGTTCTAAGTTGTCATAAACACCTTCTAATAAATTTTCTCTGGATAACACCATACCGTTTTCGTGTAATCCGTTTAACGTCTTGATAACTTCCTAAGGGTCATTAATTAAACGAAGTTAGTGAATCATTTAGGCGTACAAGAATTGATTTAAAAATAGTATTGTGATTTATGAGCAAATAAAAAGCAAGCTATCCCGGAAAGGTAATATTAGTGATACATAAGTACATACAAAAGTTTAACAAAAAACTTGCAAGTACTAGATTGGTGCTATATGCTTTCAAACACTTGCACTGTTGTTTCTTTTTTAGGTAACTGTTGTTTCTTCTCGCTTAAAGTGCTTTTGCTCTGGTTCGATCCATTATCATTGTGACTACCATCTAAAACTGACTACCTGTTGTGTAAGCTACTTCAGCTCTACAAAGCTCTATTCAAATTCATTACCCCTTTTGTGACTCTCTCGGGAGTTCAAAATCTGCACTATGTTGGTGGGTTGTCTTGCCTAGTTTACAAATTAAAAATATTGTTACAATCGAAAATGAAATTAGCACGGAAGGTAACAGACAATTAAAGTGCACCGGTCTAGCTCGGAGGGACCGAGGCCCGTGGGCATGTTTCTGAATATTAAATACTACAGATGGTTTGTCATATTGTCGAAAGTCATCAATAAGGGTGAGTCGCGTTCGGGAAAAATCGTGTAATGGGCGCCAGTCTGTTGTCAAAACAAAATCGGTAAGAATACACGAGCACGCATAAATAAATCAACCCCAAACAGACAAGGATCTCGCTTATCTCTACGCTGGCTACCTCCAGGCGCACGTAAGTGATGCTCCAGGAGCTTAAACTCTAAAACAAATCTCAAAATATTCACACGCCTTCAAATAATAATGAAGTGTGCGAGCCCATCAGCTGTTGGTGTTCAATGGCATTCTTTAACCTAGTTTCACGTTATGTTACACCCAACGCTTGTAAACAAAATACACACAAAAAAACAACGCTAAATATTTCGCTTTATTATTGTTGACAAATCAAAATCCACATACATCATCTACAAATTTCTATCATTTGCACTCGAAAAAAAAGTAAAACATAAACTAAAAAAACTTTGTCAAAATTCTCTAGGTTGTTTCGTTAAAAAAACAAAATACTACATGAAATTAAATACGTCAAATCAGGAGTTTCCCACCAAGTCACTTTCATATCAACTTACTGAAATTTAATCAATAAAATAAAATTAACCTTTACTAAAATCTCGAAACTTTCGCTAATTACTGTTTTTGCTGTTCGGAAAGAGATTACACATAATGATAGTAAATTCAACTAATTATCTATCTATATAATAAATATAAGTAAAACACGACAGTACAGGTGGATGACGTAGGCCGCACTAATTTGTGGCAGGTTATCTTAAAAATTTCCGTTATGGGAGAATATACCGCCCCTATTTCCTAATCAGTCTAACTTGCAAGTTATGCCCTCTAACCTTAGATTACATTTTGAAGATAATGTTACCGAAATACTGTTAAAATTCGAAACATTTACGTGAACAACTGTTCACTCCAAGTTATTAATTTTACACCCTGAAATTTTTATACACATCAGTCTGAAGTACATCCAAATAATCAATCTTAAAATATTAAAACCTCAGTTTAAAGTAATTCGTTAAACTTAATTAAAATAATGTCAATGAACTAACATTTCAGCAAAGCCGACTACGTTCACTTGCAAATTTCGTATAATTAAAAAAATACTATAAATATTCAATGTTACATTACCATCTAGAAGTATTCTTGGAACTTTCTCCCCCAGGTTACACCGGAAACAACCTGGACATGAACGACTTCCTTGGCGATGCTCTTTTGAGGAAAATTTCTTACAACAAATAAGCGGAAACCAAGTTTAGCAACTTCCAAGTGACAAGTTCATTACCGTTGCGCTATTAATTGACTGAATAACGACGTTGTAAAGTTTATGTACGCAGAAGCTTTTACTCACGGTATTATTTGCACAATGTTGAATTAAATCGGTAGCTTTATTTACAAGTATGTTTATGATTAATGTAAGTATTTACAAATTTATGTACAGTGAGACTTGAACTATTAAAGGTTGATAGGCACAAGGACGCAAGTGGAGCGCGCCCACAATAGGTTCGTAAGGTCCGGGTACGTCGTCGGCCAATTCTGTCACTACTTTCTACCATAACTGCGTTTAAGCGAAACCAGACAAAGACTGAAGACACCCTCAAAAATTCCTCAGTTTCACCGTATTGAATTTTAATACCGACAACCAATGAAATTGCTCATTACATTCAATTATGCACCGCGCTAAAAACGAAGAAAATGAAGACATCTCGCTAGAAGAAACGAAAAAATTACGTCATGTTTTTCTTTTAACCCCGCGATTTCATATAGAAACTGCATTCACAGCTGTTCAAGTAACTAACGGCTTATCTCACTTTACGGTGCACATGTACTTAATTTTTTACTTAGGTCATATTGTAGTTCAGATAAAAATCACCTTCTCCCATAACAATAATTCTTAACTAAACACGAATCGGAATGCTTTACATCGAAAGACTCCTGGCACCATTTGTATCGGATGTTAACAGAAATTTAATACGAAAAACAACTTAGAATGTTGTCTTGCTTTTCTCCAAACCCTATTGTAATTACACTCAATAACAAATTGCGTTTTAATGTCAAACCTTAGGAAAATTTATATATTTACGATTTATATTAAATTGATTCCAACAAGCAATCCATTCTAATTCAATGCGAGAATAACTACTATCTACACAAAACTACCCTACCAATACTTTGATTGTAACGCAAGCATCACCAGTGAATGAAACGTAATAAAACCTTGAATTATTGTTATTAGTGACAATAAACAAAAGAAACTTTCAATGTCATATTCTAAATATCTCAACATTAAAAAAAACTGTTAACCTATTTCAATCCCCAACATATTAATTCTTGGCAACAAAACATTTTCAATCTTTTGACTTTTAAAACCAAAATTTCGAAAAACGAGCAAAAAAAAGGTTATCTGACGTAATTTACTTAAAACTTTCAGACTCGGTGACAATATACTAATTTGTAACAATTTATTTACGTTAATAATGGAATAAAAATATAAACAATACTGGAGAGAAACAAAATAAAATGAATAGTATTCAACTTAAAACATGTAAATGAAAACAAAACTTAAATCTACAGTTATTCAGGTGTGGGTGATGTCTACTTAATTTAGCGACTCCACTGCCAGGATCCAGGATCATAAATGAACATGTTAATTATGGTGAAAATAATAAAAAAGGGTGTAGTGCACTTTGTGCGATATGAGCATAGAATTTTAAAGAAGTTTTTATTGGTGAGTGTCCCTTTGTCTTAGTTTAAAGCTTGAATCAAGTAACACTGTGTTTGACATGTTATAAGTAGGTTAATGTTGCTTATCAGCTTGTAAAGATCCAAAAATCCTTACAAAAATCCGTAAATTAATTATCAAATTATCCGTTCATTTTGCGTTAAAAATGTTCCAGTGCATTTCAATAATTAATTATTTCCCATTCTTCTGCAGTTAAGAAATCGTTTTAGATTTCGACGCAAGAAAACCCCACCAAAGCGCCACCTCCACTATCTCGTCAAATCACGTTAGATCGCGGACTACATAAGCGGAAATGCGACACGAGCTGGTAGCGTAGTGGTGACATGACCTGCTTAGCATTAGGGGTTCGATTCTCGTTAGCATCTACCTTGTATAAGGTTTTTTCAGGGAGTTTTCCTTATGCACATGTAGCGGCATGGCCACTGGATATATGCACACCATGTGCGGCTACTTAGGCGAATGCTGAATGCTGGGGTAGTATTTGCCCCCTCAGAACCCTAATTCCGTTCCTACCGATCCTATCCTGACCACACCCATCCTTAATCCCACCATGCATATATACGTAATGTATGTATGTATGATGGGAATCTATGATTGTGGCTGAAGGAGCTGGGAAAGCTCGAGCAGCTCACCCTCCCCTTGGGGTGAGAATGAAACACGTGGCCTTTTGCTTTTTTTACCTGCGATATTTATTATCTTTTTACTTCTTCCCTGATGTAAGCAGTTTTGCTACCTCTCTTCCGAAGTCGTTCCGCCTTCGTTCCATTTTTCTATTCCGACCTAGTTGGAATCAGAAGCCGTTATTTCTACGTACTAGCCCATTCTAGGGTATCATAAATTTACGATGATAAGTCATCAGTTAGTCTCTAGTAGATGACTCCTTTTCTTCTTGCGAAAATTGTTAATCGATCCAGTCAGCAAAAATACTGACATACCTATATACTAAACACTAACTCGAGTGTATGCCCAGCGTGAAACAAACAGATCCTAATACACAAATTCCTACTGTTGACATTTTTACAAGAGAAAGAAACGTAGAAAATCTAGTAATAGAAGGCGGTATAACAATAAAGGGAACAAACAAATTTAAATACTTAGGTAGTATAATTACAAGCAATGGAATATCAGACTCAAACACATTACAAAAGACCATAAAAAAAGACTGTACATAACAATGATAGAAAGTATTATGATGTACGGCGCAGAAACCTGGACAATAATGTGAAATGACAAATCTAAGATCAATGCGGTAGAAATGAAGTATGGACAGAATACCCAACGAAGAGGTAAGAGATAGAATGGGAGTGGAAAAAGACGCAACGAACACCATAGAGGAGATAAATGGTATGAACATATAAACAGAAGCAGTAATTATAGATGGATAAAGAAAATATCGGATTGGAGCCCCCTGGGAAAGAAGGAATAGAGGAAGGTCAGGTCGTGGAGGAACGACATAGATGAGAAGGAAGACTGCGACAGCTGTAGAAACTCCTTACATATATATATATATATATATATATATATATATATATATATATATATATATATATATATATATATTGAGATGATTAGAATTAGGCATAATAAAGGGGCTAGGGTTTATTGAGTTTGAAATTCTCTATAGTAGGCAAGTTAGATAAATTTGAGAAAGTATACAGTTCATTTTCAAAAAAAAAAATAGTATACGAGTGAAAGATTATGGTTTTGATGTAACAAAACAGGCTTTGTGGGGTTTTCACAAGATTGTTATTTTCATAAAAGCATTGAGCTGTTCCAGTAGCATGTGAGAAAGGTCAACAAGATTCATATTAGTGGGTACGATTAGTTTCGCGTAACATTTATGTAATTTCGCATTTTATTCAATGAATTTTAGCATTTTAAACACATATCAGTTATTTATCACATGGAGTATGATAATTATAAATATGTAGAATGTACAGTATTAGGTACAATGCATAAACTATTTGAAATATGAAAGAAAGGGTTATGGTACGAACACAGTATACTAGTAATTCAAAGACAAAGTGTATAAAACGTGCATAAGATGTGGTAGTGACTAAAAAACATAATTAAGAACATGAACAACAATTGTGCAGTGTGATATTTAATATATAATTGCAAATTTTATACAAAAATTGACAAAACAGTTGAACAATATGAAAATGTGAAATGACAAAATTAAGAACTATGGAGTACAGGTGAACAGTATTTGTGTTAGAGACGGATATAAGAACACATTTTATGAACATTTCAAGTGTTATAGACATTTATTACACAAATTAAAAGTAAATTTATATTAAGTTAGGTTAAGTATTATATGCAAGAGTTTTACAAAATTATAGTTTTTATAGGGTAAGATAAGTTTAGAATAGATTATAAAAACATTTAATAGTAGGTTTCCCCATTTCCACAAGGAATTTAACTATATATATGTAATCTAAACATAAAATTAGAAAAGTTGGGTTAACAACCTGAATTTTAGATTTGAAAGTGGAAATTTTATAAAAATTAAATAAAATGGGTTGAAATAGATGTATTCCGATACAGTTTTTTATGTGGAATCTGAATATGTAATTAGTTTAGGTGCAGGATATAATATTTTTTAGATATTAGTAAATTTAGATTGTAAGTTGTCAAAATGAAAATCATCGAAGCAAAATAGGGCTTGTAAGGTGTCTTTTATGCGGAATGTTGCCCTGATTCCAAATCTGTAATTATAAAGCAAATCAGGATTGTTTTAAAAAGGATATAGCATATTTTATGTTTTAGTTAATTTTACAATTTTGTTTAGACCAATCAGAAGCTAGAATCTTTTGTGCGTAATGTAGAGAAAAAATTGAAAATTTGGTTTCCAGGAGAAAAGTATAAAAAAAGGAATTGCTCCTGATTTCTCACTATCTTATTTTTTTTTTTTTTGAACTCTTGCAACTTTTTGAACTCTTGCTTTTACAAATTTTTGTGACTAACAAGTCATAGTGTTAGTGTTATTTGTGTTAACATGTAAGTAACAATTCTCGTAAACATTATCGGTTTTGAAACGCGATCAACGTAGAGTAGAGATATCAGAAACAATTGTTTTAACCTATAACTAAATTTAAAAATAAGGTTACCGATCACATTTGTTCGATAAAATTGTAATTGCTTCGTTTTTCAAAATCGTGTCTAAACATCGGATAATGTTCATTTTTTTATGTTAATAAATTTCCTCAATTATTGTGCATTCGATGTTTATTTTGTTGACAGTGACTAAGATCATAAAATAAATTTTCACTTCATAACGGAATCTAAAATCAAAGTGCAAGTGAATACAAAATCTATATAAAATTAAAACACAAAATTAAATCCGATCAATTATTAAATAATTAATACAACATTTTAAAAACACAAATAAGATAAAGTGCTTGTCTGAAAGTATTTGAGCATTGTAAATACATCGTATTTACCACATGAAGAATAGTCAGCAGTTATTTGATTTGGATGAAATTATGGAATGTTAAGCTGCATATTTGGAACAGCAAGGCAGTATCACCGATTTATGGAAGGAAGTCTACGTCAAATGTTTAATGTGGAGCAACCTGACATGACCATTATTTGGAATTTGCAGCAACACATGTGAGTTGAATTTCTCTATCATAACCCTATTGCATTGATTATTTTTTTATTGATGTCCTGTATTTATTTTTTTTTTTGTTAATGTATAAATATTTGTACGTGTCAATATCTGAAAAGTAAATGAATCGGTATAATTATAAAATTAATAATTTTACCTCAAACAAAATTAAAATTGTGCTCAATAATTTAGATCAATTGGAGAAATTTTGACAGGCTACATTTAATTCAGTATTAAGTACGCAACGCGTGCGTAATTTGTGCAGATCTCAACAAAGTTGGTTTCACACTGTAACTATTTATTACAAAATACAAATTGATCATTTACATGAATATTCCCAAATTTAATTTATTTTGCCAACAATCAATGTTTATTACAATTGAACCCTTTCTCCAAAGATTTATAATGAACTATAATAATTATTCATTTTCACGTTGAAGCGCAACACAGTACAATATATATATATATATATATATATATATATATATATATATATATATATATATATATATATAGTATCAGCATTTGTTGAGGAAGCAGTCACTATTCTAAGGTTATATTAATTATTTTTTAAAGATCAGCATCAGCACGAACCCTATTAAATCAGGGTTGGGAACGAGAATAAATAATACGGTCATTGTTTAAGATTGTATAGCTCTACGTCCATGAGTCAACTTCTGATATAGGTATGTCCAAAAACGAGGACGACTTAAAACAATATTCACGGTTTGCTAATGTTGCACAGAAATTTTGTGGATCACCTTGTTAAGGTGACCTAAAGCACCGAATGGTTTTATCAGTGTTGCGAACAACGTAGGCGTTTGGGATAGTAGAATTTACTTCTATTACACAGTTGTCAGATAAATCTAATGAGAAAACCAGATGTTTCATAAACAATTACGAGTTGTTAATGTTATCTATGCAATTACCTCTATTTTGTTCATAAAGGGAAAGGATCCTGTTATTTGTAAGATTTGCAAGACTAACATTGTTTTAAACGCAACTCAGTACCGTCTTATTCACTATTCGAGTGTACATAGAACACAATACTTACCAAATAAGAAGAACTGGGCACTTTTAATTGATTACAAATGAATTCCAAAAACCTACACATTTTTAAGGCCAGTAATTAAACTTCGCTTATAGAACATAATGTGAATATTGGTATTGCGAACAAATTATTTGTTTAGTAAGCAAAATTTAGCAATCAATTTGACACCTTAACCTCTAATATGCCTGACGCATACGTCAAATTACAAACTGATAATATGCGTAGCAGATTTCGTATTGAGTATACTAACCTCAACTTTGTGGAGTAATCCAGTAACAATCATTAAAGAAGCATTGCTATTATAGAAATCTGTGTCACTTTGAACTTGAGTATCAGGTACGACAATGGCAGATTTTGAAAATAAATAAGTCTTACATCTTACAAATACTAAATCATTTATCGCTTCTTTAACCATTGGAGCTAAAATAGAAGGTTTTTCTATTTCTTGAATCATTTCGGCAATATGTACAATGCCTTCAGAAAAATTTTCACAAAAAATTTGAGTAATAACTCGCATTGCTTTTTCAAGTGTTAACTTGGCTTCGAATGGTACGAACTGATATGTTTCGAGAACAAGCGAGTTTACTGGGGTTTTTCTTTTAATCGATTGGATAGTTAACCCAGTTATTTCAACACAGTTGGTCCTAAAACTCAATGATTTTCAAGCTTAGATAAGTTAAGGTAATACTACCTTATAGTGTTGGTGTCTTCCAACATACAAACTGGTACTTCCCTTTCACTTTTTACGTGTTGTAAATGGTTGAAAGCGTTTATTTTCATACTACTGATACTAGTTGGTAAGAAAAGTTTACCTTGGTCAATGTTATAGAATACTAAAAATTGTAGCATGTGATCCAAAAATGTTGTCCAGTTGTTTTCCCAAACTATAATTCCTTTAGTTCGTGAAAGATTAGATTTCTTTAACATACGAAAAGTGTTTCTAAATTTAAAAAATGCTAACTAGCAGAATTAAAATAAAATCGCTTACGCATAATTATATCCACGTAAATTTAGATACTTGTATATATCGTGGCTATCCAACACCAGATCTGACTCCTTCTCTACTATATCTGCCACTCCCAAAGTGTCAACGGCTTCATGAATAGAGAAATGACCAGAACAGATTAATTCACTCACTTTGCTAACCTACATCTTAATGTTTCAGATATTAATTGCAAACTGAATCGTGGAATACCTCAAATTTTCTTGTAATAACGTTTACACATATTTCAAACCTGATTTCATTCTTGTCAACGATTGGAACTGCTTGGTGAAAGGTAACATCTTCAAATGAAATATTCATTTCTTCCATAATCTGACCAGCTAATATAGAAATAAATTCCCATGCCATCACTATGTAAGCAGTTGCCGGTACAAGATTTCGACCTAAAAATTTGCGCTTACTTGTTAATGAACTTTGAAAGAGTACTTACCATCTACTATGTGTCCTTTCAAAAACTCCCATTCCTGAGTTAAAATAATTATATACGTTCTACTTTTTATAATGTCGGATTTCAGGAAAGTGGGTGGAATTTCCCAACAATCAGTATGGTTCCACTTGATTAAAGAAGACATCATCTGTGTTCCAACGCTCACTGGCCATTGTACATGTGGGTAAAGCTTTTCCAAATGTAAAGAATGTCCTAAGTTATGTATACTAAAATATGACTGATAATACTAACGATGTGAATCTGAAAAGTGTAATACTTAGCAATTTCAGATAAAAAAGAAGACAAATTTTCGGCTTTCGTTAGATTAATTACATTTCCATTGTCAAGACTCGTCGAAATACAAACTTCTAAACAGTCATTATTCCATGTATTATCCGATATTGTTTCTAAGTACTTTGTAATTTTTATTTGTCTTTCAGACGAAATAAATTTTTTTGTTAAACCTTCTTTCGTCATTAATCTTGAACCTAACAACATAGATATAGTCTAACTGAATTAGTTAACTTTACTTACTAAATTGATTCGTATAAGAGACTGGTGTAATAAAGTGTTTATCACAAAAGCATTTTGCGTAATGTACGGATAATGTTACAACTTGGTCAAGAGAGAGTAATTGATTTGCGTACGCCGATACTAACGCACTACCATCCTCTCCACGCGCACTTTCGAAACATACACCAATTTCTCTTAATAGTTCTACGAGTGCAATTTGCACTATCAAGTTACTCAGTATGTTAACGAAATGACAGTCTAAGGTATTTGTCGAAAAAATAAGTTTTTCAGCATCCACCTCCATGGGCAACAAAATCTTATTAATTCTAAAATCAAAGCTTTTAGACTTGGTTTGGTGAAATTCAGAACTTACTTTTGCAAGATATTTTGGAACAATGGTGTCTTGCAAAGATATTTTCCACATTTGATTGTTGCAAAATTAGAATGTCCGAGAAATAGTGATAAGGGTTTCTTCTTGTAGCATAACTTTATTTCACCAATTTGGCTCTTATTTGATAGTATGGTGTACCCTCGATAGAGATGACCATCAATTGGTTTACTGAAATATTAAATATGCATTTTTTGTTCCAGTCCAGTAGGTATAGCGACACTTGGGCGTGAGAAAATTTTGGGAGTCGTGAGAATTATATTTTGGCAATGGGCCCGGGTCAAATCCTTTGATATGTGCCGACAAAGTAGCCGGAAACTGCTACCGGTATTGCGAAACAGTCCACTGTTTTTGGCCTGTTTTGATCTGCTTTTGCCCTATTTTGAGCTGTTTTGAGCTCTTTTTGAACCGTTCACTATCGTTTCCCAAAGACAGACCAAAAACAAGAAGCCGTTTAAAAAAAACAGGTCAAAACAGCTCAAAATCAACTCAAATCAGACCAAACGTACGTCAAAGCAGTCCAAAAACAGCTGAGAACAGGTCAAAAGCTGGGTTCCAGGTATCCATTTCCGCCTTTACCGCCCTTGAAAAGGAAAATCAACTTTGACTTTGTCGGCAAATATCAATATCAGTATGAGTTGCCAAAATATAATTGTCACGATCCCCCAAAACTTTCCCACGCTATACCTATTCAGTCCCATAGAACAGGGATAGCGTTGCGATAGAATGAATGCACGAAGCTTTGATAGCAGATTATTATTTGTAGATATTTCATTAAACCTATAAGTTTAAGGAAGGTTAAATGAAGTCAAAACAAATGCGTACCCCATAGATTAATAATTCATTTTATCAATAACATTTCACTTATCAATTCCACAGAAAAATGTGTAACTATATTTTCTGTATTTTTAATGCCTTTATTTGAAACATTTGTCACGTGTGGTTGAGCTTCGCTTAGAATTTTCTTTGAACAAGAATATATTTAGATATCGTAAATAGATTTTTGAGAAACTATAGATTTCCGTAGCATTTTATTTTATCGTAGCTTCGTTAAAAGGAAATGGATCTGTTCTTGAGAATTAAATTCGTTATCGCTGTTGTAAAAGGATTTTTAACCCATTAGTGGGTAGAGTCCGTTTAGACACACGCGCTAAAGTCGATTCTGATATACTGGTTAGGTTGATCGGCGTTCTCTTGCCGAAAATCACATACACTGGATTAGTACCGATTTGTGAGTCAAGTAGTAAAGTAGTTTTTGACTTAAAAAAAATTTGAATTAAAATTGAAATTTTGCAAAACATATATCAAACATTTTTTCCATAATGATTTGGACGCTATGTCCGTTAAAACGGACCTTTTCACTTACGATCATTTTATAAATAATTTTACTTTTATTACCAGGTGGATTTTGGGTCAGTTGCTATACTGTTTGGAAGACCACAATTATATAGCTGATAATGTGTATATAGTTCCTCACGATGACGGTAATGAAACTGATGAAGATGGTGATAATTCCGACGACGAACACGACGGTAACGTAAGCCATCTTCAACGGAGCACTCTCCATAAACCATATGAAGTTGTTCTATTCGACGAAGCTGACTGTGATTACCGACTGCACTGTGAAGGAATCATCTCCTGAGGAAAGCAACAAATACGCACTTCAGAATAGCAGTTAACTAAATGTAACCATAGCAGAGCGGTCCGTTCTTTTAGGCGCTTTTTTTTCGTCAGGTTATGGAAAATACCTGAATAAAAAAATATATTAGTCCAGTGATGAAGATACCCAAGGTTATTCGGAAGTCTATGAGGGTGAAGAGATTTGAAAAATAATTAAGTTCTTTGGCTTGAATGACAACACCCAGCGAAAGGAGGACCGACTATATAAATTGAGGCGATTTGTAGAAAAATTGAATGTCAATTTCAGAACACACGGTGGTTTAGATGAACATCTTTCTATCGATGAAAGTATGGTTCCATATTATACTAATCATATCGCAATACAGTATATTCGCCGAAAACTAATGTGGTTTGGCTTTAAAAACTAGGCACCTTGTTCAAACAACGTATTTAGGTACGGTTTCAATATTTATACGGTAAAAATGCATCTAAAGAAAAAGAATTTGGCATCGCGGACTGCGGTGATGTGGTTATGTCTTTGTTGCAACAGGTTGAAGTACCAGCAAGTCAGGGTTACAAATTATACTTCGATGACTATTTCACTAATTTGCCACATATGTGGCATTTCTCTAATAATATTTACTGCGCTACTGGTACGATACGGGAAAACAGATTACAAAAGTGCCCAGTTGATGACAAGAAGACTTGGAATAAGGCAAGCCGAGGAGATTATAACTTTTTTAGAAACGATACTTCATTGCTAATTAAATGGAAGTATAATAAACTTGTACCAGTTATTTATAACTTTGAAAAAAAAGATGTCGTAAGCACCACTCGATGGGATAGGACTACAAAATAAAAAAAATTAGTTCCACAACCCAAAATGATTTCGAGTTATAATAAAGGTATGGGTATAGTTCATAAGTTGGATGCGTTGGTTGCTGCCTATCGAACCAGAATCAGACAGAGTGGTGTATTTGTTAGACTTATCGGTAGTAAATGGTTGGTTTCTGATGAGAAAATTGAAGCCAAATTTGCAAGATGTTGTAGGGCTATTGCCCTTTCGAAGATATCTTGACGGGAGTTTTTTGTAATCTTTTGTGACTAACCCCAACAAGGTCGTATGTTAAGCACTTGTACAATTAGGGATGTAAAATATGACAACATGGGACACATAACAATATACAACGAAACTGAGCGTCGATGTGGACACTGTGGAAAGAAAAGTAAATTTATATGCGAAAAACGCAACATCGCATTACATCCAAAAATATGTTTTAAATCGTGTCACACTGATTAGTTTGTCTCACTTATCAACAAATTCTTGGAAGTAAATGGTTTTGTTGTTCACTTTATTGGGGATCTTATACCTTTAACTGATCAACAGTGACAGTGTTCGTATTAACGGACGTCACGATAAGAAAAAAGTAACTATTTTTGACAAACAATACGTCTGATTTAGTATTTAAGGAATCAAATCTATTGAGAATGACCAACAAAATCATTAATAAAAGTAAAAATATTGCCTTTTCCACCAATGGGTTAAGAAATGTAAGGTTGTATGAATGTTCTGTATGGCGTTACGTGTCGTCGAGGCAGCGGTCATTAGTCCGTTAGTTGGGTATTGGTTAATATGAGGCAGGTACAATTGTCGAAGATTGTTTTGGGTTAGGGCAGGTTTCGAAGAAATGATTGGTTTTATGTAAGGGACTATTGCAAGTCTTATCTCGATTCTAGATAATCGGTTTTTAGTTGGCACACGTGTGGCTTGAAGTATATTTTTCTTGTGAGAAGTGTCCAATTTGCATTTCGGTAAGGACAATTTTATAGTGGTGGTTAGAGATGACGTGATGAGGTGGGGTAAAGGGTTTTTGTTTTTGCTCTTTTCAGTTAGTCAGTAACAGTTAGCTCCTGAAGGTTCGCCTACAGCGCATACGCAAAATCAAGTCTGTATCTGTCATAGAAGTTCTTTGTTTCAAACAAAGTGTCATAATAGTGCAAAACCTAGCGTAACAAATAAAAGGAGGTTATTAAATTCCTCTTAAAAAACGTAATGACGCCCACGTAAATTCATGAAGACCTGGTAAACACTTTAGAGGAGTATACTGTTAACTATAATTTTGTGAAACGATAGTGCTGTGAATTTAAATTTGGAAGAATAACTTGTGGTCTACCAATAACCGTTACAACTACAAAAAAACATCCATAAAGTCCATGATCTTGTACTGCAAGGCAGAAGAGTAACTGTAAGGAAACAGTAGAGAAAACGATGCCAACGTGTAATTTTTAGAAATTAATAAGAAAAAATACTCAGATCAGTTATTAAACGAACAACGAGATGTATACGAATTACCACTTTTTAATTGATAAGTTCTGCCCCCATTCCCCTCTTAATAACTCGTTAAACATTGTATAAAACATGCATTGTAAGTAAATTTAAGTAAGTTTTCTTTGTGTCTGGGTTTATTTAAGTTTTGTAAAATTTTCTGATTACATTATAAATCAGCTTATCGATATGTACATTTAAAAATTATCAACGCAACTTATTTTTTTATTATTAGCACAAATTGCATCACCTATGGTTATAATAGTAGGATCATCATGATCAATAAAATGTATTCTACAAACAACACTGTCACTGTATGAAGGAGAAGTATTTCCCACCTGTCTTCAGCGTCCATTTGACCCTCACTTTTTCGAACTGGCTCCTACGTATCCCCGCCACATTTTGTCCATGCGCACATATTTGGCCGCGCCATTTAAGTCGTGCCTTATTGGTCACGCTATAATGTTCTAGATCTGAAAATTCTACCTTAAAAGAGGTAGAAGTTTGCAGTTTTTACATTCACGTACTACTTTTTTGACCTTGATTTCATGGCAAAAGGGAAAATTTAGAATCTTCTTTTATTTTCGACTTATAGCCAAACGTAGATATTTCTACACTTTTTTCAAGGTCTTTTACCTCGCTTAATATTATTATACTGATATATTTGGTCAACTGTACTTATATGTATTGAAGTGCCGAATTCAGTAGCGTGTTTAGAATTTTTCTAGGAGGTGCGGTTTTAAGTCATATTTATGAACTTACATATTTTTGAACGGGGAATCACTGTTGGCTTGGCAAGTGCAGTTCATTTTAGATTTTCGAAAATACCAATACAGACATTCCCGAAAAGCATCTTCCAAATATTTCTTATTCAGCAAGGCGGTGCCCCAGCCCATAATGTTTTGGGTGTAAGGAATTACTTAGAAAGCAGTTTCCCAAATCGTTGGATTTCAGCATTCGGTTCTGTATTATCACGGTTTTGATAAATTATGTTTTTTAGAAAACTACATAGGAAGAAATCCAGTATTGACAGACCTGGAGATCGTAGATGCCATAACACTGAACCGAATGTTGCAATCCACCAATTTTGGTGTTCGATTTTCTAAATAATTCCTCGCTGCCAAAGCATTATGAACTGAGGCACCACCTTGTTGAATAATTAATGTTTAGAAGATGTTTTCCACAGATGTCTATAGTTATATTTTTGAAAAAATAAGAAAGAACTGCAGCTGATGGTTACCAAGTCAACTATGTTTCCAATTTAGAAAGTGCAAGTTTATATTATTACTCAAAAGCGGCACCACCTACAAAAATTCTACGCACGCCACTGAATTCGGCACAAGGCAATTTATAAGTACCGTTGACGAAATATATCGGTATAATAATATTAAGCCAGGTATAAGACCTTTAAATAAGTATATACATATCAGCTATAAGTCGAAAATAAAAGAAGATACTAAATTTTCGATTTTGCCATGAAAAGTAGTGCATGAAGTTAAAACTGCAAACTTCTATCTTTTATAATAACAAATATATCTTTAAAAGGCAACTATAACAACGAGTTTGGGACACACCGTATAATAAATGGTCCAGTCCATGAATGCAAAAAAGTGGCCAATGTCAGGAATAATTAGGAAGAATCTGAATTTTGACAAGAGTCAGCACATAAAAAGAAGCTTATTTTACAAAATCTCCCACCCCTTCCCCTTGGTATTTCCCCACAATACGGGAGAAATGCAGTAGTTATTTTCGATGCTTATCCTGAGAGTGGTTCAAATAATGAAGATCAGGAAAACAAAAGATCAACTAAAATATCATCCAGTACAAATCACGTTTGATGAAAGCACCATTTGTGTTACCCCGAAAGAAGGCTTCCTCGCAAATGAAAACATACAAAAGGCAACTTACACTTTCAGTTATATCACAGCTATCGAGTACTGATTATAAAGTACATGTTGTTGGTTCTAAGTATGGCAGAGTAATAAACTAACATCAACGGTGTGGGGGTGGAGAGTAGAGTACCTAAAGAATATTGGAGGTTCAACGAAAACATTAACACCAGTTACCAGCCCTAGAGCGTTCGCTCGTTATGATTTTCTTCGCATCGTCTCCTATACAGCAAATCACATTGTAGCAATATAAATTTAGGACTGCTGTGTACAGGAATGTGCGAAAATTGTAACCGGGTGACATGTTGCTACTCACCGGTCTTGAACGACGAGTTAAACGATGTCTTGGACAATAACTAAACACGCCTTCAAAGAAACTAAGGAAAACATTTATTAAATAAAATTATATATATATATATATATATATATATATATATATATATATATATATATATATATATATATAGTATGTATGTACATATTAGATCAAACTACTGGTTAGTTACACCCAGTACCATTAATACTTTTAATAGTTGCGCGTTCTGCAGGCATCTATAATTACGCTTTGTCATCAATTATAGAAAAATAAAGCTTATTATCCAAAATATTTTCATTCCTTTCAATCAGTTACAAATATATTGATAAACCCAATAAAAAATCACTTTAAACAATAACATTTTTTGTATTAAAGTAGCAAATTTACTTACGAACATGCCACATGAACTTCAATTTTTCTATTTCAACTAAAATTGCATGTATAGGCAAAATTGAACTTTAAAGTGGGGTAGTGGTCGAGCTCAGAGGGAAGAAGTAGATCCTTTTGCGAAAATACACTACTTATCATAGTCTATCGCGGTAGAAATGTCAGCTTCTTAGAAATCATTCCCAGCACAAAACTTTTATTCACAGGACTACAATAGGAGTGCCTAATTGAGCTGTAAGATATAATGGTTCAACGTATCACCGGTGTTAAATACCGTTCATTGCCACATATAATCGATTTTTGTTAAAATCGCCTCACATGTAAGTGCTTGAAACGATTTTGCAAAATACTCAATAAATCATTAAATTTGCAAAATACTCATAAATTATTAAATTTGTTGACAACCAAGTTGGTGTTATCACCATTACTGCTATAGGGGCGGTATTGGCCTAATGCACATATCATAGAAAACCGTTACTCCCGAACATTGAAACCCCTCTTCACTGTTACATTTAGCCAAAATTTTTACAAATTTATTACTTCTTATCTTCCAACTTACACGTACATATGTAAGTAAAGAAGGCTATGAAAACGACATTTTTTTTAAATAACGCTTAATCCAATTATTAACTCATCTTACGTTTGCCAAAGTTTCGCTAAGATCGACCCTATTGCGAGTGTATACGTGTGCGTGTGCGTGTGCTTGTGCTTGTGCTTGTGCTTGTGCTTGTGCTTGTGCTTGTGCTTGTGCTTGTGCTTGTGCTTGTGCTTGTGCTTGTGCTTGTGCTTGTGCTTGTGCTTGTGCTTGTGCTTGTGCTTGTGCTTGTGCTTGTGTGCTTGTGCTTGTGCTTGTGCTTGTGCTGTGCTTGTGCTTGTGCTTGTGCTTGTGCTTGTGCTTGTGCTTGTGCTTGTGCTTGTGCTTGTGCTTGTGCTTGTGCTTGTGCTTGTGCTTGTGCTTGTGCTTGTGCTTGTGCTTGTGCTTGTGCTTGTGCTTGTGCTTGTGCTTGTGCTTGTGCTTGTGCTTGTGCTTGTGCTTGTGCTTGTCTTTGCCTTTGCCTGTGCCTGTGCCTGTGCCTGTGCCTGTGCCTGTGCCTGTGCCTGTGCCTGTGTCTGTGCCTGTGCCTGTGCCTGTGCCTGTGCCTGTGCCTGTGCATGTGCCTGTGCCTGTGCCTGTGCCTGTGCCTGCTGGCCTGTGCCTGTGCCTGTGCCTGTGCCTGTGCCTGTGCCTGTGCCTGTACCTGTGTCTGTGCCTGTGCCTGTGCCTGTGCCTGTGCCTGTGCCTGTGTCTGTGCCTGTGCCTGTGCCTGTGCCTGTGCCTGTGCCTGTGCCTGTGTCTGTGCCTGTGCCTGTGCCTGTGCCTGTGCCTGTGCCTGTGCCGGTGCCTGTGCCTGTGCCTGTGCCTGTGTCTGTGCCTGTGCCTGTGCCTGTGCCTGTGCCTGTGCCTGTGCCTGTGCCTGTGCCTGTGCCTGTGCCTGTGCCTGTGCCTGTGCCTGTGCCTGTGCCTTTGCCTGTGTCTGTGCCTGTGCCTGTGATTGTGATTGTGCTTGTGCTTGTTCTTGTTCTTGCGCTTGTGCTTACGCTTGTGCTTGTGCTTGTGATTGTGCTTGTGCTTGTGCTTGTGCTTGTGCTTTTGCTTGTCCTTGTGCTCGTGCTCGTGCTCGTGCTCGTGCTCGTTTTCGTGCTCGTGCTAGTGCTCGTGCTCTTTCTCGTGCTCGTGCTCGTGTTAGTGCTCGTGCTCGTGCTCGTGCTCGTGCTCGTGTTTGTGAATGTGCGTAGTGTGTATGTGGATGCGTGTACTGGTTTCCGTCTACGTAGTAGTGTGTATGTGAGTGATGCGTTAGTGTGTGTGTGCGTAGCTACGGATGAAGGGCTGAACGTTCACGTGTGCTTGAGCGTTTGTGAGCGCATGTTTCAGAGTGCGTGTTGTTTGTTTGTGCGCGTTCTGGTACGGTTGTGTACGTGAGGGCGTGGGTACGTGGGTGCGTGCTTGTGTGCGTGTGTGCTTTTGTGTTTGCGCTCTATTGCGACTCTGCGAATGCGAGTACGTGCATGTGTGTAGTTGCGTAGGTACGTACCAAGGATAAATAGCATTTCGCCTCTGAGGTGTATATACTATTTTTGGTACTTGCGTAGAGCTTTACATAAATTTTAAATAACCACGTTGTAAGAGAGTAAAGTATGTATTATGGCGATAAGATGACTGTTTAATTTATATTAATTTGTTTTAACACCTCAAGTAATTCATAAAGGTTTTACCATTTACTGAGGACCATATCTGTAATTACTATCTAAAGATTGAAATTTATGGAAAATATAAATAGAAAAATACACGTGACGTAAAGTTCAATATGCTGAATTTAATTCGTCCATGTAAGCATTATACGTTAAAGTAAGCGATCTAGTTATATTATCTACTGATCAATACTATGTTCTCAGTTTAGTGTTGATTTTGTGCAAGTATAAATATTGAAAACCGAAACTGTGTTTAGCATTTCTGCTACTTTCCTTTCTCTTTTAATTTCGGGGAGTAGAATATATTTTCCGATATTGCTAAAACATCTTTTCGGTAATCTAATCTAAGTGAAAACTGAAATGTCATCTTCCATATCAAAATTCCAGTTTTAAGAATTAATTTAATTTTTTTCGTCCACAATTTACATCATTTCCTAATTATAGTTTTTAGAGGGTGAATAAAAATAACAACTTTACGAAAAAAAATCTGTAGTAAGAGTTTCTTATAAAATTATTGCCCACCATATGGCGATTTTAGTTTTGTTTTTCTGACGTCGTGCCTTTTAGCTGTGTTTGTTAATAGCTGTTATAACTGGTCAGACATTTAAATAAAGTTGGTTGTCCAAAACTAGTAACAGAGGATAAAATGTTTGACGTACTTGCAGCTCTGAAAATTTCCATATTTCAACCCGATACCAGTCCGAGATGTAAATATTGCTCAGGAACTGTTTTAAATATCTTGCATAAAGAAAAATTTCCTCCTCATAAGGTAAAACTGGTACAGGAACTATTAGAAGATTTTGTCTAAATCGAGTTTCAAATTGGCACAATTTCCGTTATTGGTCCCATCGCAATCCATATTGGATAGAGGAACTAACTCATAAGCACACGCGTACACACACACACACACACACACACACACACACAGAAACACGCACACGCACACACGACTACACCCACCTAGATTCACACACGCACCTACATGTAGGCACATACACACGCACTCACGCACGCACACGCGTACATACGCACACACGCACACATGCATACACTCACACATGCACACACGCACGCACACACGTACGCACACACGCACGCACACACGCAGACACCCACAGACACACACAATATGCTCAAACAGTAAATATATCGGCGGTAATCGACGCCGAATACTCCTGATATACCGAACCAAGCTATTTGGTTCCAGCAAGATGCTGCCCATTCTCAGTATGGCGTTAGAGTTCGCCGTTATTTAAATTTTCACAGACAGGTGAATAGGAAGAAAAGGACGATTGTGGGGTCATCTTAAAGGTACAGTGTATCAAAATACACCTGGCAATATGGAAGATCTAAAAATAACCATCAGAGAACACATACCTGCTTTACCACCTGGGACAGTCTAAAACATAGTCCAAGTATTTTCACATTGTCCGGAAATGAACA
Source organism: Vesta saturnalis (assembly GCA_036346205.1). Taxonomy (NCBI): domain Eukaryota; kingdom Metazoa; phylum Arthropoda; class Insecta; order Coleoptera; family Lampyridae; genus Vesta; species Vesta saturnalis. The sequence continues at coordinate 272,525 of JARFJB010002372.1, read as the reverse complement.
GCGTTATATTTAAATTTAATTGTTTTGTTTGAATGAATATGTCAGTTTCTTTGATTGTTAATGCACATTAGCAAAATATCGGAGTAGAACAACACACGACCTTCCAACCTACAAAATGGAAATTAATAACAACTTCTTTTAGAATAATTATGCAACTTCTTTATAATTTTAATAACAATTTTTTTAGAATAATTATGCAACTTCCTTTACGTTAAGTTAATTACAAAAATAGGCAACATTGTAAACACACACACACACACACACACACACACACACACACACACACACACACACACACACACACACACACACACACACACACACACACACACACACACACACACACACACACACACACACACACACACACACACACACACACACACACACAATATAACACCACACCACACCACACACACACACACACACACACACACACACACACACACACACACACACACACACACACACACACACACACACACACACACACACACACACACAGACACACACACACAGACACACACGCACACATGCGCACAAACATACCCGGACGCCCACACGCGCACGCACATGCACACCCACAGACATCATGACCGATTTTGGCTCATTTTGTATAATGAGTTAATACGTACATTTAGAGATAGTGAAAAATAAGTCTATTGCATAAACTTCTATACCTACACATTGTAAAGATTAGTATTTTGTTTCTTTTCTCAGCTAACAGAAACAGAAGTCAGGTCCGAAAATTAATTAGTGTTAGCCGCCAAATATCTATACGATAATTGAATTAAGTATTACAAATGATGATATCGTAAAGCGTCATGAATGAAAGAAAAATAATCTTAAAGCTTGTGTATTCAGAATAAAATTTCTCATAGCAAGCAAACTGAATTAATAAATAATGAAGATAATTATGTTTAGAATTTACATCAGTTCTACATACATAAAGACAAAATTTACATCGATTGGGGCTTATATCTCGATGGCGCAGATGATTAGCGCGGTACTCTAGCAAAGTACAGGTCGTAGGTTCAAATCCTACTGGAGGTAAACTTTTTATTTTTATGAATTTAACAAAAATTAATAATAATTTTGAAATAGTTAAAAGATTACACCGTTAACCGTAAATACAAATTTTATTTTTATATTCTGTAATTAAAGTTTAACGAATCGTAATTTATTTTGTATTAGAATATATATGTTGAATGGAAAATTACACTCAAAACCTTTAATATTACTTAGAGATAAGTACACCGAATCATTCAAAAATAGAATTTGAAACCCGATAAATATAATTAAGGGAGTCTCAAATTAAGAAAGTAATTAATAACTAACACCGCTCCTGTAAAATAATTGATTCATTTCTTAAAATTGCATTCTTGAATGATAAGTACGTCCCCGCTGAAGCACTGAGTAATCCAATACATATTTTTTAAATTAAATATAATATATATATATATATATATATATATATATATATATATATATATATATATATATATATATATATATATATATATATATATATTATTAATCATCTCAATTTAAGATTTTTTGGGTGGGTTACGAGCTATTGGAAGAAATATGTAGCCATTGCGGTAGAATACAACGTGTGTTTCTACTTCAATTTTTATTATAAATAATTATTTGTAATATTTTTATCTATTTTGAAATACGACGAAGTGCACAAATTGGATTGATATAAACAGACGCCTAACAACTAATAATGATACAGATGGTTCTAAATTTTGGCAGAAGTGTCGTGAGAAGGTTTACCAACTGGAGGAGAAATATTTTTTCGGATCGGTTAAGCGCGCATAATTTAAAATACAGATTTCCGGAACGTTTTGATCATAGTAATAATAATGCAAAGTGTCAGAATTGAATAAGAGATAGTCCTTCAAACTTCATGTTACTGAAGACATACTTTCTGCTTTTCGCTAATCTTACTTTAGGTAACACTATATATTAAACATGCGCTTTGAAGGAGATCAGACAATTTTATCTATAACTTACCTGAACACTTCATGAACCAGTCTAATATATTCCCGGTCAAACTGTGAATTCAGTATCTTACTCAAAGCATACTGAACGGCTTCTTTGGAACGTCCACTAACGCACACCAAATATGGAAAGTTTTTCAAATTACATGTTAATGTTTTTTGCTTAGAAAACCTTTCTATCAATGCAAACCCATTTGTTCCAGCAAATCCCAAACTGTTAATCACTAAAACAAAAATTTGTAGATCTTCTGTGATTAGTACCTACACTGGGAAATGTATGTAACTATACGTGCATAACTTACGATATTATGGTAATAATTATTTCGCATAAAATTAAATTTGATGTATTACCAGCATATTGTTCAGCTTCAATAGACCATTCAACCAAATCTGTTACGACCGCCATTCTACCTTTCTTCAAAGCAGCACTATCTTCAAATGGTTCATTAAAATGTAAGTTTGGATATAAACAATTATTTTCCATACTAAATATTAACTGAAAATTTTTACAATAAACAACTTTACACAATTTTTTTATGCTTATACTTTAACAAGTGATGCCAATCCTGCCGCAGATTCAGCGTGACCCATTGAAGATTTTACTGATCCAATATAAAGTGTTTTTCCGCGATTTTTGCAAAAAGCATTATCAATCGCAGTTATTTCGTTTGGATCTCCTACCTGTGTACCTGTAATTTAAAAATAGAAATAATACGGACACGGTATTGATAATAACCAGCAGCGTGTGCTTCTGCAACATAAACAGAATTGAAATCAACGTTTGCTTCATTAACTACATTGCGCATTAATTCTTCCTGGCTGGAAGCTGAAGGAATCGATATGCTGGCATCTTTGTCAAATGACATGGCAGTTTTGATATGTGCAACCTAAAGAAATCTTTATCTAACTGAAATCAAAACTTGAAGGGATGTATTTGTGTACCCTGGCATAAATTCTTCTCGCACATTTTTCTTTTTGTAAAAACACAACTACGTGTGCTTCGGATTTTACAAAACCATCTCCTTTTGCATCAAACGATTTTGTCAGGCCGTCATAACATACTATTCCAGTGCTAAAATATAAATGTGTTATTGTGCAAGGCTAGTGAAGGTGGATTACTTGGAATAAGATTTAATATTAAAAGGGCATAAAAGTGAGTTAGTCCCTGCAACAATTGCTGCTTCGCATTCTCCAATTCTAATTGAATTGTATGCAGACTCCAAAGCATAAAAACTGCTGCTGCAAGCAGAGTCAACTTGGTAAGATGGCCCCGCAAATCCAAAATAGAAGCTAATCCATTGTGACATCATTGAGTAAGTGCATCTAAATAGTACCAGAACTTAAAATCGTGATAAAAACTTCTAATAATACAGTACCCTGTTGTACCAAAACCACTTTTAAGAACATTGTGAGATAGTAGAGCACCTGTTAAGTCTTCCTCTGTACTTCCTACAAATACCCCAACTTTAGCACCATGTAATTCTTTCGGATTATAGCCTCCGTCGACTATTGCTTCAAATGTGTGTTCTAAAAGTATACGTATGTTTGGAATCATGGCTTCACATTGAGAGTTGTGCACTCCTGTATACAATAATTTAAGGAAATCGTTTGAAAGAACCCGAAATAATTACCAAAGAACCCAGAATCAAAATTTTCTGTACCATTCACCATTCCATAAACTCTTGGCATGTTTGGTAGTGGAATCCAACGATTTTTTTTGGTAACCATATTATTTTCTCTCTCAAATTTTTTTCAAAATGTTCAAGATTATCACAATTAGGAAATCGGCCAGATATACCTTTAATTTAGGTTTGATTACTTGAATTGATCTAAATCTATATTATTCACCTGCTACAACAATATTATGTTCAGGAGAGGATGAAATAAGTAATCTTCTAACATCTTGAGTTATTGACATTATGTAATTCAATATCAGCGGTTTGGCTGACAAGAAATAATTATGAGTAACTGAGTTTTAGTATAAATGGCTCCTTCTAAACCTTGACATTCTCATAATTCTATTCTATTCCATTTAATTATTCGCACTATTGTGTACGAATAATTAGAATTAAAAAAATTTAAATAAATAGCATATAATTTGAATTTTTAAAAACCAAACAATTACCTCTTATATTGTTGGTTTCTTTACAACCATACTCCTTAACGTTTACACGTACATTTTTTGTACACGATTAATTTCCAGGTACCGAACATATACAACTACTATAGTAATAATAATCATAACAATAATAATTTACGTCAATAAAGAGAAATTAGATCTCCAGAAGCATTGAATGGAAGGTATTAACGAAAACCTACGCCTTCTTGAAAAGTAAAAAAAATACGTGGACAAAGATTTAGGGCACTGGATCAAATTAATTGTAATAAAAAGCATCATTTTAAATAGCTTACACATGAGACTCTTAAGGGTGAACAGCAGTAAAAGAGTAAGTACTAAAAACTTAAAAACAAATGCTTTTATACTAACTGATTAAGTCCCAAGAAAAAAAATGGATCAAAACCAATTTTTTTAATAATTTGTTTGAAACACCTTTATTCCAAGCCATTTGAGCTAGTGTTACGGGATAATCTGGCAGTAGAACGGAATAAAAGGTAAATTTGGAATTGTCCAGCTAGCCCGGTGTTTGGGGTGGGTACGGTGTTACTTAATTCTGCGCTCACTGGGATAGCTTACCGTCATTAAGACACAATAGAGGTTGACATAAAACTCGAAAGGGCGCCAGAGTATTTCAAATGACACAATCGGGGTTAGAATGCCTAATTACGTAGGTTCACAGCTCGCTTAAACACTTAAATAACTCGTTTACCTGAACGTAAGCACTGGTGGTCCTGGGACTCGCGGATCTTTAGTATATCTGGAACGCCACAAATAATATCGCACGTTTATCTAAAAATAAATACGTGCCACAAATTCACTAATCTGGTAAAAAACAGTAATTCTGTAGTTACGTCACATAGATCTGAATTTCAATGAAAATTAGATCACTTTAATTAAATTTAATTAGATCAATCAATCCTCTATAAAATATACTCAAATTTATGAAAGTAATACATTAACGCATGTTTTGTTAAACGTTTACGTTACAATTAAAAAATCAATTATTAACCTATCGTACGTGCATTAACCTACATACATATGTATATTGAATAAACCACCATCGAGATATCAACACAACCAATACAAATTGTATCATTTGGTTTACTTAAAATGCTGAGATACTAGACAGTTTCGTCTGCCTTTACTAAATTACAGTAAATATTACTCCTATAAAAAGATAACAAATGGTTATAACGAATAATGTGCGTTCAACGCAATCGTCACATAGAGCTTCGGTACAATGAATACCCTGGAATTAAAAGTTTAAACCATAAAAGTCTAAGAAGTCAATCCTAAAAGACAGCGTATTCAATCTTTATGACATACAAAATAATGCACACAATATTTTATTAAAATTGTCAACCACAGCGAAAATATAAACGAAAATGGTTACCTTAAATTTGATTAACCCTTACCTTATCGATTGGCGTATTTAATCTACCTCATTTGCTTTACAGCCACCTAGTGAAAACCCAGAGGATGAACTCTGTGGCGACTTCCGCAATGTGATCGACGTTGTGCTACGCTCGAATCTCTAAGTATGATGCCCCTCAACAAGGAAAGCGGCGCGTCGTTTCAAAGTACCAAATTGCGGTTTGTTATTATCTTAATTGGTTGGGCGGTACACTACGGTCTATATTTAAAGGTTACTTATTAACTTTACTCTGGTGATGCACTAGGTCTGAATGACACTTATTATTTTCTTTAACAATACAAAAAAAAGCTTAAGTAGGTACAGCGAAGTTTTCGAGCTATGAAGTTAATGTCTGGAAATTAGGAACGGACGTTTGGTTCCTTCCGCACAAAAGCGATAACTACTCCATAGAACAGGGAAGACGCTAAATTTAACGTTTAACATCTCCTGTAGGATTCTCACAAATTCCCCTTGTACAAACTGCACTTATCGATAAATCAGTCGCGTGTTGGTTGAACGACAGAATAAAATCCCATCAACGGTAGTAACCGTAACTTGTTAACGCCTCTGCGTCTAAACTAAAAGTCCCTTCGCGAATAATTCAACTACCGCCTTTATTCACCTTCGTATTAATTACCCAATCATGAAGAGATTACTTCAATTTCTTTAATACTCGCCAAAACGACTAAACTCGAAAGCCGACGGGGTAATTGCACCACCAAAAAACACTTCGCAACAAACGGGTGTTATCAACGTAATCGATATCCTGTAAATTGATGATTTCATACAACGGTCGCTCTTAACGTGTTGTACAGAAAAGCGAAACTCTTTGTTTAAGACCAAAAATTTTATCGTAACCCTCCTTCAATTTGGCGCCTAAAACGTCTTACAAACTGCGATATATGATTTCCTACAGAATATTTGAATACAAAGCAACAATTTAATGCAATCGGTAATTTTCCAATGGCGCAATTTCATGTGAACAAACAAAATTATGAACAACTATTATTTACAAAGCAACTTGTCAATTCTCAACAAAATTGGCAAGAGGGGTTCCACTAACTATCGATACCAATACGTATATCACATCTTAATTTTAAGCTTCCTTCTAAACGTGATAAACAAACCAAAACTTATATTTCGTTTTCTGAATTACGATTCTAAACGCGATTACATTTTGAAAAAATTTTGAATACTTTCCATACACGCAAAAGACAAAATATAAACGTTACAATCGGAAGCTTCCCAAAAATTTATACGTTATCAAGTTCAATTACATGAACTTATACTACATTTCTGATGTACGGTACTGACGAATAATTTATAATTTCGAAACTAACGGCATATAGTTGATAAAATCATGACCACATGACAATTGTAATACAGCATCATAAATCTTGAAACCAACCATAGCTTCATCGAATGGTAGGTTTTTATGAAATATTCCCCACTATCGAAACTTTTGATTCAATAAATTCATGAGTGGTCCGCTAAGTGAATATATTTTTTATTTGTTCGTATCGGTGTCTTGACATAGAATTTGAAACAAATGGTACACGAAAGTCATCATGTAATCCCCAATACAACCGTTCACGAGAAAGTTTGCGATATCCCGTGAGTAAAACGATAGCGATAAACGATTTGACGTCAGTACGGGACACAGAAGATGAGTGATCGTTTTTCTGCGGTGCATAGATATTTGTTTCTCTCACAATATGATCAAATACTTCCGTACTCCAAAATTTTTTCCGGTGCAAGGGATTATGGCAGGAGTTTTCATTATTGCTTGAACGGAACTCAAGCAATAATGGAAACGAATGACATAACTCCGCATTATAAACGAATTTCACATGATATTTTGCCGTCGAGCTAGCCACTTTGGGACACAATTTAAATGAAATAATAATTTCAAATCGTTACAAAAAAAATCATTTCAGAGGAGTTCATGAACGGTCTTATTATAGTTGCCATAGTTTTGCATTATAAGTGCATTTATTTTTTGTAAATAAACAAATTTTGCAAAAATGGATTCAAACGTGGATCCTTAAAAAAGCAGAAGAACCTAAGTTGAGTCTTCTACCTAAAAAGTCTAAGTATAAGAAAGAGTTCGGCAATTTTATTGAGTGGATGTACAAAAATAATACGGAGACTGTTACAGAGAAGGTTTTTCTTGCGTACTTCCTTGATCAGGTAAGTTCATCACATCATTTATTAAAGGTATTTATCTTATTTGTCGAAAAACCGCAAATAGTCTGCATTATGGTGCATGTACTCCAAATTAAAATATATGTTACGTCTCAAAAAGGATGTGGACATCAGCAAGTTTTCAAAACTTTCGGCATTCTTGAAAAACAGTTCTGTTGGGTACATACCAGAGAAATCATTAGTATTTTCAAAAGAGCACTTACTTAATTTTTTCTTGAAGCACCCAATGACAAATATTTATGAAGGTAAATTTTTACTTTTAAGATTATTCTTAATAAATATGATTCCATTTTATGTAGTTGCAATATTTGATGTGTTTGGCGGTTGCAGACGTATAGAATTGTATAATCCATGTGTTGGGGATTTTAAAGAAGAGGGTTCTGTCTTTGTGGTTGTCGAAAATGAAACTAAAACGGCAGGTAACAGATAGTTAGATTGCACCGTACTGGTTCGGTGTGACAGAGGGCGGGGCGTGTTTTAAATTTAAAAATACTGTAGGTGGTTATTTGTATTTTCGAAAGTCGCAGATAAGGATGCGTCGTAATTAGAATAAAGTCAAGTAAAAGGGCGCCAGACTGTTATTAAGAAAAAACCGGTAAGAATACATCTGAACACACGTAGATAAATCAGCCTTCAACAGTCAAAACATCTCACTTACCTTACGTTGGTTACCTCCAGGAGCACGTCGGAGGTGCTTCGAAACTTTAGCTCTAGAACAAATCTTAAAAATATCCACACGCTCAAATACCAAAATAGCGTGAGCACAAATCATCTATTGGGTTTCAGTGACTTCTTTAGCTTTATATTTCGTTACGTTACCCCAACGCTTGTGTTGTACTGTATGACCCTGAATGCTTCAACTGTAGAATTACCAATGATTACTTTTAACATGAATCAATAAAAATTGCAATCAAAATTTAGCTCTCAGTAAATTTATTAGTTTGAATACTAAAAAACAACACCGCTTTCGTAAATTATTGCTTTCGCTGGTCGAGAGATCACAAATTAATTCCATAAAATTCAATTGACCGCTCATATATTATATCTAAATATATCTCAAAAAGCATACAAACACATAGATCTATTTACAATGATTGCGGTTTGATTTAAAATCTTAAATACGGGAACATAATATGGTCAACCTTGTAACTTTACCAAGTGACCTTTGATTTTAAACTACGGAAATATAATTACCTAAATATGAATAAATTCAGAACAATACGTAACCAATTGGTCACTAAAAATTAATTTTACCATGCGAAATATTCATATACATTAATTTGCAGTACATTTAATTAAATAACAAAAAAAAAAAACAAAATACCAAAGGTATCGCAAATAGAAACAGTTCGTCAACCTCTTATTGAGACGATGTGAAAGCAACAAACACCAAAAAAAACGACAGCGTTTCTTCGCTCGTCAACCAATAATTTCATCAAGTTTACAAACAAAGATATGGTAAAGCATTCACAATAACGTACAATATTGAGTTACATTCTCCACTGGGCAGCAACTAAAGCAACAAGCAACGGGAACGGTTCCAGGATACCAGCAGAATGTCTTCGATCGTAAAACCAATGCAGCAATTTCCCAGTCTTAATTTAAATAGGAATACGTTTATCTTAATTGGTCAGGACGGTATATAGTTTATGTGCACAAAACGAGTAGCTTTTACACACGAGATATTTACACACTGTTCAATTAAATCGGTAGCTCTATTTACTCTGTTTAATTATTAAAATGGCAAAAAAAGGCCTATTTACAAATTATGTACAGTGAGACTTTCGTCTGTTGCAGCGGATTTTCTTTTACTGGGGAAACAAAACGTTGTGCCTTCACAATGGTTTCATTCGGTAATATAAATCCACTTTAAGCGCGACCACGATCCACCACTAAGATGCACTTAAATAAACACATCACTTAATGAAATGTTCGTTAATCGATCCCACGGTCTGTAACTTCAAAATAAATGACCAGGAGGGATAAACTTCTATACAAATATCCACCAAACGGGTGCTTTTAGTTGCAAACAACTTTTCCAAAAGTTCAGTCCTCTAGGTATTCGAAAAGGCACGCCCCCAAGCTCACAGATCACATCTCTTACTCACGAAAGTCAAATCGAGAATCGCCGCACATTTAACCGCGTAACAGAACAGCTTCCTCCCCTCTTCATCATATTGCACCATATTTCTCAACATGATAAAACTGCTGACATTGCGACGTCCAAGACTCAAGTGCAAACTGTCGTCCATAGAATTATTTCTTAAACGATAATGACAATTACTTAACACTAAAAGATTGAGATACTATACTACCGCATAAAAACGGCGTCAATTGCTAAAACGCAATAAATAGAACCCATCAAGAGCCCCTGCTTAAGCAAGCAAACCAAGGAATGATCTCATCCAACATTTTAAATACGAACTTTTATTATCTACAACTACATTTTATTTTAACGAAACCTTTTATAAAAATGCACAGAAAAACTAATTTAGATTTAACTTTAAAATTTACGATTTCCATTTAATTAATCCACAATGTATATACATATATATGTATGTATGATATATATATATATATATATATATATATATATATATATATATATATATGTATATATATATATATATATATATATATATATATATATATATATATAATTGCCAATTTCAGAAATCAAATCTTAATTGCAATACGAGAAGTTTAATTCGAAATCCACTACAACTTAGAAACTCAAACAATCTATTGTTACTTTCACTTGTACCTTGATGAACACTGAAACTCAGTCACTAGCAAAAAAAATAAAAAGGAAAAAAATACGTACATACATACAGGGCGTTCAAATACACATGACATGGTTTATATTGGAGATACCAAAACAGAGATCCAGGGTTTTTACCAGATTAAACGATGACAGTTGAGTAAATTATATTGACTCCATGAGTTTAAAATCGAAGCATGTGAAGATTTCAATTTTCTTTTTATTCGACAATGAGTGTAAATGTGCCTGTAATCCTATTGGCATTAACACATTTGGGCAGATTCCTCGACAGATTGCCAAGTATTTAAATATTGTGAATGCCGATTAATACACAGGACATGCATTTGGTAGAACTTCTGCCACAAACTTGGCAGACAGTGGAGCTGACAGAACTTTAAAATGGCATGGGGATTGGAAAAACGATGCTGTTGCTGAAGGGAACGTGGCAGACTTCATCGAAAACAAGAAGAAAATTGCCAAAACCTTAGAATCTGGTAGCGTACAACATATGAGTACCGGAGAAATATCTATATTAACATCTTCAAGCAGTTCAAGCGAATGCCGTCTTGAAACAACTGGAGGAATTTCAATTACCGGAATTTCCAGTTGCACTATTAATATTAACATCAGTAAGCAATAATTTCTTTAATATTACATTAATTACAGATCATATTCTAACTGTAGTATTAATATAAATAAATAGTTCAATTTCTTTGTTTGTATTTCGTCGTCAAGGCAACTTTATGGCACAACATTACAGCACGCGTGCCATAAAGTGACAAATTATTAACGATTTTGAAATTAATAAACCAAGACACTCTAATGGTAGTCGACGACAAAATGGTGAGTAATGCGACATCGAACTTGCCTTAAATTTGAATATGTCATTGTAGTATTTAATACAATGTATGATGTTTATAACATGCATTGTATTAAATTTAAATTTTTACCATTTGTAATGTACATAAATAAAAACTAATTTGTATACCTTGCCTTATTGAATTTGTTAAATATTATTCTATTGTGATTTATGTAAAATAAAACAAAACGTATTTACATGTCATGTTAATATTCCATTCATTCAGTTAATAATTATAGGGCAAGGAGATGAAACTAATTTAAATCATACACGGAGCAAGGATTATTTTAGACGCAGCTTACTGTTACTCATAATGACGCTTTTCCTGTTATGTGCCTGGAAATTGCAATAAATTGGGTTTCTAAGATATATTTATAAACACTAACACAGAATACATATATTTTTTATCATTATTTTCACTAAATATGATAAAAACTCGTCTGAGCAATGGTTATAAATGTATGCAGGCAATTAGATAACTAGTGTTACAATACCTTAAAGTAGCAGATTTTATTAACATTATTCTATGAATATTTAAAGTTGTTTGATCAGTACATTAAAAAACACCTTCCAAAATAAATTATAAGGCTATTTTATAACATCGTACAATGGAAGTATGTAAAGACCCGAAACGTGTTTTTTTTAAATTAATATACGCTAATTAATCAATTTTACTAAAAATTGCAGAATTTCAAATAATTTCTATCCCCTCCGTCGTTGTTCCTAAAATAGTAAGACTTCTAGTCTCACGATTTACGCGACCACCAAGCTCTAAACTAACGCCACTTCCAGACGCCATTCCCGCCCATAGACAAATCTACATGGTATGGTTTCCTGCCAAGCAGCCTACCAGCACCAGCACGACAGCAACAACAGAAAAAGAGAAGACCTAAAAAGACGCCGGCGCCAGACGTCCCCCCGTTAGTGTCGGTTCCACTAAAGGCTCCATCGCCGCCCTCACACCGATCCAGCGGAAAGACCCCAGTCGGGGATCTACCGACGAAGAGGAACGCCTTCACACGTGCCAAGGCCATCAGTGGGGAAATCCGGATAAAGCCTGCCTCACGCCATTACCGAAATAGGCTAATGAGGTATATGGATAGGTGTGGTACTCCGTACCATACCTAGTAGACAAAGAGCGAGCGATTGGCTAAGATAATGATACGTGGCGTGCTTGTAGAACTATCCAACTATCCGAGGTCAACGTTAGCTCAGAGATAAAACTACTATTAAAGTGCTTTATTTTTTTCAGGATGAAGTAGCAAGGAAGCTACCTACCCAGGAGGACAACAAGAAGATTCGAAAGGTTGTGTACGTCGCCTGCCTACGTGTGACTGTAGAAGACTTGCGGAGGAACACTGGCATTGTGCAGTGTCACCAGTGTTAGGGTTTCTGCCACACACAACGTTGACGCTGTGTCACGTACGCCAGAGATGAAATGCACAAAACCCCGAACAGACGTTAACTGCGATGGGAACCAGCCCGCTAGCTACAGATGTTGCCCGAAGCTTCCTCGACCTCCACAGCGGAAGAAGACGGAAGTTCCACAGATACAGAAGAAAACAGCGCCGACTGCGGCGCCTTAAATTCGAATCGGCGTCAGGTACGTCCGAGCGAATTCGCTTGCCCAACCCGCCTTAGCGTTCGACTGCATATTGACCCTAATCGAAGGTCTCAATATGGAGAAGACTGTCTCTCATCCGCAAGGTGGTCGCAGCGCTCGCTCTGGCAAAAACTGAAATGCACCTGTGGGGAGTGATCCTCAGACACGGTTCACCCTTTTCAGTAAGCATGCAAAGTTTCGACGCGAAGACTGGTGCCCCAGATTAAGTACATAATTTTTATGTGCTGCTGCACATCTTACATCTGTTTCCCTTTATTTTGATACACGGGACATCAGCAGCAACATCAACTACCTATAATATATATATATATATATATATATATATATATATATATATATATATATATATATATAACGTTAACCAAAAAACGTACCCTGTTTCAAGTGTATATACTACACATAAATTGAAGCCGAAAAGTCAGATAAAATTTTTGTCTAAAATGTATGGCTACAAAGTACAGGCCCTCAAAGTTGAACCTTTAGGAATTTCAAAATGCTATTCCCAATGAAAATTATTTCTTTGTTGAAGAGAATTTTTCTGGTGTGATTGGATTGTCTAGGAATGGAGTGGAAGTATTAGTTTTCACATTGTTCCCGTATACTATCTATTCCAACTTTTTGTATGTGATTTTTCAGATGTTTTGGCGACTTTTTTGGGTCCATTATTCAATTTTCTGCAAATTTAGTCCTCTTAGTTGAAGTTGATAAAGTGAACGGTTTACGAGTTATTTGCAATTTCATCACACGGTCAGTTAAATGCTACCGCACCAAAATTTAGTAAGTGGGGACTAAAAGTCATAGTTGTCATATTGTTCACCGTTGACTGCAATGCATTTACGAACTCTTTTTATGATTGACTGACGTACGTTGAAAATTAATTGCGGATCATCTCTTATTAAATTTGAGCAATCAAAAATTCGTTGCTGGAGATGGACGTTTGTAATTGGCACCGAATACACCATGTCTTTTAAGCGACCCCAGAAAAAAATCCATAGGGTATAGATCCGGTGAACGTGCAGGCCAAGGAACCGGTCCTTCACGTCTATTCTAATTTGCATTAAAAGTTCGATTCAAAACCGCCTGACAGTGAGTGCAAAATGAGGAGACGCACCATCGTGCACGAAACACATCCGACCCCTAACATCCAGATCGACATCTTCAATTAAATTATTGCCAATATTATCAGCCCATACATTCACTGAATTGCTGTTGATGATTGGTTTCAATGAAAACGCGTGGATTTTGATAATCATAGTAATGATTGTTATGGAAGTTAAAAATTCCGTTTCTGGCGAAACCTGCCTCATCAGTGAATAAGGTAATTGATTGATAATTTCGGTCATTATCGAAATTTTCTAGAAACCAACGTGGAAAGTTCACTCTTGCTTAAAAATCATTAATGGTCAAAGCTTGTATCTTTCGATAATGGAAAGGTCGCAAGAGTTTTAATAATTTTACATATCGTGGACCGATTTGAATTATTTTCTCTTCCCAATTGACGAGAGATTGTTGTGGGATCAGCGTCAACTGCATCCAACACTATTTGCTCTAAAACTGGTGTTCATGCAGTTCGCCTCCAACAACTGTCAATTTTTGGTGGCTTCATATAACCTGTGAGAACCCGTATGAATAGAATTTTTATAAATTGATATGTACCACTTTCACGAAGACGACGGTCAACGTTGGCAAACGTCTTTTTATTCGATATCCGCCGATTTGGAAATGCCTGGGAATATAAACGAACAGCTTCAGCACAATTCCCAAAAGCTCTGTCATACATTATGTGTATATCTGCCATTCCGGAGTTGGAATACCAATTATTATTGATTATGGATAAATAAATTGTATGAAAGCTGATCAAAAATCACAATATGACAACTATGACTTTTAATCCACTGCCCACTTACTAAATTTTGGTGCGGTATTTAATTGACTGTGATTGATGAAATTGCAAATAACTCGTAAACCGTTCACTTTATCAACTTCAACCAAGAAGGTCAAATTTGCAGAAAATTGAATAACGGACTTAAAAAAATCACCACAACACCTGAAAAATCAGACATAAAAAAGTTGGAATAGAAAGTATATAGGAACAATGTGAAAACTAATACTTCCAGTCCATTCATAGACAATCCAATAAAACCAGATAAATCTTCGTGAAGAAAGAAATAATTTTTATTGCGGATGGTATCTTGAAATTCCTAAAGGTTTTCGAGTTATTTGCGAACAACGATTTTCGAAATTCAACCCTGTCAGCCCTGTAACTTTGTAGCTATTTTAGAGAACAAATTTATCTGTCGTTTCGTCTTCAATTTATGTGTAGAATATACACTTGAAGCAGGGGTACGTTTTTTTTTGGTTCACATTGTATATGTACAGGCTGTCCCAAATTCGAGGGCAAGCATGGGGATCTCGCTTATTATAAAAGATAGGATGTAGGTTTAAATTCGGCACTTTTGCTAAATTCAATGCCGAGTAATAATCTGAAAAGAGATTTGAGCTAACTCGAATGGATTTGGTTTTATGCTTAAAAAACTAAAAATTTCGATTTTCGTTTTTCGCGTTTGGCCACCTTATTATTAGGAATTTTTAAAATTCGATTAAACATTATTAAGGCACCTTTTTACGCACAATACTAATACGGTATTAAAAATATTATGTGGCGTTTCTGAACCATCATCAGGTTTATTTTTTCTTATGGGTGTTAAGATATATTTTTATGTCGTTGTATAGAGAATGTTATGCTGATTTTAGCAATATATAACACTTCATGGTTTGATCGACTGCGAACAAAAATACTCTTAAATTAAAAACTAAATATTACATTATCACGATTACCCATGAATCAAACAAAACTCAGGAGTTGGCTTTTGTTATGTCATTTTCTAATTGTAAAAAGGGTAATAACCGTAAGATCCTTCGTGTTAGTGCTTTAAAATTTGCAAGTTTCTTTAGAATGTTTTCAAATTCAGAAAAACGAGACATGATAAGGATAGCTGTAATGGAAATAGTGTCAGAGCAGAACAAAGATGTTTAGAGGAACATCCGGAGAGGCAGCAACCAAACCAGAGATATTTTTTAAAATTAGACCAAAATTTGTGAGAATTTAGATGTTTTCAGAAACCTCGAAATGCATATGTTAGCAGACTAGGCAGAGATGCCGAAGAAGAAATATTACATCAGGTACTATTTGTTAGTATTATACTAATTATAAGAATTTCCACTCAATTCAGTGCTAATTTCAGCAGACATTTTTTTTGGAGTGTTATGACTTTATGTTATCCATCTTAGGTTCAAAAAAATCCTTCAACATCTACCAGAGAAATAGAGCAAACTATTGAAGTGCCAAAGTGACAGTTTGGCGAGTGTTAAAGCAACACCGTTATAAACCATTTAAGTTACACGTTAGTCAAACTCTTCGGCCTGGGGACGATATGAGACGGTTGGATTTTTGTAACCAACTTAATACCAAAATGCTGGAAAATCGCAACTTTCTGAATCAAATAATTTGGACGGATGAGTGCAATTTTTCCACTAATGGAATGTTTAATCGTAATAACGAGCACTACTGGTCCGTTGAAAATCCACCAATTAACAGGAAAATGCGAAGACAAGGCTACCGGTCCTTTAATGTGTGGGTTGGAATCTGGAAGGATAGGCTCCTTGAGCCAATTATTTACGAAGGTATCCTAACGTCTCAACGCTACCTCGCATTTCTAACACACGAAATATCAGACCTTTTGGATGATGTTCCGCTAAACGAAAGTTGGACTCTCTGGTGGCAAATGGACGGATCTCCTCCCCATAATGGTGCGATAATAAGTGAATATCTTAACGGCGAATTTCCTGATAAATGGATGGGAAATAGGGGTCCACTTAGGTGGCCAGCAAGAAGTCCAGATTTAACCCCTTTAGGTTACTTCCTCTGGGGCTATTAAAAAAATAGGATTTATAAGACGCCACCGCAAAATATAGAAGAACTCCAGAATAGGGTTGTTAATGAACTTCGTCAAATTCCCAGGCGAATCCTTCAAAGAAGCGTAAACAATTGTAGAAGAAGAATTCGTTACTGTATTCAAGAAGGACGAAACTTGTACGAACATTTATTATAATAATTTTTGTTTGTTTGTCTGTGTAATTATTTTGTTGTTACCTATCGATAAATTTGCGTTGTCGCTATTATGACCGTGTTACATAGACCTACTTGTTTGAGTTGTTTGTTAATGTTTTTTTTTAAACTGTTTAACTGTTTTTATATTTTTTTGGATGTTCTAACGAGTTTAACAAATTAAATAAGTAGAACTACCGTAATTATTCCTTGCTGGATCCAAGAAGGCGGAATCTTGTTCTTCGTATTTTTCTCATTATTTTAGTTCGCAGTCGATCAAACCATAAAGTGTTATATATTGCTAAAATCAGCAAAACATTCTCCATCCAACGACATAAAAATATGTCTTAACCCCCATAAGAAAAAATAAACCTGATGATGGTTCAGAATAAACGAAACGTCACATAATATTTTTAATACCGCATTAGTATTGTGCGTAAAAAGTTGCCTTAATAATGTTTAACCGAATTTTGAAAGTTCCTAATAATAAGGTGGCCAAACGCGCAAAACGAAAATCGAAATCTTTAGTTTTTTGAGCATAAAACCAAATCCATTCGAGTTACCTCAAATTTCTTTTCAGATTATTTGGTTGATTTTAGGTTTCCGCGAGTGTAGTATGAAACACTGTTGTTTATCCGGGCGTTGCCTCTCGTCTGCTGGTGATGCTTCTGACTCCTGCCAGTACAAAAACGACGTTTCGGCAAAGTCTCATTTGCCATTTTCAAGTTTCAAGTTCCATGACAGATCTAGCCGCTCCTGATGAGTCGCAAAAACGACGAAACCGGTGGCGCGGTGGTCTCGTATTGACGTTCTCGCCTCTGAAGGGTAAGAAAGTTGTCATACTAGTGAGCTTATTATAACAATTGTGTTAAATATCAATTTTTATAGGCTTTCTTTTTGAGAAATTTACATTTTCTTATGTTCATAAGGTAAAGCTTCATTTGAGTTTGTTCTGTGCTTAAATGGTGTGATGTTACTGTATTTGGTAGGTGGAAACGCTATTAAATATACTCCGAAAGTGCGTCCTTCATATGAATATACGTAATACAGAAGCGCATTCATCTTGCCTGTTGATCTAAACGTAACTTTTTGTTTTTTTTTTGTTTAGTTGTGATTAATGTTTGCGTTCAAGATTGGTCAAATTTATGTTTTTGAACTTGCAAGTTTCAACCAATCAATTTTATTATTGAAGTTTAAGAGAGGTTACGACCATTTTCTATCGGAAGTGGATTAATTCTTTCTTTGCCTTTCAGCTAAATGCGCACACTATTTATTAAATATCATCCTTTTATGGTTGCAACGTATAGTGATAATGAACTTTAGGCTTACTATTTTATTACTGGACGTAACATAGTATGCGATTTCGGTTCCATCTTACAGCGATACTATTATTCACATTCACGTAAATTGGTAAGCAATAATGGCTTTAACTGTTTAATATTTATTTTTGTTGTATTTATTGACCTGTAACTTTTGAGGTTATACAGTCTTGCAGTGAGGACGTTTTTATTTGGGTTGTTTATGATTTAACAAAAGCTTTAAGAATTGTTTATCTTATTAAATTGGCCCAGCCGCACGCTATTGTGGTTAATTGCGTGCGTTTACTTTGAAACTTTTACAGAAAACACCGGTTCAGTAGCATTGGCTGATCTACATGGTTAATACTAAGTAAAGTAAGCAAGTTCTTTGTTTATCCCTTATACATTGCTATAGAATGTTAACGTTTAAGTCTGTACTAATTAGCCACCTACAGTTGATATTAAACAAACTAGCGCCCTTTGATTTGTGATTTTTCTCTGTTTTGATTGATGTTATTCTATTCACCCTACACGCAATAAAACTCCACACCCACCCCAAACCACTGAGCTATCGGTAACCACCATTTATCTTTTATACCAATTTCTGCTACCACTTTCACCTGTAAGACTTCTCCTGGCTTCTTTTGTTTTGCCTTTCTAGTTGTTTGGGAACTGTTCCGTACTGCAGTTAACGAATAATCCTTTAGAGGCATTTTCCACGTATTGGGTAACCTTTGTGCATCATCTTAAATTGTTAAATGTCAATAGGTTTTCTATTTCGTTGTCTACTTTAAGGTGATATTTAATAATATCCACATTAGGTGAGTTTGTTATATAGTTCGCTTATACACATTTTTTTCGCATTTTCAAAACACTTTTAAATACCTTACAATACAAATAATAATGACTTATTAAGCTAGGATGTGGAAAAACAGTCATTTAGTGGTTCATCTGACGTTTGGATTTGCTTGATTTTTTAGTGGAAGCAGTTATCCAATTCTTCTTATGAATTTTAACACTAAACCTTGCTTTGGAAAAGCTTTGTTAAAATTAAACATAAATTATTTCATAGAATATCTCTATTTTACTCATTGTGTTTGCATAAAGTGGTGACCAATCTACAGTTGCTAACACGTTACAAAGCTTATTTAAATTTTTTTTGTTGAAACGCCTACCTATTGTAGATATGCGTCGCTGAACTTGTAAGCCCCTTTTATAAAATGAGCTATTTAACTAGTTACTAAGCTATTTGGTCTGGCCGGGCATAGTTTCGTCGAAGATGGGATGAATTCGTAAAATCATTGACAACTTAAAGATCTCAACAAAACACAAAATTTTATTTTCTATTTGTTATAAAGCTAAATATTTGACTTAAATCTAAAATATTTTACTTACTCTAATTATAACACAAATAATAAATCTAAAAAAAACGGCGAGAAAGGGATCACCAGGCAGTCATCAAAGAGGTCGGAAGGATCAATGGCGTCGGACGGGTCTCGGGATATCTTGGATGTTTGTCGGTTAGATGATTATTACAGAGAACGTGCTTTAAGATAAAAATTCCCCTGGTTGACGATATGTAATTTTAAATAATTAAAATCATACGCAAATTAATAATTAAAACGAAAAGTTCACTCACAAAAAAATCAATACCTTTGGTTTACTTTATATTCTACGAACTTGAGCTTTAAACGATCCAAGAGCTCGTATATGAAAAAATTTTCCTATAAGTATATTCTGGGAATTTAGCAAAGGACTGATTACACGCTTTTGTGAGTACGATGACTTTATATGTCGGTGACTGGGTCAGCAGGTGTGATTTATATCTGCTTTCTTGAAATGAATTACGAACGTTTTCTTTGATTTATTTAGTAATCTGAGACTTCGGGGTTTTATAATAAATACTTTTACAAAATTTTATGCTTTATTATAGTATATTAAGTGTGAATAACGGTAAGGGTGGTTTACCGATCGAAGATAATTGTCTGAGATCGGTACCCCTTAACATTCGACATGCTTATAACGTTTTTTGCATGATCGGGATCAATAATAGTTAATTAATAAAATAACAGGGATACTACCCTTTTCATTCGAATTCTCTATTTATCATTTTTCGAGGAGCTTGGTAGCTAAGATGATTCTTATAACGCAACGTTTGGTAAATCAATAGCTCTGCTGTTACTTTAAATATTGATTTGTCGCATTGTTTGCATTTTGATTGATAGTATACGATATTATTGAGATATGACTGAGAGTGGCGAAAGTGAAATGGATTAAATGGAACAAGCATGGCAAGAAGGATGTTCGTCCATAATACCAGAAAAATCCAAATATCGGTATGAAAACAAATACAGAATTTTCAAGAAATAGTGTCAAGATAAAAGTGTGGACATTAATGAGAAAAGTTTATTAGCATATTTTGTTCAAAGAAATGCACAACTAAAAGCCTCCTGGCAGTTTATGGGCTGAATATTCCATGATAAAATCAACAACCTTTCTGCATGATGCTATAGATATACCCATTTTTCTACTTTAATCGCCTATCTTAAACAAAAAAAATGTTGGTTATAAGTCTAAGAAGGCTAGAATTTTTACACGCGAGGATATGTTAAAATTTCTGACTGAAGCACCAGATGAGGAATTTCTAATTTACAAGGTACATTTACATTGATTAGATTACCCGTGAAATGTGTATAATTATAGGCATTATCTTTGGGTAGCAATGATATTAGGGCATATCCGGTGCCTGCAGAAGGGAAGGGTTATACAATATTTCTATAAATGACATCCAAGACTAAGAAGGGTTAATCATTGTGAAATTACCCTATACAAAGAAATGTCCAGAGCACCTTTACTGTGCTTAACAGACCCAACCACACAATACCATATTTAGAAATTTTGCGTAAATACATCAAACTTCGGCCACCACAACTAAAAACAAACCGCTTCTTCTCACGATATTGCAATGGAAAATGTACTGGTCAAGTAGTGGGAAAAGAAACAATTGGAGGCTGGCCATTTAAAATTGCTAAATTTTAAAATTTAGCCAATCCCGAAAACTATACCGGTCATTCATTTAGGAGGACTTCAGCGATCCTTTTGGCTAATAGTGGTGTTGATGTTCTTGTATTAAAGCGCCATGGTGGTTGGCGTTCCTCGACAGTAGCAGAGAGTTATGTAGAGGATTCTCTTCAAAACAAGATAGAATTTGCTGAAAAGATTTTACACAACAATGTTGTAACAATACAAGATTTAAACTCTGCACCAGTCTCAATTAGTAACGCAAAGGCCGCACAAACACAAACAAGTGAATTTGGTCTAAATAATTTAACAAGCTGTATCTATTGATTTGCTATTAATTTTAATATTAATAAATAATTTTGTAGATTATCCGTAGATATTATTATTATTATTATGAAATAACTTATATTGAAAATTTTCGATTAAGCTTACTTACCGTTCAGCGAACGGTAACTAAATCACTTATCGTTCGCTGAACGGTAAGTTGTTGACAAACCAGTAAATGCTACTTACTGTCATGGAAACGGACATGGTAAGCAGTGGAAAACAACCGATCGTGCAAAATCTCCATAACGGGAAACTGGCCGTAAAAATATGATAGAACATTTATAATTTACCCCAGAATGGGTCGGCAGGTAAAAGTAAAATAAATTCTGCGGCTAAGTAGGTCAGTGAAGGTCTCAGGTCGGAAACAGTAAGGTCCGAATTTCACAAGACAATTAATCTCGCGTCGCGGTTCTGCTCATATAGTCCCCGTTTTAACGTGATTGGACGAGAGAACGGAGGTGACGCTTTGGTGGGGTTCTTGCTTCGAAGCCTAAAATGAATTTCTGGATCTTCCCAAACATGCGAATTCGGATTGTTCATTTCCTGTATGCAAAGTAGCACTACAATGTCGTCTGAGAAGTCGATATAAATGTTATCAGCAATGGCAGCGATTATTTCAAAATTTGTAAATATGTTATCTATGCACGTTTCAATTGAAATTAAATTAATTTTAACTTACTTTCTTTTTTGGTTATAATTGATAGAGTTACAATTTTTTAATTATGCTTTTATCAATTAAATATTTAATTTTTTTATTTCTTTTCCTTTATGGTTAATTTGATTTTTTTCTAGATTACCAGAAACTAATCGTGCTCCTTTTGATCTTGCTGAAGGTGAATAAGAATTAGTTTCTCGATTTAATATTGAGTATGGGAGTGGGGGTTTGCTTTACTTTTTATGGCTGAATATTCAAGAATTTTGTTTATAAGAATAATATTCGTTTTTATTTTTTTACTTTTCTTTTGGAAGATTATTTTTTCATTATTTACTTTTTTTCCCTAATGTGTGGGGAGGAATTATCGATAATCGTGTAATTGAGACTTTCTTCTTTAATAACACTTTGAATGGGGAGAGATATTTGGGATATTTCCAAGACGTTCTTCCAATATTACTTGAAGACCGAAATTTAAATATCATAAGATCTATGTGGTTGCAGCATGACGGTGCTCCTGTGCATAATCATCGAATGGTTCGTCAGTCAGTAGACCGGGTCTATACTCGTTGTTGGATTGAGCGGGGTGGTACTATTTCGAGACCAGCAAGTTCCGCAGATCTGACACCAATTGATTACTTCTTATGGGGATACGTTAAAGAGCAAGTTTACAGAGTTTATCCAACGACAATTGAGGATATGAAAAATAGGATATCTCAAGCAGTACGTTCAACTGACCAAGGATTGTTAACTAGAGTCCAGCTCTCATACGTTAACCGTTTGACAGTTTGTGGAAAACAGAATGGTGGTTTATTTGAACATTTCCTGTGAAAAATTGGCTAGTTTATTTCGTTCTTACCAGTGTAGCTTACTTTAGTTTTTTATTCTGTATTTATTTCCTTTATACATAAGATATTAGCTCGACCACTTCGAAAGCAATGTTTTACTAAAAATCCTGGAACACCATTGGATTCCTTTCAAAAAGGAGCCTTAATGTTTTTACAGAAACAAAAAATATTCGTAAATAAGCAAGGTACGTGGGTTGGTCATAAATGCACAAAACTGAAGACCACCCTGTATCATTTAAACCGTTCAGGATATCGATGTGCGGTTTTCGGGATTCGCTTTCTCAAAAAAATCGAGCTCGTAACGTGTCGGTTAGTTTGTTCCCATCTCCTCTAGAAATTGGTGTTTCCTATCAAAAGTGTCCAATTTCAATCACCTGGTATACTATTGATCAGGTTTCGATTTGGGTGGTGCCATTCAGAGGGACGTATGCTACAAAAATACAAAAAATAAAATTTTACGTCCGTGGTACGTATTTTCGTAGAATATATACCACGGGCGTAAAATTGTATTTTTAGCACATACGCCTCTCTGGTATGAAACTGTCGGTATTATGAAAAAAGTGAAAAAAAAAATTATGTTCTCAAGACAAATGTTGTTCCTTATTTTCCATACCGATTACTTAAAAATGTTGTAGGTACTTGTTCCTAATTGTTACGTTAGATTCAATCACAGCAGTATACTGAAATAATTGTTTGAATAAGTAACAAGGATGTAACAAGTAACGTTTTTTTTTTTAATCTCGTCAGTTTTTCAAAATAGACCACATGAACTGTATATCGCTGGAAAGCTTGTCAAACGTGCTATTCAGCGGTATAAAAATATACAGGGTGTTCCATTAGAAAAAAATGAGTTATACACGGTTTTGCGTTTGGCCACGCCCTGTATTCGGCATACGAAGCGGTTGATTAATAAGCACGAAAATGAAAATTCAGGGCATGGAAAATAATTGGACACTTTAATCAATGATTTATTTCGAACAGTGAAGTCGTGATGATTTTTCATACATGACACATTTGTACTCTATTTTCGACCACAAAATCTAAACGGTTCATAATTCGCCGATTGACGTTAAGCCCATTTTGATGAGAATAATAAAGGCTTTCATATTGTGTTAAAATATCAAGCAATTCGCTCTTTTAGACTAACATAAAAGAAAAATCCTAATTATAAAATTCAATAACCTGAGCTACAGAAAAGGAATCGCGTTTCGGTGAACGTTTATACTAAATTTTAAATTAATAATTTTTAAATCGATAAATTAATTATAAAAGATCTTATCTGCCAAACCGGACGGTATCGGATGAAATGTAAACAACCTGTCTGTCTGCAAATGATCGTAATCAAACCTCAAACTAATTTAAAAACAAAATTATTATATTAATTATTAATTCTTCAAATGAAATAACTTTAATAACATTTTTCTAGGATAATTATGATACCTCTTTTATATTAAGTTAATTACCCAACTAAATAACATTGTAGAAACAGAAACAATGATCTATGTCAAACAGACGTTTAAAAATTCAGGTCAGACAGAGGTTAATAGATGCTAACGTAAAAAATTAAAAGAAATGAAGGGAATAAGGAGACTGGAGGGGTAGGATATACAGAAAGGAGAAGAAGGACAAAACAATAAGACAAACGAAACACATGAAGCAGAACAAGGAATTAACGAAGAAGAAATAATAGAAGCAATACAGAAGGTAAAAAAGGGTAAAGGGGCAAGAGAAGGCGGAATACAAGTTGAGGAGTGGGTATATGGAGGAGAAAGCGTAGCAAAAAGGATGACTGATATAGTAAATAAAATATGGAGAGGGGAAGGATTCCCAGAGAGGTGGAGAGAAGAATACATATGTCCGGTGCACAAAAAAAGGGGACAAAAAACAAGTGACAAATTACAGAGGAATAATAAAATATACGCGACGGAATTGGAAGATCGATTGAAGGTGAAGCAGAAGAAAAGAAACTGCTACCAGACAGACACGTAGAATTTAGGAAAGGAAGAAGCACAATATACAACATATACATTTTGAAATACATGGCAAATAAGGAACTAGAAAAGGAAGGGTGGGAAGTGGTAGCTGTATTTGTGGACCTGGTAGCCGCAATTGACAGCGTGAACAGGCAAAAGCTGTAGGAATACTTGAGGAAAAAGAAGATGAACGAAAGGTGAACAGAAACGATGGAAGAAATGTATGAAGAAACGAGGAATAGAGTGATGTTGAATGAGGAATTAAGCGAAGGATTCATAACAAATAAGAGACTGAGGCAAGGATGCCCACTGCGCCCAACCCTGTTCGCGATATACACAGGAGGTCTAGACGGGACGTTAAAGGATGAACAAGAAGGAAGAGTGGTGGTGTGGAACAGGAAAGTGTGGTCGATGGAAGAAGAAGAAATGAAGGAAATGTTAAAAACGATGGACAGATATTTAAAAACAAACGATTTCAAAGTAAATGGGAACAACACCAAGATAATGGTATAGAGAAAATGGAGAAGAAAAAGGAAAAGGAGAAGTGGAAATAGGGGGAAGACGAGATACAGCAGGTAAAGGAATTCACGTACTTGGGATACACGATGAGACCAGGCAATAGAGATGAAGAGCATATAAAAGAACGAGTAAGAAAAGGGAATAAATTAATAGGGCAAGTGTGGAGTGTAGGAGAAAGACTGCTCGGAATGGACTTAATGAAAAGGGGATTATTATTTGAAGAACTAATAAAAAGTATGGTGTTGTACAGGGCGAAAGTGTGGGGGTGGAAGGAGTATAAAGAGATAGAGGAACTGCAAGAAAAATACTGAAAATGGGTACTAGGAGTGGAAAGAGAAACACTGGGATACACCATTAGAGAGGAAGTGCAAGCGGAAAAAATAAGGGCGGAGGCGAGAAAAAGAGCAATGACGTACGAGGAGGAAATAAGCAGAAAGAAAAATCAGGGTAAGATATTACAAGAATGCTGGAAGGAAATAAAAGAAGGAAGAATAAAATCCGGACAATAAACCAGGAAAGAAAATTATGTAAAAAATGGGTACGCGAAAGAAGAAGTGGAGAGATTAAGAAGAGAGGACATAATTAGAAGGGACAGGGATGTCCAAAGGCAGGAAAGATGGATTAAGGTAAAGGAAGTTAAGTACAATACAAACTATAGGAAGATCAAGGGAGAAGGGATACCAGTATACTTGAAAGGACAAGGGAGGAAAGAAAGAAAGAAAATGATAGCGAGATTTAGGTGAGGAAATGAAGAAAGAGGCAACAAATATTGCATATCAGCCATATGATGGAAGAATTCAAGGAGGTAAAGGAAGAGGGGAGGACGGTAGAGGTGATAGTGGGGGAAAAGGGAAGGGGGGACTGGGTGGAAGAAATATAGAAAAGAAGAAGACAGTTAAGGGACGAGGAAGACAGTGTAGGTGGAGTGAGGTAAAGAGAGACATTAGAAAGGCAACTGTAAATAGTGAATAGAATTGTAATAAACGTAAAAAGGGTACACAGCCCTTTGCAATATTGTAAATAATCAAATAAAGATATTAAGTAGTAAGTACTATGAGAATCTATAAGCGAAAATATCCGGTATGGAACACCATACGACCTTCCAACCTACAATATGTAAATTAAAAGAAATGAAATAACCCCAATTATAATTTCTTTAAGGTATCTATGCAACCTTTTTTATACGATCATAATGAAAACAGGCAATATTGTAAAAGCAAAAACAACGGTCTATGTCAAAATGGCGTTTAAAACTTCATGTTAGATAGAGATTAATAGACATAAATACATGTTAACTTAAAAAGAATATCTGGTGTGGAACACAACACGATCTTCCAACCTACAGAATCGAAATTAACTGAAATAATTTTAATAACATTTTTCCAGGATAATTATGCAACATCTTTTATAATAAGTACATTACGCAACTAAGTAATATTGGAGAAACAAAAACAATGATCTATGTCTAACAGACGTTTAAAAATTCATGTCAGACAGAGGTTAATAGACATCTAGATGCTAACTCAAAAAATTAAAAGAAATGAAATAATTTAGTTATAATTTCTGTAGAGTAACTATACATTCCCTTTCATACGCTCATAACGAAAACAGGCCACACTGTAAAAACCAAAACAATAATCTAAGTCAAAATGACGTTTAAAGCTTCATGTCAGACAGAGATTTATAGACATAAATACATGTTAACTTCCTAAGCCGCCCGCTTGCATAAGATATCAATAATACAGTTTAACCATTTTCATTCATATACAATTAATTTTTAGACCTACCTTGCGTTATATTAAAAAACTTTACAAACAAAAGTTATGTAAAACTAAATTTTCCATAAAAAATGTGTGTACACTTTCTATTATAAATTTAATCATTATTCAGATATTGAAAAATTTCAATTATCACTTAAATTCTACCTATTTTTGCCGCTAAACCACGTATCGTGCAAAAGAATTGCATAGAACATAATTAATCGATATGTTTAAGGTCTACATCTAGGTATTCTTATACTTCCTAAATTAGCAGCCATTTTGGAAATATTTGATAAGAAACGCCAACTGTCCCTAGTAAACCCCCTCTCCGTCGCTAGATTTCTCCTAAATCTAATCAGCTCCAAGCACAATGAAAGCAAGCTTACATTCCTAAATTTTTAGTACGTAGGTATTTTCGTTCTGGAGTGATCGTCGATACTAAGATACAACCAGACACACAGACATCATGGCCAATCTTGGCGAAACTTGGGCAAAAATTGTAGAATAAGCTAATAAGTCGATTTAGCGATAGTGAAAAAAAAAGGTGATTGCATAACCTTTATGTATATGTGTCTATGTAGGTTGGAAGGTAAAAATTCCAAATTCCAAAGCCGCTTCTATAGGATATCCATAATACAGTTTAACCATTTTCATTTTTATTTAATTAATTTTTAGCCTTGCCTTGCGTTACATTAAGAAACTTTGTGTAAAGAAAAGTTATGTAAAAAAAATTTTCTTTAAAAATACACCTATACTTTTCCTTATAAATTAATCGTTATTCAGATTATGAAAAAATTTGGAATAACAACATTCCTTAGGAATTTTTTTGTCGCTTCAAAACATTGCACAAAACATAATTAATCGATATGTTTAAGGTCAATATCTAGGTATCATTATATATTTGAAATATGCAGCAGTTTCAGAAATATTTGATGAAAACCAAGGACTGACCATAATAAACCCCTCTTTTTCGCCGCTGGATTTCTCCCAAAATCCAATCAGCTCCAAGTCAAGTGAAAACAAGCCTAAATACAGCACACGCACACGCACGCGTACGCGCACGCACACGCATACACAAACACGCAAACGCATACGCACACGCACACGCATATATATATATATATATATATATATATATATATATATATATATATATATATATATATACATATTCTCGCGTAGAGTTGTAAGGCGATCTTCCTTGGACTATTTTGAGTAAAAAATCCTAATGCAAAAATACTCTAAACTACTTCATGGAGCCACACAAGGTTGTGAATGTTGGGAATTTTGGGTCACAAGGGCGCAGTTGATGTCGTGGGTGAAAATCGTTGTGTTCCGTGACTAGGGTGAGCTATAGGTGGCCCTTGACTATCTACTTTTCCATGCGCAACAATAAAAACATTCGCATACAGGAGAGACGTTTGTAGCCCTTGCTCTCATCAGGCCACATCTGGAAACCCGTATTCAGATTACAACTTTGCCACTAGGATTACGTACCTCTATGGCAAGAACTTCCAGAATTCCAGTGCCAAATCGTGCACTAGCAGAAGATCTAACCAGCCACTTTTACTATTTTTACCCCCATCGGAAAAACAGGAAAAGCAAAAAACCTATTTGTCAGGAACATACGTCAACTATTACGTATACATGTACAAATTGTGTAGAGGTCTTATCGCGTTCCGAATAAAACTATTTGTAATCAAATATATTAATAAGTATTTTGAATAAATTGTTTAAACTATCTTTTCAAAAATTTATTTACTTGTGTGCCAATATAATAAACTCTTCCCTCCTTCCTTCAGTACATAAATATATACCTAAATATTGGCAATAAAAAATAAAAGTGAAGCGTGAAGATTGCCTTCGACGCGCGACTAAAGGTGTTTTAAAACATAGCGCGACTAACCGCGGGTTAAAAAACAGTTTAAAAGAATAATAACTTTAACACCCTGTATTTCGGCGCCGATTTGGAAATATTCTGTCGTACTCCTGGACCACTTCATTAGCATTTCCATCACAGAAGCCAAACACAAATTACATATCAGCATACTCAGTTGTACTGAATTCCATTGTTCACTTTGACTAAACGCTTGTTTAACACAGAAACGAAAAACAAGAACACACAAACGATAGTCACAATGAGAAAACAAGTACTGATGACACTGAAAATCTGACAATTTGCGTTACATACCATAATTGTCAAAACTGTTGAAATTTGCAATGTTGATAAACGTCCTAATTTACAAAAAATGCACTTTTATAAATGTTTAAAAAGTTAATTACTGGAGTGCAATGAGAATTAAATGAAATAGGACTTTGCGAAAGTCTTAAAATATTAAACGTAATTGCGAAAAGAAATAGAATTGAAATAAAATATACATATTTGTGACCAAAAATTCCCAACATTCATGACCTTGTGTGGCTCCATGAAGTAGTTTAGAGTATTTTTGCATTAGGATTTTTTACTCAAAATAGTCCAAGGAAGATCGCCTTACAACTTTACTTTCGTAAATGAAAGTCTATCTACAGTAATAAAAAAGATGTCAGGTTTTAAAAATAATATATATATATATATATATATATATATATATATATATATATATATATATATATATATATATATATATATACAGGTGTTTCATTAAGGCTGCACCGGCCATATTTCAGAAACTAGTGTACATAAAAAGTGGAGAAAAAATTCATTATAAAAGTCGCCACGAGAAAATCCTGGAAATTATTTTTAAGTTCCGTAATTCATCGCAAGGGGGCGCAATTGAAAATTAAAAAATAAAATTATAAATTTCTCCGAAAATTCCCACATTAAGGCATACCTTTGGTAACATTGTTAGAAAGCTTAGACAATTCTGCATCATTTTGGTCTAAGGCTCATTGGCGTACCGACCTTAATAAGTGTGGGGAAAGCTATTGAATGTGTAATCATTTAAATCGCTGTTATTTTTAAACGACTTATCCGATTGTAGTAAACCTAGGCTTGTTTAGAAGAAAAATGTAAGTACTTTTAACTGTCGCATCCATTGGTACTCGATAGCTCATAATAAAATTGTTAGAGGGCGCAATTTGTAATAATACCAGTTTGTTTTATTTTATTCAGAAAAATTAAATCATACGGTATAATTATGACATCATAAGCGGAAAGTAGCTTAAATTTGTAACAAAAACGTAAATAACGCAATTTGATATCTTTATTTGTTCCAGAGTTATGGCGAAAGAAAACTTTTAACCGTTTAATTTAATAATTGATTGTTGCTATGGTTTCTTAAGGTGTATAGGTTGGATTAGTAATGAGGAATCTGCATTTATCATAGTCTGTGCCTCCTTCACACTCTATCTAGGCTTAGGACTAGTCCAAACTAAGCAAATTGCAAAATTTGGAGCGTGTTTAGAGGCCAACGGGCCATAACAACGATATCAAAGTAATGATTGATTTTGTTTAAGAAACTTTTTAATAGAATGGTAAAAATCATGAACAACTGTTAAAAACAAGTGAAAAGCTATAAACGTTCAAATTGACGGCCGTTTTGTAAAATACAACTATTAATTCTTCTTCTCGTACTGGAAACAACTGTTTCGATTTCGTCTCGTGGAATCGAATTTATTGCAATTTCAATTCGGTGAATCATGTCCTCTCGGTGGTTGGTCTCGTTTCGTAAACAATATCTTTTATTCTTCCCCACAAGTAGAAATCTAATACAGTTAAATCCGGGGATCTAGGTGGCCACGAAACAAACTACCCTTCCCATCCAGCGATTTGGGTATCTAACATTTAAGAAATCACGGACTCTTCGGGAATAGTGTGAAGGACATCCATCATGTTGATACCACAGGGATGCTCTCACGTCAAGGGAATGTCTTCTAAAAGATTGGGCAAGTCATTTTGTAAAAGTTTAAATAAGATTCAGCATTTAGGTGTCCATGAAAACAAATGGTCCGATAATTCTGTCACCTAAAACACCACACCACAAATTTACACTCCATCTGTTTTGGTGATCCACTTGCGCATCCAGTGAGGATTTCTTTGCGACCAATAATGCATATTGTGCAAATTAACTCTGCCGCAGCTAGTAAAAGTAGCCTCATCGGTCCATAAAACTTTGGAAAGGAATCGAAGATTTTCACTACACATGTCTCTCAGCCAATAGCAATAGTCGAGCCGCCTGTCAAAATCAGTGTCTGATAAAGCCTGGTGTAAAACTAGATGATAAGGATGCAGCTTAAAATCCCTTAAAATTCTGAACACAGAAGCAACACTTACACCTAGTTCTGTGGAAATCTCCCTGATGCTTACGTGAGGCTCCGATTCTACGTACGCAAGAACATTAATACTATTGTCTTCATTTCTTATGCGACGTCCTCTGACAGGAAGTGGAATACGTCGTACATTTCCTGTTTGTCTTAAACGTGTTGCCATTCGCCGAAACACTTTTCTAGTGTAGTGCCTTCGATCAGGATATCTGATAGCGTATTGTCGTTCCGCAATAGCTGCATTTTGAAAACATTCATAATACACGGCAAGCATGTCGTAAGCCTCGGCATTGGTATACGACATTTTTGAAGGATAGCACTAATTTCTGATAAGGTACAATGAAACCCAAAACTAATGAACAACACAACATCAATCAAAATTAAGTAAGTTGACAACTATTTCAAGTTATTTACCTCCATGGAAACGAGCCGACTTTGTTCCGCAGCAAATTAGATTATTATTTTAAAACACACCACATTAGAATTATGCCTTAGAAGTTTTATATGATGTTATAAACGTACAGAAGAAGAATTAATAGTTGTTTTTTACAAAACGGCCGTCAATTTGAACATTTATAGATTTTCACTAGTTTTTTAACAGTTGTTCATGATTTTGTACCATTCTATTGAAAAGTTTCTTAAACAAAATCAATCATTACTTTGATATCGTTGTTATGGCCCGTTGGCCTCTAAACACGCTCCAAATTTTGCAATTTGCTTAGTTTGGACTAGTCCTAAGCCTAGATAGAGTGTGAAGGAGGCACAGACTATGATAAATGCAGATTCCTCATTACTAATCCAACCTATACACCTTAAGAAACCATAGCAACAATCAATTATTAAATTAAACGGTTAAAAAGTCTTCTTTTCGCCATAACTCTGGAACAAATAAAGATATCAAATTGCGTTATTTACGTTTTTGTTACAAATTTAAGCTACTTTCCGCTTATGATGTCATAATTATACCGTATGATTTAATTTTTCTGAATAAAATCAAAAAACTGGTATTATTACAAATTGCGCCCTCTAACAATTTTATTATGAGCTATCGCGTACCAATGGATGCGACAGTTAAAAGTACTTACATTTTCTTCTAAACAAGCCTAGGTTTACTACAATCGGATAAGTCGTTTAAAAATAACAGCGATTTAAATGATTACACATTCAATAGCTTCCCCACTCTTATTAAGGTCGGTACGCCAATGAGCC
Source organism: Vesta saturnalis (assembly GCA_036346205.1). NCBI lineage: Eukaryota > Metazoa > Arthropoda > Insecta > Coleoptera > Lampyridae > Vesta > Vesta saturnalis. Next base: position 239,559 of record JARFJB010002372.1, on the reverse strand, counting down.
TTAGACCAAAATGATGCAGAATTGTCTAAGCTTTCTAACGATGTTACCAAAGGTATGCCTTAATGTGGAATTTTCGGAGAAATTTATAATTTTATTTTTAATTTTCAATTGCGCCTTGCGATGAATTACGGAACTTAAAAATAATTTCAGGATTTTCTCGTGGCGACTTTTATAATGAATTTTTTCTCCATTTTTATGTCCACTAGTTTCTGAAATATGGCCGGTGGCCAGCCTTAATGAAACAACCTATATATATATATATATATATATATATATATATATATATATATATATATATATATATATATATATATACTTGAGTTTTAGGGTTTTTTCCATAAATATCTTCTTGGTTAGCCTATTTTCACTCATTGTTTAATGTGTGAGTAGAATGGCACTCTTCTATTTATCATGGTATTTCTGATTCTATCCGTGTTCTCGTAAACTTCTTTGTTACTGCGCAGCTTCCATATTCCATTGTCAAACCTTGGTCCAATTATTGTTCTGATGACTCCTCCTTCCTGCTTTTCTGTACTATCTATTTGTATGTTTGTGTTCAATATAAGACATTCAGCAGCATAACGGCATTAGAGATGTTATAATGTCTGACCTTAGACGGAGATTTCATTTTAATGTTTTCAGTTAGTTGAAAAGCATATATATATATATATATATATATATATATATATATATATATATATATATATATATAATATAACACAAAGCGTCGGTCTCTAGCACCCAAATGACTGAATTTTTTCAAAATCTGTTTGGGCGAGAATATGTAAGCCTTCTAGTACTACAATCTAAAATTACTTTGATTTATACAGGGTGATCTACTTATCAAAGTTATATTATTTTAAATGGAATACCCTCCTTTTTAATTTTTTCTTGAAATAAGGTGTAAAAATAAGATAGACTTTCATTAGAGTTCCCTATACCTAAACCTTACAGTTTCCGAAATATTTAACATTTTTTGAAAATGTAGGGTTGTCAAAAAATTCAAGTATTTTTCGATTCATAAAAGATGAGACAATCTAATCTAGGTCATCGTAATAAGGATATTTGGAAGTACGTATTCTGTTGTTTATTGTTTCAAATCATAATTTATGAAATACAAAGAATAACGCGTAAAGTTAACAAACCTAAAAGTTAAATATCTTTGTTATTTTAATTACAACGCCCAAGAAATTTTTATCGGAATGGAATAGTCTTTTGACAATAGTTCGAACTGTATTAGGGTTCCCTATACCTAACTTCAATACTTTACGAGAAATTAGTGTATTTGTTACAATTACGCCATTAACTCATGTCGATCAGTTAGAATTCTGTGATTTACAAAGGTTACAAATGTGTTAAACGGTTTTTGGTTTATTAAGGTTATCAAGGTTATACGGTTGCTGGTCTTGAAAAAGACCGTTTTACATTATGCACCGAGAGCCTACTGCTGGATTTGTCACTACAGTAAGTGTTCAAACTGATGACCGTCTTCTTGAATGCATAGTCTAATTCTTTCTTCCAAATTTTGTCTGACTTTTCTTAACATATCTGGAGTAATTGTGTCCACCGCATTTCTAATTCTCTCTTTCATATTATCTGCAGTAGTAGCAGGAATATTATAAACAATATTTTTAATATAGCCCCATAAAAAGTAATCCATTGGAGTAATACAAGGCGATCTTGGTGGCCAATGACATGGTCCGTTCCTTCCAATCCATTTATTAACCAACTTCCTAGTTAAATAATTTCTAACTCTACGATCAAAGTGTGCTGGTGCCTCATCTAATTGTAGCCACATATTCCCTCTAATGTTCAACGGAACGTTTTCGAGAAGTGTCCAAAGGTCTCGCTTTAAAAATCTCAAAAATTTTCTACCATTTAAATGACCATTGAAAAAGTATCGTCCAATTACCTGATCTCCAATAATTCCTGCCCATACGTTTATGCTCCAACGATTTTGGCGGTCAACAGTATTAAAAGCATGCCTTTTCTCGGTATCATAATAATGAAAATTATGTCTATTTACCAAACCGTGGTTGTGAAATGTTGATTCATTAGTAAACAAAACGAAATTCAAAAAATCTTGTTGATCCCCTATTTTTTCAATTTCCCACAAACAGAAATCTATTCGTTGTTGAAAGTCATTGCCATACAAATTTTGATGAATTTCTATGTGATAAGCATGAAATTAGTGTTTTTTGAGAACTCTTCTCACACTTCCTCTCCTTAAATCTGTTTGTCTAGCAATTACTCTAGTACTAGTGTGGGAATTTTCAGCGATTGATCCTAATACTAAAAACTCACTATCTTCATTGCCAGTTACCGGTTTACTTTTATTAGGTTTTGGATAGGCAGGTTACCTGTGGCTCGAAATGCTTGTAAAAGCCTTTCAAAAGCTCTCGTATCAGGATGGTTGCGATCAGGGTACTTTTGGGCATACACCCTGGAAGCCAAAAGACAATTTTCAGGGCATTCTCCTATGGTCAACACCGTATCCACCCTTTCTTGCACCGAATATTTCATTGTAATGAAAAAATCATCAATAGTTGTAAACACTGTCGTATTTTGAAATACGTCAATATGACAGAAATGTTTATAAATCAAAGAATTCTAACTGATCGACATGAGTTAATGGCGTAGTTTCTAAAAATGTAACAAATACACTAATTTCTTGAAAATTATTGAAGTAAGGTATAGGGAACCCTAATACAGTTCGAACTATTGTCAAAAGACTATTCCATTCCGATAAAAATTTCTTGGGCGTTGTATTTAAAATAACAAAGATATTTAACTTTGAAGTTTGGTAAGTTTACGCGTTATTCTTTGTATTTTATAAATTATTATTTGAAACACTAAACAACAGAATACGTACTTCCAAATATCCTTATTACCATGACCTAGATTAGATTGTCTTTTCTGAATCGAAAAATACTTGAATTTTTTGACAACCCAACATTTTCAAAAAATGTTAAATATTTCGGAAACTGTAAGGTTTAGGTATAGAGAACTCTAATGAAAGTCTATCTTATTTTTACACCGTATTTCAAGAAAAAATTAAAAAGGAGGGTATTCCATTTAAAACAATATAACTTTGATAAGTAGATCACCCTGTATAAATCAAACTAATTTTAGATTGTAGTACTAGAAGGCTTACATATTCTCGCCCAAACAGATTTTGAAAAACTTCAGTCGTTTGGGTGCTAGAGACCGACGCGTTGGTGGTGGCCCACCTGTTATATATATATATATATATATATATATATATATATATATATATATATATATATATATATATATATATATATATAATATATATTGTGCGTGTGCGTATGTGTTTGCGTGTTTGTGTATGCGTGTGCGTGCGCGTACGCGTGCGTGTGCGTGTGCTGTATTTAGGCTTGTTTTCACTTGACTTGGAGCTGATTGGATTTTGGGAGAAATCCAGCTACGAAAAAGAGGGGTTTATTATGGTCAGTCCTTGGTTTTTATCAAATGTTTCTGAAACTGCTGCATATTTCAAATATATAATGATACCTAGATATTGACCTTAAACATATCGATTAATTATGTTTTGTGCAATGTTTTGAAGCGACAAAAAAATTCCTAAGGAATGGTGTTATTTCAAATTTATTCATAATCTGAATAACGATTAATTTATAAGGAAAAGTATAGGTGTATTTTTAAAGAAAATTTTTTTTACATAACTTTTCTTTACACAAAGTTTCTTAATGTAACGCAAGGCAAGGCTAAAAATTAATTAAATAAAAATGAAAATGGTTAAACTGTATTATGGATATCCTATAGAAGCGGCTTTGGAATTTGGAATTTTTACCTTCCAACCTACATAGACACATATACATAAAGGTTATGCAATCACCTTTTTTTTTCACTATCGCTAAATCGACTTATTAGCTTATTCTACAATTGTTGCCCAAGTTTCGCCAAGATTGGCCATGATGTCTGTGTGTCTGGTTGTATCTTAGTATCGACGATCACTCCAGAACGAAAATACCTACGTGCTAAAAATTTGGAATGTAAGCTTGCTTTCATTGTGCTTGGAGCTGATTAGATTTAGAAATCTAGCGACGGAGAGTTTACTAGGACAGTTGGCGTTTCTTATCAAATATTTCCAAAATGGCTGCTAATTTAGGAAGTATAAGAATACCTAGATGTAGACCTTAAACATATCGATTAATTATGTTCTATGCAATTCTTTTGCACGATACGTGGTTTAGCGGGAAAAAGAGGTAGAATTTAAGTGTTAATTCAAATTTTTCAATATCTGAATAATGATTAAATTTATAATAAAAGTGTACACACATTTTTATGGAAAATTTAGTTTACATAACTTTTGTTTGTAAAGTTTTTAATATAACCAAGGTAGGTCTAAAATTAATTGTATATGAATGAAAATGGTTAAACTGTATTTGATATCTTATGCAAGCGGGCGGCTTAGGAAGTTAACATGTATTTATGTCTATAAATCTCTGTCTGACATGAAGCTTTAAACGTCATTTTGACTTAGATTATTGTTTTGGTTTTTACAGTGTGGCCTGTTTTCGTTATGAGCGTATGAAAGGGAATGTATAGTTACTCTACAGAAATTATAACTAAATTATTTCATTTCTTTTAATTTTTTGAGTTAGCATCTAGATGTCTATTAACCTCTGTCTGACATGAATTTTTAAACGTCTGTTAGACATAGATCATTGTTTTTGTTTCTCCAATATTACTTAGTTGGGTAATGAACTTATTATAAAAGAGGTTGCATAATTATCCTGGAAAAATGTTATTAAAATTATTTCAGTTAATTTCGATTCTGTAGGTTGGAAGATCGTGTTGTGTTCCACACCAGATATTCTTTTTAAGTTAACATGTATTTATGTCTATTAATCTCTATCTAACATGAAGTTTTAAACGTCATTTTGACATAGACCGTTGTTTTTGTTTTTACAATATTGCCTGTTTTCATTATGACTGAATTGAAATAAAATATATATATTTGTGACCCAAAATTCCCAACATTCATGACCTTGTGTGGCTCCATGAAGTAGTTGAGAGTATTTTTGCATTAGGATTTTTTACTTAAAATAGTCCAAGGAAGATCGCCTTACAAGTTTACTTTTGGAAATGAAAGTCTATCTACAGTAATAAAAAGATGTCAGGTTTTAAAAATGATATATATATATATATATATATATATATATATATATATATATATATATATATATATATATATATATATATATATATATATATATATATATATATATATATATATATATATATATAGAGAGAGAGAGAGAGAGAGAGAGAGAGATAAATATAAATTATGAATTACACAAACTTTTAATGTACACACAATAAAAGGTTTCATTCTTTATGACTAAAGAATGCAAGAAACAATTGAGCATCGTCTTTCCGTGTTCTTAAGTAAAACATTTTTTTTAAATTGAAACCCCTGTCGATTATTATTTTCCTGTTAGAACAAGAAAGAAAAGTTTATAATTATTTTTCTCGTAAAGTCAAAAATAACGTCTATAATACAATTTCAAAATATTATTATTATAGGTATTCTGTATTAAAATAAATCACTATTAAAGTAATACATATGTAGTAATATGCGGGCTTTGAAAAACCATGGATACTTACCTAACGCTTTTATCAAATAATGTCACACATTGGTGTGTTTGTCAAATATTCGCTCATAAGTGTTGCAGTTGTTTTATTGTTTATATGTTTATTGTTTATGTGTTTTATTGCTATAGTAATTTTCACGAGTCAGAGCAGTTGCGTCACTAATATTAAACTGTCAGAGGATGCCGATGTTGTCGGATTGTGAAAAATAACAGTTTGACAACTGTCAAATCACCGCTTCAGGGGTTATGTTTACTATTTATTATATTAGCACTGACACACCAACAAAATAGAAAATATGTGTTATGTCAAATGTATAATGTCAAAAATGTCTAACAACACAGGACAGAATTGCCAACCTAAATCAGTTCTATCTGCATCCCCTAGTGCAGAATAGGCGGGTTCTAAAGGAGTTAATGAAACAAAGTTAGTTTTCACGCAACTGCTCTGACTCGTGAAAATTGGTATAGTTACTGTTTTGTAAAAAAATGTTTGAGAGTAACAGAACACTACAATGAATTATATCCACTTCGAATTCAACCGCATGTACGATATTTTTTGAGGCTCTATCGGAGCTTAGGGGTAATGGCAGTATTTTTAATTAAACTGGAACAAAATAAAATTTCATAATAAATGAAGTCACGGAAATTGTTCTTATTGGTTATTGTGAAGTCTACCGAGAGAATTCAATATCAGACGTTGTCTAGGATTCCAATTTGAACTATGGCACTGCTCATAGAATTAAAAAAAAATACAAATACATTCCATGTAATCTCTAACCAGTTCAAACTCTTTTGGAAGGGGATGCGGAGAGAAGACCTATTCTTTGTCATTGGTGCCTTAATTTCTGTCGCCAAAATGAAAATAACTTTCGATATACTTTATAGACCGGTGAATCAAATTTTTTTAAATTCTGGAATGTATAACAAGAAAAACACCATTTCTGGTTGAGGGAAAATCTTTTGGTGCAACAACCTATAGGTCCACAAATCCGTTTCATTTTTAATGTTTGGTGCAGTTTAATTCGTTCACGGGTTGTTGGTTTTCCTTTTATCATGGCCCCTTAACTTGTGAAATATATGCGGAATTTACAACGGAAATTTTGGAGGATAGGCTCTTAGATGAATTAAATTTAATAAGTAGATCGAATCTGCATGTTGAGCAGGATGGCGCTCCTGCCCACAACTACATAGGTCAGTTTGTTAGTACTATCTTCAGTGGCCTCCCCTGTCACCAGACCTACACACACTCGATTTCTTTGTGTGGGGTTAATTAAAGAACGAAATATACAAATAAGAGTATAACAACATTGACGCTTTAAAAATTGCAGTTAGGGAATAACTAAACCAGATAGATGGTAGGAACCTGCTAATGACAGCTCGAGCGGTTGGAAAACGTGCACGAAAATGTATTGAAGGAGAACGAGGTGGTATTTTTTAGAATCTTCTTAGATAATATTTATGATTTTATTTTGTGCTAATTATGTATTATAAGTTGATATGTTAAGAAATTTTTAGACAATTAGTTGCCCAGTTCACTAATTTTTATCCATAGACAATCATTACTGACTTTTTTGTTCAAAATTTATTGTTCTAAGAGGAAAAATAATGATACTAGGTTTTCCTTTAAAAAAAATGTTATTTTACTTGAAAACTAGGAAACGCGATGCTTGATTGGTGTTTGCACTTTTTAGCCTTAAAGAGCGTAAAACATGCTATTTGGCGAATGTAAATAAATTGTTATATATATATATATATATATATATATATATATATATATATATATATATATATATATATATATATATATATATATATATATATATATATATATATATATATATATATATATACATAATATATACATACATACACAGGGTGTCCACAAACTCTTTTCACAAAAGAAAACTGAAGATTCTAGAGCTGATTTTATGTCGATTTAACGTAAATTACCTTAATACAAAATTCACCATCTTGGAAGATAGTGGCCTAACATCGGTTTAATTCAAATATCTTCAAAATGGTTTCCCTTTAAATGATAGCGTTTTGTACATTTATTTAGTGGAATATACCCAATCGTATGGCGTGAATTTGACTCTTTAGTTGTATTCATAAGCGGCTCGTTTGGGCGGGGCACTGCACATTGTTATTCATAAGTTTCTTGTTCTTTAAAATTTCGTAATTTTAACATACAATTTAAAAAATTTCGATTTTTTCATTAAAGAATGATTCTCTTGTCTGAAGTCGCTACGACGCACCGTTTTTGAAATAAATCGATTTGAACATTTCATGTGTTAATAATACTTTTATAAAAGTAACTAACGAATTCATTTACAATTATGAAAGATGGCTATGGAAAATAACCAATATTCCGCTTAATAAATGTACAGAATGCTATCATTTAAAGGGAAACCATTTTGAAGATATTTGATTTACACAGATCGATATCTTCCAAGAGCTCCAGCTCTCTTAGGGAAGTATATTTTCATTTTCCGTTAAATCGACATAAAATCAGCTCTAGAATCTGCAGTTTTCTTTTGTGAAAAGAGAATTTATAATAACCAGAAAAAATAAAATTCTAAGTTCTTCAAATATATATATATATATATATATATATATATATATATATATATATATATTTTAATAAACATAAGCAATATGACCGACTTCCGGTTTTACATAAACAAGTCATTAATCGGAAATTAGTTTCATTCCTTGAACCTGACGCACTGTTTATTGACTACTAATATGGTCTTAGGCCGAATCGTTCAATAGGTGATCTTCATTCTGACCTAGGTTTGGAACAATACATTAGAGCGGTCTGGAAAACAGTTGTAGTCGCATTAGCTACTTAAAGAGCATTTGACCAAGATAAGTATTTGCTTATCAAATTCACTTCGTTTAGGTTGAACGCTGATCAATTGAGTTTCTAGTTTTCATGATAAAAGGCCGATGCACGTATTTTCAAAAGGAGTTTGTCTTGATGTGGGCATGCCACAAAAATCGATGATAGTTCCTATGCTCCTTGTATTATACAGAAATGGTATCGTTTCTTGGACAACTAACCCAGTTCTCAGTCTATCCATAATACTAATCGATCTTCTGCTTCAAATCAAATTATTAGCTGAAATGGCTAATTTACTCAACAGATATATTAACATTTCCTTGAATGGCGAAATAATAATTAGTTAAGTTGTTAAACTTAATGCTAACCAAACTCCGTCAATGCTCATCATTTCCCGCTGTGGTTGTGCTAGAAAATGAATTACTTTACCTCCCGAAAATCCTGCTATATAAGGCGATCTGGGTATGATCGTCGTTGTGTCCCTTGTACACCTATCAGCGATGTGGGTACTGTAGGCGTAGTGTCCCTAGCCGGCGATATGGCCATTCAAAAGATCGTGGCGGCGCTGAGAGCATACAGCGTAGTGTCCCGGTCCCGTGAATTCCACAACTTTAAAGAGAACTAATAGATACAGCGTCGAAGTTATGTAATTTCTATTTACTTTTTTTCTGTATATTAAACAAGTAAGTAACTGAATTACATTTTCTAAAAAGGATATACTGTTGACGTATTTTCTGTTAACTGAAAATAAATTATATGTACAGGAAATTATTCCTTTTTGCCTTCCAACCTACATATACATATAGAAGGTTATGCAATCAACTTTTTTTTCACTGTCACCAAATCGACTTACGATTTTACTACATTTTGCCAAGATCGGCCATGATGTCTGAATGTGTCTGTGTGAGTGGATGTATGTTAGTATCCACGATAACTCCTACGTACTTAAAATTTTTTATTTCACCTTGTTTTCATTTCGTTTGGAGCTGATCAGATTTTGGAAGTTATTCAGCGGCGGAGAGGAGGCGTCCATTAGGGGTAGTTTATGTTTTTTTTCAAATCTTTCTAAAACAACTGCATATTTCAAAGATATGAAAATACCTAGATATAGACCTCAACCATATCGATTATGTTCTATGCAATTTTTTTGATACGACGCATAATTTAGCCGCAAAAAATTCGTAAGACAAAATTTAGGTGTTAGTTAAATTTTTTTCAATATCTGAATAACGATTAATTTTATAAGAAAAGGTGAAGACACATTTTTTAAAGAAAATTTAATTTTACATAACTTTTCTTTATAAAGTTTCTTAATATAACGCAAGGTAAGCCTAAAAATTAATTACACATGAATGAAAATGGTTAAACTGTATTATTGATATCTTATAGAAGTGGGCGGCTTTGGAATGTTTTTTTTAAATTAACATGTATTTATGTCTATTAATCTCTATCTGACATGAAGTTTTTAACGTCACTCTGACATAGATTATTGTTTTTGTTTTTACAGTGTTGCCTGTTTTCGTTATGAACGTATGAACGTATAAAAAAGAGGTCGCATACTTACTTATCCTAAAAAAATTATAATTAAAATTATTTCATTTCTTTTAATTTTGTACAGTTTCTTAATAAAAATCAAACTAAGCCTAAAAATTAATTAAATAGGATTGAAAGTGCTTAAAGTGTATTATCGGTATTTTATAAACGCGGGTGGCTTTAGAATTTTTTTTAAGTTAGCGTCTAGATGTCTATTAACCTCTGTTTGACATTGCCACGTGTCTAACCATCATATGGCATAAAAAAAAGGATATACCGTTTTAGAAAAAAAAGGATTTTGTGAAAGTGAACTGCTGGAAGCACCTTAAATATATAAATTTAATTAAGAGGTAACAATTGTCTATGATTTGATTACAAAATTAATATTATCAGTTCATTTATTTTCGTTGTAGAAATTCACTAAGAACCTCCTAGGTGTATTTGAAATTTGTAAACACAATCGTGTAACCAGGTGATAAGAAAGAAAAATCTGACCTTTATTGTTGAAACGACTACTTATTTGATCTTGAAAATTTTGGGTACTATTCCAATGATCTATCAGCGTTTACGTATATGGTCATAGATGTCAGCAAGGCTCTTATGCCTTCCTGTGATAATCATGTACTTTGGATGTAACATAACAGTAAAATGTGAGCAGAAAATTTAAGAAGGAATCCCGTCAGAAATGTAGGTAGCACAGAGATGCTCTTACGTAGGTAGTACAGAGATGCTGAAAGAAGGTAAATATAAGTACGATGTTTAATTAATTATGACCGTTCATACCTCTTACAGGTGACAAACGAGCCGGTAGTGAACATTTAACGTAATTTTGATTGAGGTGTCTATGTATGTAAAGAATTAGTATTGAATGCTTTTATATTCGAAAACCTGAAAACAATTTTAATTACCATGAGGTTATCGAAACATGTGCCACTTACCGAAGATGTGGACGAATGAATAATTTCAATTATATCCGCCTGTTAAAAGCGTTAGTAATACCTTTACTTAACCAAGTATTACTTTAAGAGAGAATTTTCCAAAAAAATGATGCTTCAGCATCCAAAACCAGAAACGAAAAATTCTCTAGAAACTCAACATCCACCATCAATTGCGTTCTTAGAAAGGAAGAAACAAAAATTGGCCTACACCTTAAGAATCAATTTTACAAACTTGAGAAAATTTGTATTTAATAATTGTTGCTAAAAGTTAAAAATGTGTAGAAAATATATATTTATTACATGTATACGTATTATTTGACCCTAAGAGATCCCAGGTTTCTTTTTAACTGCTTTATATCAAATAATCCGAAATCTTAGAGATGTCGCTGAAGGTATTAAATTTGACTGATTTTAACTAAATAAGAGATGTGTACGAAAGTTACATATGTTAATTTAAATGAAATTAGAAATGCGTAAAAAATTTGCGAAATAGTGGATTGGAAGCATTCAACCTAAGAATAAATTACTGTTTTTAGTAAGTAAATTTGACCAAATGACGAGCATTATCAAAAAGAAACGTTTTCCAATTAAACACGTAACAACATTTATTATTGTTCTTGTTTTTACAATATTGCTTATTTTCGTAATGAACTGGTTATAAAAGAGGTTGCATAATTATCCGAAAAAAAATATTATTAAAGTTTTTGATTTCGTTAATTTCCATTTTGTAGGTTGGAATTCCTTCGCACCTCGCGGTAAATAGATATTTACACTACCTCGAGGTACGAACTTCGAGTAGATGTGAAAATAGCAATTGTTTATGTTACTTGGGATATAATAATGATTAAGAAAATCAGTAGGTAATTATCAATCAGGAAATTAGGTTATTTAGGACGTAATATAACAGACAGGATACAGGATGCTTATAAACGTGCAAGTAAGTTCTCAGGATTTCTTTTCCTAAAATTAAGGAAAGCAGGTATGACAATAAGTCAGTATGGTAAACGAGAGAATATTTTTAGCAATACTACATTCAGTTGCAGAAAGAAATTGATAGGAACTTATTTACTAGGATAGGAAAATTAATGGTAAGGATTTTAGGATCATTACATATTTATCGGAATAACGCGGTTCTACCTTCTTAATCGAATAATCGTTTTTTATGGTCCGTAAGCGAGTGTAAAAGCAGTCCACTAACATTAATCTTCAGTTATTGATAATCCATAAACACTAAATGATAAAGGTTTACATTTTTAAAATTAAAACATTCATTATAAGAAAGTTAGTAGATAGTAAAACTAACTGTAAAATAAAAATTTTACAGAATATTGCATTAATTCCTGAAAAGAGAAAAAAACTTGCGAAGTTTTAAAGAATGTTGCGATCAAGTATGCCTGCTACATACTAATATTAGTGTTTTAACGAAACATCGTCAGTTGCATTACCAGATTCTAACAATAACACTGATAAAAGTTCCTGTCAGGGACAATGTGCATTAGAGGTTAATCCAAATACATTTATTACTTCTGAACAGAAGGGGACGACACATTGAGTGCGGAACGTGATATATTAGTCACCCACATAGAACAAAATATACTGAAAAGTAATATATTAGAAGTAGAACAAGAAGTCAGTCGATCTCTGAAACCGTTAATTATCAAGCGTCAGAGTAAGGGATTTAATTTAAGCTTTTATGAAGAAGTTAATGTATTAATTAGGTATTGTTCGTTCAAAACTATTAGGTATCAAGTAAAACCGCTGCCAAATTATCTGCAACAATGCTTGACATATATGTAAACAGATTTTGACCAACAATTTATAATAAGCAACTTCAAAGCCCACAGCACGACAATCCCTCATTTTGAATTTTTTAATTTTGACAAATGATTTATACCTAACTATCTTAAAAAACTCCAATACCCGTATTTCAAAAAAATCGGTTTATAAATTAGAAAATGCACAATTTTGCACCCTAAAAACGGTGCGCTACTGTTTTTTTTACATAATTTTTTTATTATATAAAAAAGTATTAATTTGTTTTTTTTTAGTTTTGTTACCTTTTAAAATTTGGAGCAAAGAATTTTTTTAATCTTCTAAGCCCCTAGAGATGCCCCGGCACTTAAACGAAATAACTATAATAAATTATATTTTTTTTAGGATAACTATGCAGCCCCTTTTTTAAACTTTTATAACGAAAACAGGCAACATTGTAAAAACAAAAACCATAATCTATGTCAGAATGACGTTTAAAACTTCATGTTTTTTGATTAATAGATATAAATACATGTTAACTTAAAAAACAATCCAAAGCCCACTTCTATAAGATATCAATAATACAGTTTAACCATTTTCATTCATATTTAATTAATTTTTAGACTTACTTTGCATTATATTAAGAAACTTTATAAAGAAAAGTTATGTAAAATTAAATTTTATTTAAAAACGCTTTGTTTTTAAAATTACTCGTTATTCAGATATTGAAAAAAATTTGAACTAACACTTAAACTCTACCTTAGGAATTTTTGGCCGCTAAATTACGTGTCGAATCAAAAAATTGCATTGACCATAATTAATCTATATGTTTAAGGTCTATATCTAGGAATTTTTACATCTTAGTAATAGGCAACCAGCTGTTTTAGAAATAATTGATAAAAATAAAAAACTGCTCCCTCTCTACACCGCTGGATATCCCCCAAAAATCTAATCAGCTCCAAGCGAAATGAAAACAAGCTTAAATATAAAATTTTAAGTGCGTAGCTCTGTTGGTTCTGGAGTTATTGTGGATACTAACATACATGCACACACGCATACACGCACTCACGCATGCACCCACGCACCCACACATACACATAAATTATTAAAAAAGCTTGTTAATAGTCATGTCATCTATGGAAAAAGTAATGAAACAGTACAAGTCAATATTTGTTAGGTTACAGGTTTCCGTAATTGATTCAGGGAATGATCTCTTACGTATAATAGCAAGGGACCGTAGACGAGCAATAATTTGGAAAAGCGGCATAGAGCATATGTTTCGAGAGGACCATTACGATCAGGTGATGTTGCACATGTTAGTGAGGTAAGGATACTTGGGCAGATTTATTGCATTGGCTTTTGGATTAAAGTTGTTCAGTATTGTCTTGGTGATACTATTGAAAAGAAGTTCTTAATTCACGAATTATTGTTTTCGTGTTTATACTTACCTAATGTTCGAGTTATAGTATCGCTTCAAATCAAGTGTTTAACGATTGTCGGATTAATGCTAATGAACTTACCGAAATTATAGCAATCAATTCTAAGGTCGCGTTAACCAGAACAAGACCACCATAAGAATTCCAAGCCTTGCATCAACAGTTTATTCTTTGTCACAGTAAAAGAAAATATAAAAACAAAAACGCATTCAACCACCAAATAAATAAATACAGCCCACCTGTAACATTAAAAAGGTGACGAAATATATGTACTAAAACTGGGCCAACTTATAATATTAAAACAAAACCGATGATGTAATAAACAATTTGTAATTGATCGAATAATCTTAATTAATAAAAAAATTACCAAATATTAATCGCTACTGCCGTCGGCTCAATCGGAAGATGAAATAGGGAGAGTTCTTATATACTGAGTTTAATTAACATACCTGAAATACTGCGTGCTTCTCATCTGCTTAATTATTTTCACTTATACTTAATTAATAAGAAAAATATGTAATGTAAATAAAAACAATAAAATGATACCTCGGGCGCCAAGCTATTTTTAAATATACGTTACGTTATTGGAACAGCTAAACCAAGTTTATTAATAATAATACAACATTAATCAAAATGAAAATAAAATTACAAGACACACTAAAGTTTATTTAATATCCAATTGTAATGGAAAAGTCTTAAATCTATTCGTTAATTACTAAAAACTCATACCTTTTATAAACATGAACGGAACTCTTAAAAATTTGAAAATTTCCAATTAATTTGGAAAAAATCTTAAGCAGGAATACTAACTGAAGTATTAATATTGTCATTATGTGACAGAAAAATAAAATAATCTAAATTTGTAATTCATTATTCATTTCAAAGTTTTCGATAATAGATTCAATAAATTCTAATGAATCGTTACATAAATTTAATAACTGGTCGTATAAATATAAAAATTCATTATCAAAAGTAATGTAATTCAAGCGTTTCAAAATTTAAATAAATGTATTAATAATTGAATGTTATGAAGTTTATCAATAATAAAACCTAAATATGATAATTGAGATTTACAAAATTCACATTTATCTAAATTAATATTTAAATTGGCATTACTAAGCCTTTTAAAAACTTTTCTTTTGGATTAATTACGTTTCTCATCTAGTGTCAACCTTTCTGCTCCATTTACATTAAAAATTTTAATTCTACTAATAACTCATCAATATATAAAACATCACTAAATAATTAAAATTTGACATCGTAAAAAATATTATATAACACAATTTCATTATGTATAAACACATAAAAATACCAAGCGTAACACTAAATGGTAACACTCCTTAAAATTCTGTCAACTCTTAACATAATCAAAATAAACAAAGCGAAAATAACTAGCATATAACAGCAAATCCCTATTTCGAGCCCCTGTGTAGTATTAACACAAATGTAAATAAAAGTGTCAAATAAAGCAATAAATTTCAAACAATAAATTTCAATGTAATAAATCTGAATGTCCCTGCTCGCCCGCGCCAAATTGTAACAACAAATTGAACGGCGTCAAAGCGTATAACATTAAATGGTAGATTATAATAAGGGGAAATTCTAATATACTGAGTTTAATTAACATACCTGAAATACTGCGTGCTTCTCATCTGCTTAATTATGTTCACTTATACTTAATTAATAAGAAAAATATGTAATGTAAATAAAAACAATAAAATGGTACCTCGGGCGCCAAGCTATTTTTAAATATACGTTACGTTATTGGAACAGCTAAACCAAGTTTATTAATAATAATACAACATTATTCAAAATGAAAATAAAATTACAAGACACTAAAGTTTGTTTAATCTCCAATTGTAATGGAAAAGTCTTAAATCTATTCGTTAATTACTAAAAAATCATACCTTTAAACAGTTCTGTATATGTATTAATTACCACTGGTGACACATGAAACGGAACGGTCAACTAGATGAAATAATTATAGCACTATTGAGGTGCAATCTCCAGATCTAAGGTTACCAGCCACACCCCACTGGAATTATCTTGATAATTTATTCTTAATAATTCGAATCCATAAAAATTAATGCATTACTTTGAAGTTTTTAGTATGTAAAACAAATTGCGATTTATGATGTAAACCAAGTAAAATAAGGTAGTAAAAAAATGGTACTTTGAAAGTAAAAATTAAAAATTAATTCCATTACAATTAAAAAATATATGCATTATTAAAGTATGCAAAAGGTGTAAACGTATAAAATATAAAAGTGTTATAAAGTAAGTAAAAGTGAGTAATTAAAAGTAAAAAATAGAAGTGCCTAAAAAAAAGCAAAGGCTTTAGTTTTAAATATAATGAATTAGAAAATAACTTACCATCTATGATGGCACAAAATATAAAAAATTAGGTAAAAATCATGCTTACTGCTGTAACATTCAGCATTAAGTGAATTAAAAAAAAGCTTTCAGAATAACTCAAATGAGTATTTCCCCCTAAAAGTCTTCACGCGTTGCGCAGATACAACAATATAAATCCAATTTTTTTAAGAAAGGGAGCTATAACTATTTATGTAATATTACACCCAAAAGATGTGTTCTAGGAAATGCAAATTAAGTTGCCTTTCTCAATTCTACATATTAATAATTAAAAATTTTTCTAATATTACGCCAAATAAATGAACGATTCTTAAATTAATGTACTTTTTAATACAACCACAAAAAAAGGTTGTTACACACCACCAAAAAGTATAAAATAAAAAGCATTCTAATTAAACAAAAGCGCATGCAAAAACAAATTAAGAATAGAGCAGACAAACAAGGCAACGACCGTTTTGAACTTTGAACCATTAGAATACAGGAATTGTTGCATACAGGAAGTGTCTGCAGAAAGTAATTTTAAGCATTGTTGCCAAGTGGTAAATTTTTGTTGTTGTTCAATGATGAAATCTCACAACGACCGTATTAAACCATCCGAGTACTGGAGACAGTACTGAGTTATGATTTCGAGTTTCGAGCATTTACTTCAAGGTCTAGGAAAGAACACAGCAAGAAACCTAGGTATATCAAAAGCTAAAATTAAAATTAAAATTACGACGTACCCATTATACCTTTTCTTAATTATAAGATGCCAAAACCTATTTAAATGGAGATTTTCTTCTTGTTTATTAAAATTATTGGGGTGTTTATATATCTCAATAGCCTCATGTTATAAACGAACACATTATCAAGTTGAATGTCATGATTAGATTATTTAAGGCATGGTCAGCTACCGCAAACTTCTTTAGTTGACCTAATCTACAAAATCTCATATTTTCTTTACGTCGTATATCAAAGTTACGTTTTGAGGTTCAAATGTATGTTTTTCAACACCAACAAGATAACTTACACACTACGGAAGAAGATAAAGGGTTTGAAACACCGTCAGGTGACATGAAATGTTCTTTAATTTCTATTGCAGGTTTAAAACAGTATTTTTAATTCTATCTGCAACGTTAGTATTAAAAGGATAAAAGATACCAACATTAAAAACTAGTTTTTCTCTGTGGTTATGTCTAGTAGGTGTAATAACATTATTAATATCATTAAGCGAATATCCATTACCTTGTAAGGATTTTGTTAAATATTTATGTTTATTTTTCAAAAATTCAAGATTACAAATTCGTGTTGCTCGATCAACTAAATATTTAATTACACCAACTTTTGCCGTGGATGGTGGTTTGATAATTTATGAAGGTATTTATCAATGTGTATCAGCTTAAACTTTGATTAGTTTCTTTTGCTATTGTAAACTGTATGCTAGAATATATTGCATACCATCTATAAAAATTCACGCAGTGCTTATTCTCCATGTCTCCAAATAACAAGTATGTCTTCTACATATCTATATCAAACTCAAGGCTTTTTAGGTGTATTTTGTAACGCTAATGCTACAAATTTTTTCATTTAAAAATTAGCTATAACAGAACTAAGAGAACTACCCATTGCTATACCATCAAGCTGGTCATAGAATTTATTAATCCACTGAAAATAAGTCAAGTAGTAAGACAGTGCTGAAAAAAAAAGATTATATCCTTTGGGAAAATATCAATAGTTTCTATTAGAGCGACTTTTGTAAAAACTGATCATTATATTACATTTTTCAATTTTGAAATTATGTATTTTTTCAATAAATTCGGCAGAATTTTTAATGTAATGTGAGGTATTTTACCTGTATGAGGTTGTAATAGAAACGTAAGATGTTTTGCAAGATTACATCTAGGAGAACCAATTGCACTAACAATTGGCCTTAGCGGAACATTAGGTATATGACATTCAATTGGATAATATGAAAATTCTGTCAAAATAAACTCGTTATTATGTTCGTTTACAACGTGATGCTATTCAGATATACCAACATCCTAACAATTTCAATAGACAAGAAGAAAATATCCGTTCGAATAGGTTTTGGTATCTTATTATTCAAAAATATATAATGGCACGTCTTAATTTTAATTTTTATTTTAGCGTTTCGTATGTCTAGTTTTTTGCTGTGCTTTACCAATTATATGTCAAGTTACCACAGTACTATAATACATACATAAGCAGTTGAAATTAAAATTTACATAAAACGTATTACATTGTTTTCACTGTTAAATAACACTTGCATTTATTGGCAATGCTATTTCTTTGTTAGATTTGACTGGACTATTTTAATTTATGTCAAGTTTCTATTTGTGAATTCTTTTATCAATTTCAAATTGAAGTATTTCACAACTTTACACATCATAACTTGATCAAATTTTTGTTAAATTGGCTTTTGGGTATGCCATTTTGCATGTAATGTTACCTTCAAGGCAGTTTACAATATTTAATTTATTATGGTCTAGTTATTCTTTCCATAGTTGGCTTTATACGTTCATCAAACTGTTATATCAATAGCACGCTTAAGTTTGCTTTTTAAATTTTTCAAATTAAGTGTTATGGAAAACATGGTAGAATATGTCTAATACATAACCGAGCTGGTAGCGTAGTGGTGACATGACCTGTTTAGCATTTGGGAGGTAATGGGTTCGATTCCCGTTACGGTCTACCTTGTATGAGGTTTCTTTAGGGGGTTTTCCTCACACACATGCAGCGGCATGGTCACTGCGTATATGCACACCATGTGCGGCTACTTAGGCGAATGCTGGGATAGTATTTTTTTCCCTCAGAACCCTAACTCCGTTCCTTCCGATCCCATCCTGACCACACCCATCCTTAATCCCACCATGCATATATACGTAATGTATGTATGTATGCTGGGAATCCATGGTAGTGGCTGAAGAAGCTCGGAAAGCTCGAGCAGCCCGCCCTCCAAAGCACAAAGTTATGGACTCCATATATATATATATATATATATATATATATATATATATATATATATATATATATATATATATATATATATTCTCATTCTCATGTAAGCCAGTAAAACAGAAAATAATGAAATATACTCAAGTTGTTAAACCATATAATTAATTCAATGCGAATTTAACATGATTTTAATACTATAATATTATGCAAAACATAGAATGATGGGTTTCGTTAGTACTTATGGTTCCAGTAAATTAGAGACTCCAATCTTATTCTGAAAGTAAGCAACACATTTCGCCATTAACACATCCTGAAGGCACTCCTAGTGGTGTAAAGCAAAGTGAAAGACACATTCCCTGGACCATCTCACCATTATTCATTCCAAAGCATGGGCTCTGAGAACCTGAAAATTAGTAATTTTCTAAACTATTTAAAAAAATGTTTTAAATTACCTACTTATTTCTATAAGACAGAATAGTGTAAGCAACGCAACAATGGTCACTGCTTTCGTTAGAAACATCGTGGTTGGTTTTTAGAGATTGCTAATTTTAGTTTGCCTTTTATAATATTTCTTATCACTAATTAGCAATGCGATTATGAGTTTTCGTTTCTGTTTGATAAAATTTATTGGATTATTTTGGTTTTCTCGTTAATTAATTAAATGATTTTCTTTGATAAGGAATAATCTATTTAAGTATACTGTCAAAGAACAATACTAACGTTGCAAAAAATAATAACTGCAATGGACTGCATTAGCGCTATTGTATACCTTAAAAACAAATATAGATTTTATTATAAGTTTTGTTATGAACAAATAAGCTCAAAAGTTAATATTAATATTAATGGTTATTATTAATTTCATTAAATACATAAATGAAAGGTTTACTTCGAGTAGGTTTTGAATTTACGACATGTACTTTGATAGAGTACCGCTCTAACCAACTGAGCTATCGAGCTACAGGCCCTAGTCTAGGTAAATTTTGTCTTTATGTATGGTAAATTACAATTATATCGATTGGGGGCTTGTATCTCGATGCCTCATTTGGTTAGAGCGGTAATCTAGCAAATTACATGTCGTAGGTTCAAATCCTACTAGAGGTAAACTTTTTATTTAGGTATTTAATAAAATTAATAATAATTTTTAATTAAATATAGATTTTATTTTTGATATTAATAGTCGAGATATCCATTTCTTGTTAAAAGAGCATAAACGAATAAATTCAGTCCAATTTGCTAGAAACGAAGGCTTTTTTTTCCTTTCGAAGTTATAAGGTTTTTAGACAAATTTGTAATTTTTAAATATCTGAATATAAAATAAAAAATTGTCTGGTCTATACGATTTTTTTGCCGATGTGGCTTAAAACGGCTAAGCCTTAAAACTGTCTTAAGTCACCTAATCCCTTGGAATTTTTGTGTTTTCCTAACTGGTGTATACGGAACTTCAGGTTATTAAAGAATCTAATGGTTACCCAGGGGTTTTGTCCTTAGAACGTTAGTTAATTTATCCTTACAGACGACCTCGTGTCTATGTCTAGCAGCAGCGCCACAGTTACTTGAGACATGTTTTACTGATTCGACTGCCTACTTTCATAGCTAAGAGTCCATAATTCCATCTTATTGACTCTTTGTAACGAGACCTTGTTGAATAATTTGGTTTATCTCTGTCAATGTGGCCCATTCTCTGGAGAAACTCTATTTCACACTTTCCATCGGCTAATGGTCTGTTTTACGTGGCTCTTCGAAAGTCTACGATAAGGCCCTGGCCCTATTTGCGATAACTTGACATCTAATTTTGCTAATTTATATACCTTAATGTTGCATGCGATGTCAGTTCCTTAGCACTCATCATAGTGTTATGTGGTTTTTCATTTTCTGCTGCTTCAGATTGCAGATGCACTCCCAGACTAGTTTACATCCGCATGTACGAGCTACAAGAGCCCTTGGCGTAGCTTGACTGTCTGTGGGTATGTCAGTCGTTTACCTATTTTTAGATTTTTGACGATGGAGTGGTTTATGGCATAGACACTTTCCTAAGTGCTCAGATACAATCCTATATTGTGTACCTAGTTTGAGTAGGTATAATTTCTGATAGAGACTAGGCCACTTTCTGCAAATACTTATTTATAAGAGTTGTTAGATGGCCTACAAAAATTCCCCGGTTAGAGCCCTTTGTGGAGTGTGGAAGCACTACTCTTCTTTTCTTTTTTCTCCTTTTCTAGAGTAAAGTGGAGGGGAGTTAAGCCCAAAAATGCTGCTATTGCTAGCCGCTGTAGGTGCTGCAGCTGTTTTTGAGGTGTCGTTTGCTGTACGTTTGACCACTATATTATTGTGACGTAGGCGACTATAGGTCTGTCATTAGCTTCAAATAGCTTCTCTTCACAGTAGCCTTCTGCAGGATTGGGGTGAATAGTGCCGCCTTTATTACCAGTGTTCCGAAAAGGAAGTGCAACTTTAACTTTTGGTCAAAGGTTACTCCCTCTTTTTTTAGTTTACTGTGTAAGGCCGTAATTGCGGGCTTTCCTCTTTGGTAGTTTGGTATAACCTCGTTGTTAGGAAATTGGTCACTGACTTGATCCTTCCCCCGTCGCGATTTTGGAATGGAATATACGCTAGATGTAAACTTGTTCTTTACATCCTACATACGATTTGTAGCACATACCTTACTGCCTTTTGTAATATTTCTAGAAAAATTATGTTTTCATTATAACTCGTTCGTGTGTAAAAAAATTTGCGCCTACCTTTTTGATTTTGAAGTGAGGTCTTCTACAGTCCTCTATCTCTGTCGTTTCTGCGGATACAGCAATTAGGTGAGATTCTAAAAGTGCTAGGTGACCAAAATCTTAATTTCTTTTCTCATCGCCCTTTGCGTGGTTTCATCGTTGACGATGTCATTCGAGTGGTGTTCTCCTGGGGCCTTGTCAGTTCCTGACAACCTTTTCTGAGTACTATACGATTCTCAACACTTCTATCGCTTTTACCCTTAGTTTCATTTAATTAATCATTCGAGTGGTGTTCTTCTGGGGCCTTGTCAGTTCCTGACATAACCTTTGTTGAGTACTATACGATTCCCAACACTTCTATCGCTTTTGCCTTTAGTTTCATTTAATCACTGCATGCTACAGCTGGAAGACTTTCTAATTCCCCATTTCACAAAGGAACGTTCCTCGTTATCCCGTCAGTTTCTATGGAGCTTCTGAATTTATCTGATCTATATATGAGTCTGTGGAGGTCATTTGATACTATTTCTAAGTCATCTATTGTATTCATTGGTTTATGGATTTCAATCTCAAATCTGATGTGCTCCTCATATAAACACCAGTTGGTTAGCTTCGGGCCCTGATGTTTACTCCTTGTCTGTCTTAAAATGAGCGGCTGCAAACATTTTGGACCATTAGAGTCATAATTTGGGACAAACTCGTTGTTAGCAATACTTCTTCGCTTAACACAAGTACTCACACCACCACAAATACCTTTCTTAAAAAAAGTGGTACATATCCATATCAGTCAATAATTCTAACGCTACTTTAGTACAATTCAACATGGTATCCCACGCCAATCCAGGTATTGTAACATACTGCGTTGGTTCTAATCCATACATGTATATACATAGCCACCGAAAGTTTTCGAACACGTCAGCCAACAGCAACACGTCTGATTTTAAATATATCTCAGCATAATCCCCGAGTGTGTTACACTTAAAGTGATCCCACACCAGTAGGACGCGACAGTATTCTTCAACGGATATATTTTCATCACGCATTTTATCGTAGAATTTCTCATAGGAAGGTATAGTGACATCGTCTAATTTATTAAAATTGTCTACGTACGAATATGGAAACTACCTTTCTTTCTAACTAAGTTACAATTATTATCATCACCAAAATAGTTCCTTATCTCTCTGCATTGATTATCTGATAAATTATGAGATACAGTATTTAAGAATGCCGCCATGAACCTACAACTATCGACGAACCGCAAATGTATGTACTTCTTTTCCCTAAGGCCGCGACCGTTAATGAATTGGTCTACATAAATATGCTTACCGAACGTTATATATTTTTCGCTATTAACAGGGAGTGCGGTAATTTCTTCAGTCTCACTCGCTAACTGTTTGATGAACAAGTGTAAACCATAACCACTAAGATTATGGAAAAATACTGGGTTAAATGTAGGTAATTGATAGTTTAAATTGCAATTTGAATGTGCCGCACCACGATATATACCAGTGATATGGCAGTGATCTCGTACTTTGGAAGTTGTAACACTGGAACAACAGTTTTCAAATGCCCATTATATATCGGTTTCATATCACTCTCGAGTTGTGTAATAAATACCTCCGCGGAATTAACCCCATATAAAGTCCTAATTTGGACCAAGCATCGTTTACGCCGCACTTAATATAATAACTGAATTAGTATGGTTCACGTTTACACGTTTTATCGTGAACGGTTGCTCGCGATCGGGTTCAGCGGTATTTACCGGTGTTAATAGAGCTTCACAATCTGCATATATTGCGAATGGTAGAGACATCTGTTTTTGATAGTTCCGAAACGCAAATATATTTTCCACATAGAACTCCCCGGTTCTTTTCTTTGCATTACACCAGGTAACTTAGTGTACAGTCATCAGACACGTGTCGAGTTAATTGCTCCTGGGTTATAAAGTATTGAATACATGAATCACAAAAATATTTTGGGCAATTACGTCGGCTTGTTTGGATGCTAAGTAAACGAGAAAAATTTTTTGTCCATACATAATGCTGATTATCCGTTTGGTTGCTGACTAATAGTAATAAATTAACATGAACAGGTTGTTTAGCTCTGGTATAGTAGAGAGGACTCACTACCTCAGGAATAGGCTGACCATCGCGATACGTATCCTCCAGTCCTTAAACATTGATGGAGATATTATTGATGGACTCAAACTTTGAGATGTTAGTCAGCTTAGCAGGAAATTCTACACCATTCCAGTTGAATAACGTCCTGAAATCAGGGTAAGAAGTTGTCCGTTGTGGTAACGTTCACTATGGCACGTTTATGCGAAATTTCAGGCTGGAGATTCATATAGGATGAATCCGTGGTGGGAGAAAATTTCAACATGTTTACCTCTAAATATACGAAATGCACCAGCAAGCACCCTACAAAACAACATATATTAATAATATAATACCCTACTACTCACAACTCTCACTTACCAGAACCTTTAAACTGAAGTTCTGATTGCTTAGCATCCAAGATATCCACTACTCTTTGAAAATACTCTTCCAACACCATCCCGATACTCAATATATCATATTTCGTTTGAAAGGGCTTTCTCTACCGTTCAGAAAGTGCAACCCAAACAACGCAATATTACATTTCAACGAGAAGTGTTTCTGCAAATGAATTTGTATTAGTTTCAAAACATTCACTTTAACGTCACCCATAAACGTCTGCATATCCGTATAGGTATTGCATGGTGATAGTCTATATGAAACAATGCGTTGTTTAAAAGCGTTGCAAATCACTTCCACCTCAGTATCAACGGGTAGACACACATTTGATTTGTGCCTATTGCTTCTCTGGTGTCTTTGATAAGCATATCGAGGAACATCAATCGAAAAATCAATGCAGCGCACAGTTTCAATACTTTTGCTACTTTTCTTTTGTACTAGTTCGTTGCTTTGGTCAGACTTACGCTTCCGTGAGTTGTTCAAACCCGATGGTCCTGGTTCTGCAAAGGAATCACCAGCATGGCTGTGTAGCGCATTATTTTTTAAGTTGTTTAAGCCTGATGGTCCAGGTTGTGCAAGAATCTCAGCAATATGACTATGTTCCGTTCTGTTCGCATCGGAAGTACTTGGTTGCGCCACATTCCTAAGTGAGGTACGGTTTTGCGGTACAGCTTGCGACATCTCTGAAGGTGGGGTAATTGGAATACTTATCCAACACACAGTTTTTTGATGTCGCAGTAGAGAGTCTTTTCTTGAAAATTTTTACAGACATTCACATTGAAAGGTTTCATTTCGTTCTGTAACAGAGAGAATGTCTAAGCAATGTATAAATGAACAGGTAGAGTTACGTGTTTTGTTATAATTCTTTTTTTAACTCTTTATTGATCTTTATTAACTGTTAAAAAAAGAAATCATATATAGCGATGCGAACGAGGACGCAACGTAACATATCGCCAGGAACAGGATGATATGTATGATGGATATATCAGGTTGAGGAGTAGAGTAGTGTACGGGTAAGGAAACAATAACAATGATAGTAGGGATAGAGTGTTGCTGAGCGCACATATTCTATCCAGCATTGTATCTCACCTGCCATTTAATTTGGGATGGTAGCAAGGTATTACCCCCACCTGTTTTTCAGAAACTCTGGGGAGAAGATACTGCGTTTTCCACTATATCCCCCATCGTTATTGCGCAGGCAAGTATTGTATGGGTGCTGCAGGACACCTAGATACTGCTAAGTTATTTAGCGACTATTCATTATCTATAAAATCAGCAGCACACACAGGACTGAGGGTACTCTCTGATGGCTCATCCATTTGCTCCACTTGTATCGAAGAGTTCATAGGACTCCACTCTTCAGCGAACCCTGCGATCCAAGTAGGGCTCAAGACAATATCAGAAATGTGCTCCTAGACCTCTCCTCCTGCCGTAGAACTACTGTACGACCACTCCTCCATAAATTCTACGGTAGAATCAGGGCTCATCAAACCTTAACTGGATTCTGTACTATTCTGCCCTCTGCGTATGTTGCAGATGTGGACGATTGCTCATCTACAACGCAAGTATCAGAGTAATAGGAGATTCCTCTGTCACTAGCCCCGGCTGCGCTACAGAGCTTAACAATGAACGATCTTCCGCAAGTGGAGACCATTCATCCCCAAACTGCCTGATCTTTACTCATGGGTGACTGCACCCACTCATACGGCTTACGTGCAGGTTGTAGGGTGAGCATTAATTCGTCCACGTCTGCCTGCTCGTACGTGCGTGGTAATACCACATTCAAATCGTCCTCTGGAGGTGGTGTATCCAAAAACCCTAACGCTGTTTCACACGTATCCTGATCGAAATACTGCCCGCTCTCCACTAGGTCAGCGGCAGCTCCATCACATCCTGTACGTGATTCGTATGAGGTTGGTCTCTCAGCAACCTCCTCAGGATGGGAGTGTCATCCCTCGGTAGTATCACAACGTGGCTTATGATGTTAACTTGTCCACCCACCGCTGCGGGACGATCATAAGCCATGCATGATCGTGACCTACCTAAAAGCAAGGGTATGTAAATTACTCATCTGTGGCAGTAATACATAAAAGCGCTTTCTTGCCTCTACTTATGGTTGACGTAGTGTTCTCCACTACGGCGGCGGCTACACTTGGGTTTACAGAACCTAAAAGCGATTACAATTATTAGTATACAAAAGATGAAAGCCTCCAAAATAACTTTTGAAAATTTTTAAAGTCCGTAAAGATTTATCGAAGTTCACAAAATAAGCAGACCTTAAAAAATATCCTCTAAAAGTGCATGAAAAACGTTGTTTTTAGTGGGGGAGACACCTATATTTAGCGAAATGAAAACGAAAACAAAATTATTAGTATAACTTATTCTATAGTCGACACTACTGAACATACAGTGACTTCAAGAGCAAGTTCCCCATCATCTCCCTAGGTAAAACCACTAAGTTTTATATGTTTAATTTTTTTTTCATTTCACTCCGCTACAGGAGCATCTCCGATGGGCACCATACTGCACGTACTGTCAATTACTTGCACCACGTCCACGCACGTGTAATGATACAGAAGTGGAAAGGACCTTTTGCACTTGTACTAAATCACATATCTGAATAATACACTTATTACATTTGTACATACAACAAATAAATATATCTGCATATCATTATCTTTTTTTAATTTTGTTCTAAGTGTGGTAACAGAGATGTGTAAAAATTTTATGAGCAAGCCTTGAAAAAGTGCAATGGCTATTTGAGTAGGCAGGGTGTGCAAATAGCGTTGAGAATGTGTTAAGTGTTAGTGACCTAAGCATGTTGCTTCACCTTGGAGCTGTGGTACTCTTAGAAATGTGCGACCTTGGACAAATTGTGTATCAACATGGCCTACTTATTTCGCACCCTTGAGCCGGTGGGACCTTGAAATTGCGGTAAGCTTGGAAATGTGGGACCTTGGAATTGTGGTGAGTTGCAAAAGTCTCCAATCTTACCTACTCACGTCATCTGGAGAGTTTCACTCATTGCGGAAGTTAGCAAATGTCCAACCTATTCCTAAAAAGGACTACAAAACCGATCCCTCAAACTATCGACCAATAGCTATCACTTCCATGCTACCGAAAATCATGGAAAAGCCATCAACCACCAACTACTTTCGTTCCTCGAGTCCAATAAACTACTAAACGGCAACCAGTATGGGTTCAGACAGAGTCGTTCAACGGGTGATCTTCTTTCATATGTCACCCTACTTTGGAATAACACATTAGAGAGGTTTAGATATTTTAAAGGCCTTTGACCAAGTTTAGCACATGTTCCTACTTGCCAAGCGCACTTCGTTCGGCTTATCCGCTACGTTCGTCAATTGGATATCCACCTTTCTTGACAAACACGTATACGGGTTGTCGTCGATGGCTTCTTTCGAAAGAAACTATTATTAACGCGGGTGTACCCCAAGGATCAGTGATGGCTCCCACGCTTTTGCTGCTATACATAAATGACCTCATTTCCTCAACAACTAACCCGATCCATTGCTTTGCAGATGACAGCACTCTACATTGCAGTTCTTCTCAGTTTTCCTACAACAATAAGTCTAGTCAGGACGTTAAGGTGAAAATGGTAGCCTCAACCAACAGTGACTTAGAACGTGTCCTTAAATGGGGAAGGAATAATCTACTCACATTGAACCCAGACAAAACGCAGTGTTTCCTTTTGTCCGCCAAGAAAGACCGATCATTTCCTGCTGTAAATATGAGTAGCTTAGATCTCAAGTTTTTAAACTCTGTTTATATGTTAGGGATGTCCGTATCTTCGAACCTTTCATGGGTTGACACCTTTTATCGGCCAGCAAAACAGTTTCCCGTAAACTGGGCTTTCTGTACAGATCTAACAATACTTCACATCGCAACATCGTTTATTGTATAAGGCTCAAAATCAACTTCATCTGGAATACAATTCCCACCTCTAGGTTAGTGCTCCTCAATGCGCCCTTGATATGGTAAAAAGAGCTATAAGGGTTATAAATGACTCGTCTTTGACTTCTGGCCTACAGTCTCTTGTGCATAAAAGAATGATTTCGGTTCTTTCCCTGTTTTATAGCTATTACCATGCCAAGTGTGCCTCCGAAATGCACTCCTTAATACCTTCGCAAGCCATCTTCGCTAGGCACACTAGGTTTATCCATTCACACCATAACTAAGGACTCAAAATTCCATCCAGTCCCACTAAACGGGCGCAATCTACATTTTTCCACACGGCGACTAAATTGTGGAATGCACTACCCAGTTCTTATTTTCCTCCAAACCTTGACTTAAGCAAATTTAAGGTAGCCATTCATAATGATTTCTAGGCATCCTAACAATATCCCTAAACCTTCCCTGTGTTCCTGAATGCTTTAGCACGTTGGGTAAATCTTAGCATGTTCAGGAATGCTATAAGTAAAATATCTATTATTTGCTGCATATATCATCAACTAGACATTTACATACTTATTTGTGTGTATCTATGAGAAACTAAAACAGCCACGTGTTTCACTCCCTATCCAAGTGGAAGAGGCTGCTTGGGCGTTCAAGGATTCTACGGTCACAGTGTTGAATTCCCAGCATACATACATTAACTATAGATGCATTGTGAAAATAGGGATAGGTGTGGTAGGATATGATTGGGAGGAACGGTGTTAAGGTTCTAAGGGAGGAGATACTACCCTATCATTCGCCTAAATAGCCACACATGACATGTGTATACGCAGCGATCATAGGAGGAAACCTCTAGGTGGACAGTAACGGGAGCAGAACACATTATCTTGCGAATACTAAGCAGGACGTGTTACCGCTGGTTCACCAGCTCGATGTGTATGTAAGCAAGGTGAAACAAAATGGAATTGAACTGTTAATGGCGCCAGTTATTGAGAGAAGGTGTGACAATGCTGTATATGCAAGCTGCCATTATATTAATGACATGAACGGTTTTTATTCTGAATCAGGTGTATTTAAATCATTAACCAGCCGCCACCTTACTTTGTTTGAAAAAAATTATAATCTTTCATTAAAATACGATTTTAAACTAAACTAATTGTTTATTGGTTCACATTTAACAATTGCCTTTTCTAGAAAGCTACATTGCTACCTCTTATCAGCACAACCTATTTTAGAATTTAGCTTAAGCGGTAAATTGTTAATGTTAGTTACGTCATAACTTTAAATTACCATTGAAGCCATTTTTGTAACTAAACTAAGAACAGACTTAAATATTTTTGATATGGAAAACCGGTATGACCCATCTTCAGAAGATTTCAAATCTAATTCTTCAGATGTTTTGTTATTCTCAGCACTGGTAAATTCATCCATTAACGAAACATCTTCATCACTATGAAACTTATTATAAAGCTTAGCCAGAAATCTCACTTTGCTTAATATTTTTATCGTAATCTGTTGAAAAAAGCCAGAGGGTTCATCATCCTCAATATTGTGTGGATGTGTAATATTGGAATGATATTCTGATATTACACCTCGAAGATCTGCTATATTGCTTGAGTTTATATGTGTTGATGGTGTAAGGGCGTCGTAAAATAATGATTTTGAGCTTGTTTCACTAAACGCAGCCTAAAAACAGTGAAGTCTAATTATTATGAAACGTATGCATTATTTATTTACAAGAAACACTTATAGTTTTTGAAATTTTAAGTATTTATATTTTGCATAAATCTATACGTTTCGATAACAATTACAGTTATCGTCTTCAAGGAATGGTAATATACACAGTGATGTTTTTTCATTGTTTGTATGGAGACCTCGGAAGCCATAAAGTTACACATTTGCTTAAATGGGGAAGGATTTGCGTCTTTAGAAGAGTAATCTAGATACGCTTTTGCTGATTTAAGAAAATGCATGGCTTACTAGATATTCGTAAAAAAAGTTAAATTCTGCAAAATCGTTCCTGGCGATTTAATTCGTTTGTTTCTAAAGATAGATAAAAATTTTTTAAATACAATTTGTTGATAATTTTGTGCTGAATAACGTCACCGTACTATTTTTTTAATTTTGCTTAGCGTTTTGAAGTTATGAAGCAAAGTTTTTTTTTTTTAAATTGGAACCATAGTTGGCTATGACATTTTAATAGTGAGTTTTTTCTGATTGTAATGATGTAAGGGTTGTATCTCTTGTTTTAGTCAATAAAAGCACAATCCACGTTTTTCTATTATTAGGTTTAACAAAAACCATATCTTGCCATTGAAAACAAAAGTAAAGCAACTGAAGCGTTATTTATCTTCATCTTTGACAGTTTGTTCGTTAGTGTAATTCTTATCGGTTTTGTCAGTGTGTAGTTGCTTTAGAAAATTAATTATAATGTACACAAATTTCGAGAAACTTGATACGATCGAATGTTACATCGTTTGTAACAAAAACTGATAGCCCTCGACCATCTTTAGATACCTTCCAGAATTTATACAACGATTTAAATGAGTTTGGGAGTTTGTGAAGCCCATAAATGGGGGTAATATTGAGGAAAACGTGCAGATAAATGTTCTAGCTGTTGTTAATCGATATCAAAGACGCTGCAATCACATAACGTACAGTAGTGAGAACTTTAGCAAAACATAAATGCCATCCTTACAAATATTTAGTTATACAAACTTTGCACTCTAGTGATGATGAAAGAAGATAAAATTTTTGTAATTGGTTCACAAATACGTGCCATGAAAATAACTTTCCGATGCAGATCTTAAGGACCAACGAAACACGTTCTACAAACTGTGGTATGTTCAATCGCCATAATGAACACCTGTGGGACCAACCAAATCCTCACCGTTTAGAATAAAGACGACCTCAGATTAAGTTTGGCTTATATTTATGGTGCGGTGTGATTGGTTCGCAGCTTGTTGGGCCATTTAGTTTTAATGGGACTTTATCTGGAAATCGATATTTGCAATTTCTTAGGAAAGATTTAACAACATCTTAGATGAATTAAAGTTACAAACCCGTGCAAATAAGCAGTGATATCAACACGACGGTGCCCAGCCCCACTATCAGGCGCAAGTTAAAAGATATTTAGATGAAATTTGATAGGCAGAAATGGTCTTGTTTTATGGGCTGCATGTTACCAAACTCAGGAAAATCAATTAAATGTACTATTAACAGTTACCGAAAATCCATATATTGGACAACGACCCATTTCTCAGCAGGTTCGTGTTGAACGACGTACGGTACAGCGGATATTGAAGTCTCAAAAAATGCACCCCTATCACATTCAACTACTGCAAGAGTTGGTTCCTGAAGATTATCAAAGACGACTGGAATTGTTTCAATAGGCTCAAAACAAAATAAACCGACAAAGAAATTTTGTTCATTTGATTTTATTTACAGATGAGGCCACATTTCACAGAAACGGAAGTGTAAACAGACACAATTTTCATTACTATTCTACCGAAAATCCACATTTTGTAAGGTATTCTTCTCAAACTAGATGGTCTATAAATGTTTGGGGAGGTGTTGTCGATAATCATGTAATTGTACCATATTTTTTTGATAAACGAGTAACAGGGGTAGTATACTTAGACTTTCTGCAAAACCATCTACCTAATTTGTTTCGTCAAGTGCCACAGGATACGCAACAAGAAATGTGGTTTCTTCATGATGGGGCCCCAGTACATCATACAGGTCCGATAATAACCTTTTTCAATGCTAGATATCCAGAATGTTGGATTGGGAGGGGAGGGTCTGTTACTTGGCCTACTAGACCCCCAGATCTTACTAAAATGAACTTTAGCATATGGAGGTACGTCAAAGAGCAGGTTTATAAAATACTGCCTACCACAAAGGAAGATATGAAGATTAGGATTAGAAACTGTTTTCAAAACATTAGTGTTGAAATGTGTAGAAATTTAAGCAGCGAATTTGAGAGACGTATTGCATTGTGTATTCAAGAAAGAGGCGTACATTTCGAACAACTTATTAGGTAGTACGTATTTGACGTGTTTCTAGTACTTTTATCTGTATAATTAGTTACAGGTTTAGTTACATTAGAGATGTTAAGTTTATGATTAGGATTAGGACATAATTTGTTGAAACAAAAAAATATTGTCTTTACTTTAAGTTCGTTTAATAAAATAATTATTTATATGGGGTTCAATAAATTGTAATATTTCGATCTGAAGTGCTCATTTTTTTTGCTTCGCCGCGCCCCGCCGTCACGGCCAGAACAACAAAACTTGAAAGCCGTATAGCCTTTTTACAATAAAAAAAATGTTAAATTGTCATTATTTCAAAAACTACAATTTTTTGGAATATACACTCTTATAGAAAGTCACCCTTATTTTTAATGCTAAATAAGATAGAATTAAAAAAATAGGGAGTTTCCATTAAAAAAAATGACTATAGGTTTTTTTGAATCTACTTTTTATTGTCCATTTTTGATCACCCTGTGTGAATGTATTACAAAAATATCAATACAGCCCATTAGAGTAGGTCCCCATTTCCAAGGAAACGAACCATAACTAATTTTAAAGGCAAAAGATTTCCACTTATGTTTTGGCCTGCAAACGTCATTTTTGACAAAGAATTTGAAATTTGTCAGAAACGGTTAGACTTAGGTATAGAACATTATACATAAAATGTGTCTAAAATTGTATGTAGAATCTAAATATGTAATAATATATAGGGTTTTCTATTTAAAAAAAAATTTAAGTTACTTCTAAGCTTTTATGATCTACCCTGTATAATTAAAAATATTTTTGGAATATGCACCAGAACATATCTTACAACTTTTGTATTTAATTTTTTTTTTATCTCTTTAAATAAAGGAGATACGGGACTTTGTCACACTAATGCGCCACCCTGTATGTGCGATCATATGCAACCCAGCAGTAGCTACAGGAAGCTGTTATAAATGCGTTTAATAGGTTAGATGGGCGTAAAATTAGGAAAGCTTTTAACTCCTTTATGAAAAGGTGTCGCATGTGTAAATTTCGTTTGTTTTCCATGGCAAGATATGATTTTTGTTAAACCTAATAATAGAAAAATATGTATTGTGCTTTTATATATTACAATAGTTGATACAACTCTTATATCATTACAATCAGAAAAAAATACACTATTAAAACATGTCATAGTCAACTATGGTTTCCATTTAAAAAAATATAATTTTGCTTCATAACTTTAAAATGCTAAGCAAAACTAGCACGGTGACGTTATTCGGCACAAAATTATCTACAAATTGTGTTGAAACAATTTTTATCTATCTTTAGAGATAAACGAATTAAAGTGCTGAAACGATTTTTGTAGAATTTTGCTTTTTTACAAATATCTAGTAAGCCATACATTTTCGTAAAAGCGTATCTGGATTAGTCTTCTAAAGAAGCAAATCTTTCCCCACTTAAGCAAATGTGTAAGTAACTCTTATGGGTACCGAGATCCCCATACAAATAATGAAAAAAAACTCACCCTGTATATAAGAATTGCTTGAGATGTTAGAACAAATTTATGAAAAACGAAAACTTATTCATGTTTTTCAGATTTCATAAATCTGTTCTAAAATCGCAAGTAATTCTTATAGATACTATCATTACTGAGGACGATAACTGTAATTGCTATTAAAAATTATGGATTTAAATAAAATATAAATAGGAAAATACACCATTTAAAAACCCAAAAGCTAAGTGTTTTAATTATCTATAATAATGATGAAAATTGACATTTTCATACTTACAAGCAAAGTTAAAGTTACCAACATTCTTGCTTTTGGAGATTGCACACAATGAAATTTCATGCACTTTATCGTAATAACTGCGTACTAATTACGGAGGATTGGCGCTTCGTTAATAATACATACATAATTAAATTAACAAAAATAGGGTATTAGTATGACAAGGACGAACTGTTCATAAAAAATTCATTGCGTTCTTTATTCATGTACTCTAATAGAATTTTAATTAATATGGCATGTACTTTAATACTTTATTTTCTTGTTTACCTAATTAACGTAATAAATGTAGCGCAGCAAATGTTATACAAAGTCTCTTCAATTAAGTCCTCCTGTGATCAATTTGGGTCAAACACATGTAGATATTAAAAAACATTATTTGTATTAGTTAAACGCATATCTTACATAATGACCGTTTTCCTTAATGGGAATACAATTTATCAACCATAAAGAATTTAAATTGAGCTAAATGAACAAACATTGTTAATCGTTTAATGTCTATAGTTTTAAAATGTCGCATCACTAGGTATGACGGCTAGTAACTTTTATTTTTCAAGATGCATCATTTCGATGAAGCGAAATTTGTGATTTGGTGTATCAAGCACGTGCACACATGTAGGTAAGTTTTGGAAGTTATGCATGGTTATTGGTTAGCCATGCAACCAGTTCATTAAAAAATTTTCGACTACCCACTATTGTAGTACTATTTAGCTAGAATCAACCATTTTGATTCCAAGTAAAGTGTTGTCAAAATAGCGGCACTTCTGGTTAGGTATAACGAAGTAGCTACCAACTTCGTTATTTTAAATGAAACCCCCTAACTTTTTTGTCATTTAAATGATTTCGCAATCGGTTTCCTGGAGCTAACAGAGAACTTAACAAACTACATTTTGATGAATTTTAATTTAAACAAAGTTTTCCACAAACCCCGAAATAAGCCTCCGAAGTTGAATAATTTTGAACCTCAATGACTTGTTATTTCAAATGAGACACCCTGTAGCTTAAATCATTTTCGAGTCTAAAATTTAATTCTGTATCAAATATTATTAGGGTTGCCAAAATCTATTCTGGGCGGTTGTCAAAATGGAGTTAACCAAAAACTATCCTATTACTGGGTTTAATTTTGAATTTCACATAGTTATCGACAGAAAACACTTTGTGTGTCCAAAGCCGGATTAAGGGGGCTAAGGGGGCTGCAGCCCCGGGCCTCCAAATTTCTAGGGGCCTCAAAAAACAAAAAATTTTAAATCGCCAAAGTTGTACATTTCAGATTAAAAATTTTAAAATAAATTTGAAAAAAATTAGAATAAATCGACCAAAATAATTCTTATATGAATGGAAGGTAACTATTTTAACAAACTATGCAACGCCGTCAGTCGCGCCTTCTCATGTAACCAACTAGTAGGTTAGTTTTACTTTTCAAGAGAGTAAACTGCAAACATTCATTAAAACGACTTATCTTTTGCTGATGCAAAATTATTATGATATGAGGAGATACGAGATACGTATTATCAATGTCTTTTTTCTAGGAAATATTCCTTCTTTCTTTTTTAGTAAAGGTATTAAAAAGTAACTAATAAAATACTTATTTAGTTTCGAATACTTCACTGTATGGCAAAGTTTAAATGCACGTTTTTGCCGTTTTTAATTTTTAAACACGAGTTTTGTTATGTTATTAAAAACTTGAAAGCAAAAGATTGATTTTTAAGTTTTTACAATTATTTAATATTTATGATATACCTATGAACTTTTGTTTGATTCATTTATCGAATATCGTTTCATTTTGGGTTGTTAATTAGTGTTAAATAAAGATAGTGTTAATTTGTTAATTATCTAATTATGTCTCAACAACGTCGCTTTCAAAGTGGTGCACAGAAAAGAAAAGTAAGTACCAGTACCTACCTACTTACCTACCTATACTCATGCTTTTATTGTGTTTTAAGGCGTCCAATGCGAAATTGGAAGAATTAAAAAAAATTCCTAAAATATCAACATTTTTTGAAATTGAAGTTGCCACAGACATTGCTAGTACTTCTTCGCCTACCCATGAATGTGAAGTTCGAAGTTTTAACAGTGATCCAGCTATGTGGCCTAAAATAATTGGTGACCACGACATAGACATTTATTTAAACAAAAACGTTGAGTAATTTCAAAATACTGGTGAGCACCAAACTTTTGCAGCTTCTGAGAGACAATACAAAAGACAAAATAGAAAATTTTCTAGAACAATGTTGTATAAAAAATTGGTGAACGGCGAAACTGTATTGCGTCAATGGGTTTTGTACTCCCTAAATAGCGGCAATATTTACTGTTTTGCCTGCAAATTATTTGATTTCAAAAATGTAAATCAGTTTAGTGGGAATGGGTTTTCGGCAGTGGGGAAACTAGGGGGGGGGGGTTGCAAGGTGTGCCAGGCACACCCCAGGCAAGCCGTGACACACCCCAGAAAAACGGAGCACTTCCCCATTTTTCATTGTTATCTTAAATTCCATCTAACAACTTAATTCGTTAAATCTTAAACCATTGCGATAAACAAACGAGTAGTAACAGTGACATAGTGATAAGTACAATTATTAATTATTATTTATTATGTAAGGACATTAGAATATTCGTCATTCAAGCATAAGTTGTATCGGTGAAATAATATTTGTTTAGCTAAGCGGCGCGGCGGCGGTAGACTGCTGACTGTGCTGCTCTTGGAATTATTTTGGTTCATGATACTGATATGCGTTGAGTGTTGATGCATAAACAATAGCATGTATAGTTCCTCTTTCACGATGTAGTAAACCCAGCAAGCATAAAGACGCCGCAAAGATTAGTAGATTAGATTAGTTTACATTCAGTTTACATTAACATTCTAAAAGATAACTTTTTATAAAGGAAGCGAGACTTGAAAAATAGTGTAACATACCGGAAATGGTGACTTATTATTCCGAACAATCTAGATGTATGAATCATAATTACGATGCCTTGGCAGACGCAGATAGCAGCTTACGTAAATTATTAGTCATCGAACTTCTAGAAGATTCGAGAAGGGTTGCTTGTGTCATCGGTACCTATATAAGCAACGCTGCAACGCACGATGAATTCATGGGGTTAGTACTTGGTATAGTTATGATTAATGTTTTATGTAATATTATTATTATTATTATTATTATTATTATGAGCCAAGTGCCAATATAACCTGTGTTCGGTGTTCCATGTTCTGAGTCTTCTGTGCTGACAGCACAGTGCTGTGTGAAATAAAACATCAAAGCAAACAAATATCCACTGCCAAGGCCAACTGCCACAAACAACTAAGGACTAAGGTAATTTTACTTATTTGTATATTTGTTTTAGAGTATTATAAAATGTTAAAATTTTGATGGGTGAAAAAAAAAAAAAGGAAAGATTGCATCACAAGTTTCAGCTAATAATAATAATAGTTTAAAGTTAAAACTGCAAAGGGATTTTGATTTGTACTTTCTTTCACGCCTTTTACTTGTTTCCCCATCAGTGTCCGAGCAGTTAGCTTCGGTGTTTATAAATTTGTTTCTATTTGCGTT
Source organism: Vesta saturnalis (assembly GCA_036346205.1). Lineage (NCBI taxonomy): Eukaryota > Metazoa > Arthropoda > Insecta > Coleoptera > Lampyridae > Vesta > Vesta saturnalis. Next base: position 201,640 of record JARFJB010002372.1, on the reverse strand, counting down.
GCAGATTGCAGATTGTGGGCGGTTTGAACATGAAGAAATTCAAAGACATACGATCGTTTTTTCAAATCTGCCACAAATCAACCCGACAAAGATGAGACAGACAAGGCAAACGTCTACTCCAGTATGTGACTCAACAACAAATATTGAGATAGCTTGTGATTTAACACAATCTTCAACTTCAAATATAGAAAATGTTGGTGGAGGCATACGAGAAGATGTAAATAAAGCCGCTGAAGAAGGGCAAGGTAGCAAAACATCCGATGTTTTTACATCTGCAGAAACAAATCAAAGAGGACGAAATGATCCAGAAGATCAAGATCTGGGAACTCTTGATAGTGGTCCTTCGCAGCCAAGGGGCCCAAGGGTTGTTTTTCCAAAAAGTTCATTTGGAGATAGACGGAGATCGTTCTGCTTTGTCTGCAGACATTTTAGGCATTCTGCAAATATTCGAGATCAAAATGAAAACTTTTCGATTAATGGATTCAGTAATTGGAGGAAACTAAGTGAGTCGCTGAAAAAACATGACACCTCTTTGGCTCACAGTGACTGTATGCAAAGGTTTGTAGACTACAAGCATTCCTTGAAGGCCGGAGATGTTCATAAGAAGCTAACCATACAACATGAAGAAATGATAATACCGAACCGATATTATATGATAAAATTAATCGACATGATTTTATACTTGACAAGTCAAGGGCTGCCACTCCGAGGACACCGAAAAGACGCAACATCTACTAACCGAGGAAATTTTCTGGAGTTGGGTGAACTTATGGCAAAACATAACACGAATTTTTCGATGCATCTAGACAGACATATCAGTTATTGCAGTTCCAAATACAAAATGAAATAATAAGCATCGCATCTCAACTTGTTATTGAACAGATTGTAGAAGAAGTGCGGCAATGTGGTTTTTTTTCGATAATGGTTGATGAAGCTAGGTGCTACAAACAAGAACAATTGTCCGTGGCAATCAGATATACCGTAGGCTTGGAAGTTGAAGAACGTTTTCTTGGTTTCGTAGATTGTTCTTCTTCTAGAGATGCCGAGAGTTTAAAAATACTTATTAAAAAGTATCTAAGTAAATGCAGTTTGTTGAATAACGCCATATTAATTGGCCAATCTTATGATGGAGCCAGTGTTATGTCTGGGAAACACCAAGGACTGCAAGCCAAAATAAGGGAGGATCATCCACAAGCCATTTACTTTCATTGCTTGCACACAGGATGAACTTGATAATTGTCGACAGTTGTGCTAAGGTGTCTACTGCAGCTGCATTTTTCAACACTCTGGAGGCAATATACGTCCACTTTTCTCAACCCGTCATCACTCATCTCATAACGCCCGTGATGCTCTAGGTATAAAGTCGGGGCGAAATGGGAAGCCTTAGCAGTACCAGGTGGAGTTGTCGACATGAAAATTGCAAATCCCTTTTGAAAAATTTCCAAGCAATTCGAAATGCTCTGGATGAGGAAATTGAACAAGGGCGAGACAAAAATTCTGTAGAATCACTTGGAATACAGGCATCAATGATAAAGCCATAATTTATCGTTTGTTTGTTCGTCTTCCATTCAGTGTTAATGGTCGCAAATGTACTGAGTAAATATTTTCAGAGAAAAGATGCCACACTAGGTCAGGCTAGTGATATCCTAGATAGCACTATAAGTAGCTTTGAAGAGAAGAGGAACAAATTTGAGGACCCGTGGAGTGAAATAGAAAAATTCTCGGGAGAACAAGACATTTGTTTGGAGCCTTTAAGGATTTCAAAAAAAAGGAAGCAACCACAAAGGCTTAATGAATATCTATCTGACTCAACCCTGGGTAAATCGTCTCTGATCGACATACCTGCAGGAACTACAGCTCCCGAATACTGGAAAGTCAACATTTACTACCAAGTCATGGACAACGTGATTGGCAATATGAGAAAACGATTTGAAAATCTTCCCCTTGCAAGATCGATTGATTCCTTTGTGAAGCTAGATTTGGATTAAGCATTTAAGTTCGTGGCCAATTATCAGAGGGTCTTCAATATCGAAATCTCAACACTTCAAGCTGAAGTTTTAGTGATACGAAATTTATTCAAAAATAAAAATCTTGAAATCACGTTGGAAAATCTAAAAGGTCAAGTGAAGGGGGATCTGACTCCAAATCTTTACAAATTACTACAAATTGCTGTAAGCCTTCCAATCAGTTCAGCTGGTTGCGAAAGAAGTTTCTCCGCTATGAGGAGGATAAACACATGGCTGAGAACCACAATGGTACAAGATATATTTTCAAATTTATCACTTCTCTGTATCGAAGATGCTTTAGTTAAGCAGAAATTGTCGGCTGAACAAGTTCTCTCTGTTTTTATAAAAACAGATAGAAAACTAAATTTTTATTCATACTTATATGTTATATTTCCTAAATAAAATGTGAAAACAAGAAAGTCTTTTACATAAGTAGGTATATGACAAACCATGATGATGAAAACCAAAACTGTTTAAAATTGAGAGTGAAAACAAGATTGACGTAGTTTTCATGCGCATGCATCTATAAAAAAGTGGTGTGTACGCCCCAACAAAATTTTTATACGCACCCCTCCCCAAAAAGAGCCCGTGGGGCCTGCCCCCCCCCCCCAGAAAAATTTTGTAGTTTCGCCACTGGTTTTCGGATTGGAAGAAAACGGTAGAAAAAAATTGAATTCCATGAAAACAGACCATCATAGAATCTGTATGAACACGCTGTTAATTAGAAATGCCAAATCTCAACGCATTGATGCAGCCATTGAAAATGCATTTAACAAAGAAACCTGCTATTGGACTGAGGTCTTCAAGAGAATAATAGCCGTTATAAAATTTTTAGCTTCTAGAGGTATGCCATTTCGAGGAGATAACGATGTTTTCGGATCGCCATCCAACGGTCTTTATTTGGGGACACTCGAAGTTATATCAGAATTCGATCCTTTCCTTCGAACTCACATTGAAAATAATGGAAATAAAGGAAAGGGAAATGTTTCATATTTGTCTAAGACAATTTGTGAAGAGTTTATCGAACTTATGGGCAAGAGAGTGCTTAATCAAATTGTTGAAGATATTAATAGTGCTAAATACTTCTCCGTAATAGTTGATTCGACCCTGATATCACCCAGTTGTTGATAATCATTCGGTATTGTTCGAATAATGGAGAAGTTCACGAAAGATTTCTTGGTTTTGTACCTATGTTTAGCCATACTGGTCAATCGATAGCCAATATAGTTATAAGTTTTTTGGAAGAAAATAAGGTGGAATTAAAATTTTGTCGTGGGCAATCGTACGATAACGCCAGTAACATGTCAGGAAAGTACAATGTGCTTCAAGCAATTATCCAAAACAAAGTGAAAAATGCATTTTATGTACCGTGTTTTGCACATTCATTAAATTTAGTGGGCGAATGTGCTGCTGATATATGCATGGAAGCTACAAAGTTTTTTATATTTTTACAAAAGCTGTATGTCTTTTTTTCAATCTCCACACATCGCTGGAGTATATTATTTTAAAAACTAGACAAATGTAAAATCCTTAAGCTCTACTCGCTGGAATCGCCGAGAAGATGCTGCAAAAGCATTATTGTGTAGTTATAAGGAAATTTTTGAAGCTCTAAAAGACCTCAGCGATGATGTTGAAGAGAAAAAAGATACTCGTGTAGAAGCATTGGGACTTCGCAATCAAATGACAAAAATGGAAACATTAGTAATGACTACAGTATGGAACAGTATATTAAAATCCTTTGGAGAAGTTTCAAAAACTCTACAAAAGCCTGACCTAGACCTATTACTAGGGTCAAAATTTTAGAAACTTTATTAACTGCCGTTGACTCTTACAGAAACATGTTCGATAAATTTGAGGAAGATTCCAAAGATTTACTTTCTTCAGACGAATGTAATTACGAATATTCTGGAAAAAGAAACAATAAATCAAAACAATTTCATGATGGAAAAAGTGATAAAGACTCTTTCAAATTTGATACTTTCTATGTTATTATAGATACTCTGGTAAACGAGATAAAAAAACGACAGGAAGCATACTCACACTTAGCAAAACTATTTTCACCGATTGGCAATTTATTAAATCTTTCAAAGAACGAAATTAAAGAATTTTCAAGAGCACTAATTGAAACCTACCAAACTGATATTAATTCAGATTTAACTGACGAGCTTGAATTTTTTTGTGATTTGTTAAAAACCTATAACTTTCAGTCAACTAATCCCCTGGATACTTATAAATTCATAAGAGAAAAAAAATTGCTGGACTCTTTTCCGAACATTTACATTATTTTAAAAATCTATTTATGCATACCTATCGCTAACTGTGAATCAGAAAGATCATTTTCAAAATTATCGTTTATTAAAAATAGATTGAGAAGTAGTGTTACTCAAACGCGTTTAACTTCGCTAACTTTAATGAGCATTGAAAGTGATCTTGTAAAGAACCAGCGTCCTGTACATATGTGTTTTAGAATAAATTAGGTGCGGACCATCCTGTATGTAAGATTTCATAAGTTTACGCGATATTGCACAACAAATAATTTATTCATCACCGCTGACGTGTATTTCTAAGAAACCGTAAGTTTCTGCACGTCAGAACGATTTTAACCAATCGCATAACGGCCTCCCCCGCACGGTAGCCGCGAAACCGCCCACAGATGCACAAACAAATTTTGATGATATAATTAATGAATTTGTTAAACGTAAAGTTAGAAAAAAATGTTTCTAAAGTAAACTGTAATAAACTATGTAGAATACTAATTATTATCCTTTCAATAAAAAATTTAAGTTTGATCTAAGCGCGGTTGACCGTGAAAAATCATGTTTTGTTAAAACATGAAAGGGTCCTCAAAAAAAATTAGACCCGGGCCTCACATATTCTTAATCCGGCTCTGTGTGTGTCATAGCAACAAAGATGACAAATAATAAACAGTATCTATTGTACGTTTTCTATCTTTTGAGAGCTTCAGCAAATTGTTAATATTAATTTATTTTTAAAAAACTTTTAGTACAAAATGGAAGAATGCTCAAATGCTGATATTTTTAATTTCTTTTATATTATAGGAGAATGCTGCAAAATTTCTGCAAAACGCGCGTTTAATGAACGAAATGCCTACATGCAGTCGATGAACAAGACAAAAATCAAGCGAACTGAGTCCAACTTTTTTCGTTTCGGGAAAGTTAAAGCTAACAAGAATGTTCTAAAAGCGGTAAGGAATGACGAAGAAAATATAACAAATACACTGGCTTATTTCCACGCATTACCACAAAGCTCAACACCATATGCAGAAATGGATTTTGGAATATCTGCTTCATCTGTCAGACGAAGTTTAAAAAAGCATTATATGCCTCCTTACTCGTTCCAAAACGTACAAGCCTTTAGATCCTGTGATGACGTCTGCCGAATAGAATTGTACAAATCCTTTAAGCTCTATAGGTATACTTCTACACTCATGGCTACAAATTTTGCTACTTAACAGTTTGGGTAATAAATAGAAGATTTGGTGCCTTATGCTCAGTCATAGATTAAAGTGGGCCAGGTTCACAAAATTATCGATTTGCCTTATTAACCAAAAAATATTTACATGTACCTAGATATGTTCGCTTTAAAATCGGTGTTGCTTCTTCCTGAAACTAATTGTTAAATATTCGGGCACCAACCTGCTTTTAAATATGGAATAAACTAGTAAATCATTATACAATAAAGTTAAAATAAAATTTCTACCATAACAAATTTTATTACAAAGCCTATATTTAATTATAAACTGAAATATCTTAATGCTAATGTTAGTAATGTTATAACCTAATGAATAATTAATGTTATTATGAGTAATTAATGAAATCAGAATACTTTATTCTTGGTCACACTGTAGATAACGAAATACACGCTTGCTGTGTCAACGTTTTGGAAAATTGTTGCGTAATATTACTTCAGGTTGAAATAAATCTGGATTTGTATGCTTAATAATTCCAAAATGAATAAATTCCACTCTTGATTAATCGTACTAATACCGTAACTTAGATTAACAGTAAAATATTTAATTGCGTAGATGTGTTTAAACGTATAAAGGTGAAGTTAAAGTAAAAAATAAAACGTAAATGTGTAAGTAAAAATAAAAGTTTCTGAAAAAAAGCAAACGTCTCAAACCTTATGTAATAGTTTAAAGTAACTTACCATACAAATCGTATAGCACTTTTTTTTAATTTAACAAGCAATATTGCTACATCCACGACGCTAAGGTGGTCTATGGCGCATGAACATGCCTAGATTGAATGTCCAAACGAAATGCTTACGAGTTCTAATTAAAAATAATTAAATGCATGTTTTATGCAGCTAGATATGCAACACACGCTGCACGTAATTTACGTGAATTGCCTACAAAGAGGTGTATTATTTACAACACGTTCGAAGTTTGCTATAGAGTTTTATGGGTTTATGTTTATTAAAAATTCAAGAAGTCGATCAGTTCTCTTTTAGCATATTTTGGACAGATGAAGCAGAACTTTCTAGAGAAGGAATAATAAATAGAAGAAACAAACACTACTGGGCAAAAGGAGATCCTCTCGCTATACGATATGCGCATTTTAGATATGTTTGGTTTTAATGTTTCCGTAGTACTTTTGAACAATCAGACGCGAAACTGTATTTATGAAGAAAACTTGAACAGCGCGAAACATGTGGAAATTCTACGAGGAAGTGTGAATCCATTCATCGAGAGCCAAATTTTTTTTTTATTATTAAACTAAGTTCCTAAATGAACAATTATTTGTTTAATTTAATTTAATATTATTTAACTTTCATTTATTATTATTACTTACACAAAATAATTGAGTCAATTTACTTGGTGTTCTCAAGAAAATCTTAATTATCTTTGAAACCGTCCAGAATAAGTCCTGGCAACCTTAATAACATTTGATACAAAATTAAACTTCAGACCAGTAGGCTTATGTCGTACCGATTCCGAAATTCGCAGCGGTTAGTGCACAATACCGATTTTCTAAATAACTCCGAAACGAATTAAAATTTAGCGGGAATTCCTGAAAAAGACAAAAATTGGAAGGTTCTATTTAAAATAAAAAAAGTTGGTAGCTACTTCTGGTATAACCGGAAGTGGCGCCATGCTGAAAATATTTTACTTGCATTTCAAACGGTCGACTTGTTAGTGTTAGTAAAATTTGATTATGGTACGATAATGGAAAGTTGAAAATTTTCTAATGAACAGTTTGCATGGCCAACCCTGTATAAACATAACAGTCCTACAATCATAAGCACTTGATTGTCTGTTGATTGGAAAATGCGTGGTATCACAATTTCATAACGAATTTTTGGTTCTACATATCTTTTTAGTTTTTTCTGTTAGTATGCTTAATTGTTAGTAAATTACTCTTATTAATGCTTATTATTACGTCTTATTCCTGCAGACTATTCAGGAGTGCGACTCCTCTTTCGTCCAGGGTCATCTGTATAGTGACATTAGATTGTTTTCTGTATTATATTGAGTGTGGTATGTGCGCGCGTGTGTGTGTGTGTGTGTGTGTGTGCGTGCGTGCGTGCGTGCGTGCGTGCGTGCGTGCGTGCGTGTGTGTGTGTATGTGTGTGCGTGCGTACGTACGTACGTACGTGCATGCGTGTGTGTGCGTGCGTGCGTGCGTTAGTGCGTGTGTATGTGGCTGGGTGGTTGGTTGGAGTGTCTGTGTGTGGGGGGGATTTGATCATTCGCGCTAGCCGTCGTCGTTTTTATCTTAAGGGATAAGGAATATCATCCAGGACGTTTTGGAACTTTCCAGGGAGGACTTCGATGTTCTGTGTGAGAATAGCTAGTGGGAGCTTATATTTGGTTTTATGTTTTTTTCTGTGAGATATTTGCTATCCGATATGTCTAAGGGAAGTGTTTGGGGTACGGAAGATGCTTTTAGTGGCTTATGTGTCGCCGAATATCCGACAATATGTGTAATTTGTTTGCAGTGTTTTGAGTCGTTTGTGACAGGTGTATTATTGGAGAGTTGTATGGTGTTGGGTGTTCTGTAGTGTAATCGGTGTGTTCTCCGCAGGACTCGGCATTCACATGTGGCTATGGATTTTAGCTGTTTGAGTTTTGGGGTAGCGTATAAAAGAGCTCAGAAGTCTATAACAGAACGTATGTAGGTCTTATTGGTGTATTGTAGGCTTCGGGATGGCAATGTCCTACGTGACCGAGGAGGTTGGATCGGTTTCGTACTTTGTTTAGTGTCTTGTTTAAGTCGGTGTTCCAGGGTTTTTGGTAAATGTTATTTCTAGGTCTAGAAATGGTAATCTTACCCCTTGCAGGAAAATGGTTACGTCATCTTTAGAGAATAGCTGTGTTTGGTATAGACGGACTGTCGAAATAGGATGACTTGTGTCTTGGTCGGGTTTGCGGCAACTCTGCATTGGATGCCTCAATTGGAGTAGTCCCATAATGTGGTGGAAGTTATATTAACGGCCCTTTTAGTAGACCGATTGGCAGCTGCCTAGAAGGCAGTGTCGTCAGCGAATTGTGCAGGGATACTACAAAAGTTCACACGCGAGCAATGTTGAGTGCAAAGGTACGGTAGAGTATTAGGGTCAAGGCAGACCCTGGGGTATGCCTGCTTGTCGGACAAACTTTAAGAGTGGGCTGAGCCTACTCGGTACCATTCTACCTGTTAAATACGGTGACAGGATCTTCGTATGGTCGGAGAGAATACCTAAGATTTGGATTTTGGTAATTACACCTGCATGCCAGACTTTGTCAAGAGCTTGCGAGGTTACAATGGCGATGGTTGTTGGCCTTTCTGTAAAAAGTTTTAGTAGTAGGTCTTGACATGTTATGTTTATTTGAAAGCCAAACTGGTTGTCAGGTAGTCGGTTATTGGATTTTAGGTAATCTCTCAATTTTTGAGCTAGGTTCTGCTCAAAGTATTTTCCTAAGCAGATGAGGAGGGGGATGGGCAGTAGAATGAGGGCTTTGTCAAGTCAGAGAAGTTTTTAAGGAGCATGACGATCAAAGCAGATTTCCACGTCGTCTTTGAAGTGGCTGAGGGTTTCAATGAGAGTAATTGGGCAATAAAACTGGCCATTTTCGCATAGTATTATTTCGGACGATTCGGAATTTCGGTGTATTTGTTGTTTTCACTCCGAATTAGGGCATTAGGTCGATTACAGTTGGTTTTAACAACGAGGTCCTTTAACCTCAGGAATTGACAATATACTCGCCTCTTCGCTTCGATCAAAGTAACAATGTTTTGTGGGTGAGGTTTATGGGCGATACCCGCTTCCGTGGTAACGGAAGTTAAGTTGATTAATCGCTTTATCGACATCGTGGAGAGTGCAAATTTCGTACGCCTGAAGATTATTGGAGATGTATTCACTGAATGCATACCAAATGGCGTTTCGAAAACCTTTTCGAATGGTGTGTGTTAGAGGAGGAGGTGTAACGGCACCAAGAGGTACTTTAACAAGAGTAGGAAGGTGGTCTGAGGTAACGGTTTCACCCAGGTGACGGCCACTGCTCATATGTTGAATTAGTGACAGGATGCATATAATGTGATCAACTATAGAGGCACTGTGACGGCTAATAAGGGTGGAATCCGTATTCCTTATACGGAACAATAGTAAGGTGGGAGTACTGTGGGAAAGGTAGATACCGTTTCTATTAAATGTGAAATCTCCAAATTTGGTATGGCGGGCACTAAATTCTCCTAGAAGTATTGCATTAGGCAACCATAAGATGTAATCCAGCATGTCACTGGAAATGTCTTCTTCGGGGGGATTGCAATAACTAAAAAAGATAGCGGGAAGGGGAAAGTGCACCGTTGCAGCAATACATTCGGGATGTCGCAGGTGCGGTGGAACAAGTTAAGGATGGTAAGAAATAAAAGACTGTGCCTCGCGAACTACTATTGTCTGCTCCTGTTTGGTTTTGGCCCTCTGCCGACTTTGCGGCTTGCGGGCCTGTGGTTGTTGGTTTGTTTTGTGTGGTTTGTGTTTGTTTTTTGGGCCCTGGGTGCGGTTTGTTTTGGTTCTTTTTGCGGTTTGCCGTTTTTGCGTGGGGCGTGGGCGTGTGGGGGCTTTGCGTGGGTTTTGGGTGCGTGCGTTTGTGTCTTTGGTCTGGGGTTTGGTTTGTCTGGTTTTGTGTTTTTGGCGTTGTTTGTTTTGTTGTTGTGTCTTGTTGGGCTTGTGTCTTGGTTGTTCGGGTCCTTTTCCTGGTTGTTCTGTGTGTGTGTTGTTTTGTGGGTGGGTTGTGTGGTGTTGTGTGGGGTTGTTGTTTGTTTTGTGTTTGTGTGGTTTTGGTGTTTTGTGTTGGGTTTTTTTGTGGTGTGTGTTGGGGGGGTGTGGGGGTCTTTGGGTGGGTGTCTGGGTGGTTTCCCGGTGGGTGTTGTTTTGTGTGGGTGGTTGTGTTTGGGTGCGGTTGGTGGTCCGTTTTTCGGTGTGGTGTCTGTGGGGTCCGTTTTTGGGTGCTCCTTTGGCGGCGGCCTTTCCCTGGGTTTGCGCGTGTTCCGCTGCCTGGGCTTCCTTGCCGTTGGGGGGGCGTGCCCGTCGCTCCTTGCGGTGTGCGGTGCGGTCTTTGGGGTGCGACTGGCCTCGCGCTCTTTGGGTCTGCCTTTTCCTCCCCTTCTGCGCGTCTGCGCGTTGCGTTGGTCTGCGCGTCTCCTCCTCGCATCCCGTCTGGCTCCCTTCGCGCGATTGGCGCGTCGCATCGCGTCTGCGCATCTGCGCGTCTGCGCGTCTTGCGCGTCTGGGTTTCTGGGTTGCGCGTCTGCGCGTCCGCGTCTGCGGTCTGCGCGTCTGCGCGTCTTGCGCGTCTGCGCGGTCTGCGCGTCTGCGCGGTCTGCGCATCTGCGCTCCGCGTTGCGCGTCTGCGCGTCTGCGCTCTCGCGTCTGCGCGTCTGCGCGTCTGGTCTGCGCGTCTGCGCGTCTGCGCGTCCGCTTGCGGTCTGCGCGTCTGCGGGTCTGCGCGTCTGCGTCCGCGTCTGCGCGTCTGCGCTGCGCGTCTGCGCGTCTGCGCGCTCGCGTCGCGCGTCTGCGCTCTGGGTCTGCGTCTGCCTCTGGCGTCTGGCGCGTCTGTCTGGGGTGGTGGGTTGGGTTGGGTTGTGGGCGTTGGGTCTGGCTTGCGGCTGTGCGGTCGTGTGCGTTGTGTGTGTGTGGTGGTGTGTGTGTTTTGTGTGTTGTGTGTTGTGTGTTGGGCTGTGCTGTTCGTGTCGTGTGCTGTGGTCGTGTGCGTGTGCGTGTGCGTGTGCTGTGGTGTTGTGTGTTGTGTGTCTGTGTCTGTGTGTCTGTGTGTCTGTGTGTTGTGTGTGTGTGTGTGTGTTGTGTGTTGTGTGTGTTGTGTTGTGTGTTGTGTGTTTGTGTGTGTGTTGTGTGTTGTGTGTGTTGTGTGTTGTGTGTCTGTGTTGTGTGTGTGTGTGTGTGTGTGTGTGTGTGTGTGTGTGTGTGTGTGTGTGTGTGTGTGTGTGTGTGTGTGTGTGTGTGTGTGTGTGTGGGTGTGTGTGTGTGTGTGTGTGTGTGTGTGTGTGTGTGGTGGGTGGTGGTGTGGTGGTGTGTGTGTGTTGTGTGTTGTGTGTGTGTGTGTGTGTGTGTGTGTGTGTGTGTGTGTGTGTGTGTGTGTGTGTTGTTTGTGTGTGTGGTTTGGTTTGTTGGTTTGTTGTTTGGTTTGTTGTGTGTTTTGTTTTTTGTTGGGTGTTTTAATGTGAGATACTGTGGTAGCTTCCGGTTGGTTGTTGTTAATATTTTTTTTTGAATACTTGCCGATGCACTGCCGTTAATGCCAAATATAAGCCTGGTGATTCTTTTCTGTGAAATAAAAACCCTTTGAATATATCTTCCCGCCACCATATTATAATATTGTTGTTTTTGCATAATAAAACGTTTAAAGAGTTGCAATGTCTAATATTCATTTCAAAGTTGTTAGTAAATAATCACATTTATTTAATTTATTACAGACGTAGCTGATATGGGTATCCCAAGAGAGTCCACTATCGCAAGTAGTTCCTAGGACCGTTGATGACAAGAAATAATCTTATCAAAAGAAGATGTATCGAAAGATCGTTTTCTCCGCATATTTGGCGCTCGATATTAACTGTTTTTGCTGTAGTCAACTTTATCTATGGGAGTATTTTTTGTAGCATCAGATATGATCATGCACGTATCGTCAGCATATACGACCAGTTTACCATGTGGTATAAAATTAGAGAGATCATTAATATATAAGAGAAAGATAAGTGGTCCCAACACGCTACCTTGTGGAGTTTCTGAATCGATGCTGGCAATTCGCTACCAGTTTAAATTTTTTGAAATATGCTACCAATACGCTTAGCTACGGCCTTTTCGATTATTTTCGAAAATATGCTCAAAACGGCGATCGGACGATAATTTTAAACATTTTTGGGGCCACCCTTCGTATCCAGTAATGTTACGGAAGCTGATTTTAAGGTTGATGGAAATTGACCCTCTTTCATTGACACATTTAAGGAGCTATTGATTCTTCACAATATTTTATTGTACGGACCGGAACTCCATCGAAACCAGTAGATTTTTTATTTGGTATATTGTTTATTAACTCAATGGCTTCGCAACTAGTAAAAAACACGGTTTGGGTTACCGGTTCATCACTCGTACATTCCTTTTCGAAAAGCGTTCTCTGCAATCTAAAAGTGACAATCCGTTGATGTATCTATATGTATGAAATTGATAATACATTAACGTTTTCCTTAACCTCGAAGGAAGCGACGTTCAATTCAAGAGTTTGACAATGATGGACAGATATGCCCGAATCAAAATTATTTGTTTTTATAGTGTTAGGTACATTTGTGATAACATAGTCTATTGAAGAACTGCTGGTGTAACTAACGTTAGTGAAAACCCTACTGTATAATCAGATATTAGCCATGACAGTCCGAATGAATGAGTTATGTCGAAAAGTTTCTTAGTTTGTGTTGTCGCTAAGTTGTTTTATATTTAGATCGCCAGTAATGATTATGCGCTTAAATTCTTAAGAAGCTGCATGTAAAAGTTTCTCAAATAAAACAAGAAATGTGTGAATTTTTTCTGTATAAGAAGAGCGTGGTCTGTAATGGGGAAAGTGTCCTAAAACGGAGTAGCGTTTAAAATGGCATGGATCAATTATTTTGTTAAGTATGACACCTACCTACTTGAGAATAGCGTAAAGTGCAGTACAAAATGCGTGCTTCAAAATGACTCACTAGAAAAGGTTTGCCTCCATGCTAAAAAACAACCTAGTAAAATGGAAGTTCATGGCTGACCTGCATACAGATCTAAATTTCTGGCGTTTTTGGTGCTAATACGTCAGGTCAAAACAGAGTGCTTATAGTCCAAAGTGCATGCTGCATTGAGAGCTTCAAATTTTTATCAATACTTATACTTTTGCCAAAACTGAGGTAAGAAAACCATATTTCATCAGTGCAGATAAAATGGCATAGCAACTGCGCGGGTAAAATGGCATACCTATGCCATTTTACCCACCTGATGGTTGGAAATTATAAAAGGAAGACGGAATGACAATCCTGGGTTGCAATGGATAATGCTGTCACTGCAGTGTGGAGTGGCGAAATGGGTTGGTTAAAGCCAGCACGAGCATTTAGCGTTCCACAAACAATATTAAGAAGGCGCGCTAATGACGTAAACAAGAGAGCTAAAGGCAGTACTGGGGTTCTAGGTCGATTTGCAACAACATTTGATGAAGCATTTGAAGAACAACTTGTTAACCACATAGTTTTACTGGAATGGCGATTGTTTGGTTTTACAACCACAGAAATAAACAAACTTGCTTTTCAATTTGCCATTAAAAATGGTATTCCCGACAGATTTAACGACGGAAGTGCTGACAGGGAGTGGCCACGGGGATTTAGAAAGAGGCACCCACAGATATCCTTACGTCAGCCCGAACCGGTTTCTCCTGCAATGTCCATGACGGTTAATAGGCCAATAATTGAAAATTTTTTTGATGCATTGGAATCAATTTTAAAGCAGGAATTAATCGACCCTTACCGAATTTACAACGTAGAAGAAAGTGGTTTATCTATTGTTCAAAAACCTCCGAAAATATTGGCTGGAACAGGAAGAAAGTAGGTAGTAGTCGTAACAACTGGTGAAAGAAGTCAACATATTCCATGTTTATGTTG
>JARFJB010002372.1:115000-182500 GCA_036346205.1 Vesta saturnalis | reverse complement strand
TAATCCTGCGAAAACCTTTAACGAATTACGCCAAATTAGCATTCTAGCAACTCTTTCTAAAGTTATAGAGAGTAGTGTATTATTAACTAATAAATCACATTAATAACAAAATAGCTTGTTGCTTTTTGCAAGGACATAGCACGGTTACGACTCTTTGAGACTTGGTAGCCATTGACGAGTCAAAAGTTTCTTGCCTAGTTTCAATAAATTTTTCCGAGGCCTTTGACAGCATATTGACCATACCTTGGTTTTTGCTAAACTTAGATTCTACGGTCTTATATGATGTGCAATGATTTGTCACTTATTTTACTGATAGGTACCAAACTCTAAAGTTTCATTACTCAACTCAAGTCATTATAGTTTCAGGCCCTCTTCTAATTACAAAAGGTGTTGCACAAGGGCCAATACTCGGCCCTATCTTATTCAATTCACATATGTGTGATTTTCTCAATTCTTTAAGGAACCTCTCTGTCAATCTTTTACTGACAACAAACTGTATTTTAAGAATTTATACTAATTCAGCCTTAAATGCGGTACAATATATAGATGAAGACTTGTTTAATTATGTTAAATGGGCCAAAGATAATACACTTATGCTTAATTCTTTCAAATCTTGCATAATACTGACTGGCAGTTGCAAAAAGATAGATACAGTTCAATGTCTCTTTTTAAATTCTATTGTGTTAGATAATGAAGCCTTGGCACTTAAAAGTGAGTGTAAAAGTCTAGTCCTATATTAGTAACGTTATACAGAAAGCATATGGTAGATTAAGGTTTCTATATAAGTTAAATTCATATTGTCTAAACTTATAAAATTAAAACTTATTGAGTCATTAACATGCCTTATTTTGATTATGCTGATGTGGTAGGTATACGGTCTTGGTCTTTCACAAAGCAACTGCTATAGAGTTAAAAAAGTAGCTACAAAATGCATGTGCAAGGGTATGTATAGAATAATCTAAAAAATGGTGAACCACTATACTTTAAGATCCAAACTTCGTTTTCGTGCTGAGTATCATAACTGGGGTGTCAGAAAGCAATATACACCACACATACCTTTGCATCAAAATTCTATTTACTCAGGATCTTTCGCTTAACTTGCTGCTGTTGCGTATAACTCATTGCCAAATATTAGCCATACAAAAATTTTAAATGAAACAAAGATTACTACTTATTTGCAGCTTTTTAATTAACTCTTGAACAAGTCATATATGTGATTCAAGATTAACTTATGTTTACCAGATGCACTCTGTGGTTGTAGTTTTACCTCTCACTAATTTCTACTTGTATCATCGCAATATAAATAGTCAGGGTTGGGATTTGAAGCAGTGTTTGGGTTGGCCGATCCCTGCCATCAATAAAGACGATTTTATACTTAATTATTAGTATAGAGAACATGATTGTGGTCATGCTGATAAATCCTTGTATTTGACAAATGAAAAGTATTTCATAGATTCTGTCCAATGCAATACTTGCTTATCTAATCTGGGCCCGGTACTTATACAAAATTATTTCACCGTCGAAAAATTTTGGATAAATATTGTAAGTAATTCTGTTCACAATCAAAAATTGCTTGGGTTAAAAAATCATTATTGTTTTTAGATTGATTCGCGATTATCACAAAGTTTTAAATCAGTAATAATTTATACAATATGAAAAACTTTATTTCCCCAACAATTAATATTCAAATTATTACAATATTCTTTTAACATTATTTTAATTACAATTAGTCTTACTTAAAGGCACTAGTTAAAATTCCGAATTCTATAGTAAAAATTAAATTTGATATTGTTTGACCTTTGGTACACATTAAAATATATTTATTTTATTTACCTTAAAATTAACAAAATATATTAATAAAATCTTAATCTGCAGGTACAAAGCTTCGAATTAGTATTCAAAAACTTGTTTCATAACATCTTAACTTAAATCCCCATTATAACTAATATATTAAATCCATGAACACATCAAATATTTACCGATAATTAAAAACAAAAAAACAATAATAAAATTCTTAAAAACTGTAACAAATAAAAATAACAAACAATTATGGAGCAGCATGAGATTTTTCATGTACATTACGTTGGTCCTTTCTACGAAACTTTCTATTACAGATTGAGCAATCAAAATTTTTTTCTTCGGCATGAGTCGCAAGATGACGTGCCCATTGTGGTTTAATTGTAGGCTTAAAGCATATGGTGCATTGATTCATATCGGATTGTTTAAATAAAGCATCATAATGAATCAAGTCTTCAGTAGATACGTAAATTTTCGGATGCTTCTCCTTTTTGTGTTCATGCATAGCCGTTTTACTGCTAAATACTTCACCACATTCAATACACGTCTTTGGAAACATAAGGGATAACTGCTTAACATCACCTGGTAATGGTGCTGAATCAAGTTCCAAATGAATTGGTTCATTTTTTATATTCGGGTATGGTTTTAATGGTTTTTGAAGTTTTCGCAGTTGACGTACATGAGTCAATGATGTATTTCCGAAACTTTTTCTAGCTTTCGGTTTCGGTACATCTTCTATAGGTTGTGGTCCATCTTCCTTGAAATTACATCCTTGCATATGCTTTATTTGATCCTGTTTATAAGCGAAAGCTAAGCAACAAAATTTACATGGAAAAAATTTACTACCATCATTTGCGTACACAATTTCTGGTATTGGTGTTGAATTCGTTTTTGAAATATTGTTATTTATCACATTTAGAAGACTTTCAGTAGGTTTATAGGTTAATTGAGATACGTTGCAGTTTTGGTCGGACATTTTAAACTTAATCAGAAAAATTATATATTGCACAAAAAATATTAAAGCACAACAAATTAAAAATTAAATAAAAACTAAATTTCTTCCAAATTAATTAAATAATTAGAAAAAACTGAAAGTTGTAAACATTGTTGGTGATTTTAGGTGTATGAAAATACCACCTAAAAAAGAAACTGATTAATTTTCCCCTAAGAAGTTACTAAACTAAAGTTCCTTTTACAATTACGTTGTTTATAAAATCAAATTTACACAACATACAGATGCATTAAGGGGCTTCAGCCCTGAAACTAGTGAAAATCTGTAATAATGGAAATATCAACCTAATTTTTTTACACTCTAACGTTACATTCATTAGATAAAAATAAGTCTTTTAAAGTTCTGGAAATTTTTTTGCGTAGGTAATAACTTCTTATATACAGGGTGTACAAATAGTATTGCACCAAATGGGATTATGTAGAAACGGTTTAACATTTAGATTTGACATTTGGTGGGGTTAAACCATCCACAAATACCCATCATTCGATATGAGTTTCGTTTGTTTTGTGCAACTGGTGTTTGTCAGAGGCACCCATCTTGAATTTCTTTTTTAATTGCAACCTAGGTTTAGTTTGGTGGCATTTGACAGGTAATTGATTTAGAAATACAGTATATCACAAGCTTATTTATTCTATAATAACGAAGAAAATTAAAAAGCCAAATTAACTTTGTAGAGGGAACGTTTTCTGGGCAAAGGGCTGTAAATAAATACAACTTATACAACCATTTAATTTAAACGTAGTATTTCTGTATTCTCTACTGATTGTTATCAATTTTAGCAGTTTCTAATACTCTTTATCACTTTTCTAATTCGAACTGATAGTAAATACTACAATACTATATACCATAAGCTTGTTTTTCTCATGTACAGTCGCTTGTAATATACGGTTTGGTTTCTGTGAAAATAAGTGTATATTTATTTATTTATTTATTTAATGGGCCAATAACATTAGATGAATTAGAAACTCGAATTAGAATTGCGATCACAAACATTCCTCCGGCATATCTGCAGAATGCATTGGGTGCTTTTGTTCATAGACTTAGATATTGTCAAGAAGTGAATGGACAACAATTTGAGCAGCTATTGTGATTTTCATCAATTAAGTAACTCAATTTTATTGTTCTATTCTTTTGTTTTATTCACTTGAACTATTTGTTTAATAATTTAATTTTCTTCGTTATTTTAAAATAAACAAGCTTATGGTATACCGTACTGTATTTCTAAATCAATTACCCACCAAATGACACCAAACTCAACCTAGTTTGCCATTTAAAAAATTCAAGATGGCTGCCTCTGACAAACACCTGTCGCACAAAACAAATAAAACTCATATCATAATATGGATATTTATGTATTATTTGACAACACCAAAGGTCAAATCTAAATGCAAACCGTTTTACATAATCCCATATGGTGCGATACTATTTGACACTCTGTATATATATATATATATATATATATATATATATATATATATATATATATATATATATATATATATTCTATTTAGATTTCCACAAGTATTCATGTTTAAATAAGACAATTTTTCTTTAAAACTTGTGTAAATAAACGTAAAAATTAATTCAACGTTTCGGGAACGTCCTTTGTTCCCTTTGTCAAGAATTTATTTGACAATTACAGAAATTGAAATAAGGTAACTATTTTTAACAAGTACAAAATATGAAACAAGGTAACTAATTTAATTTTAATCTGGACGAGTGTGTTTGACTTCGGGTAGTTGGTCTAGTATGTGACGTAGAAGGTGCAGAAGTGGGGACGCCAGGAATAGTTGCAGCATAAGTGTTTGAAATTTCTGGAAGATTTGGCGTTGGTTGAAATGTAGAATCAACTTGTTTAATGATATTCTTCCAAATTTGTGGCATTCTATCCTACATCAAAAACTCTTATGATTTTCTACACAAACTCAAAATTGTACCCTTGGCTCCAAATGACATTTTAGTTAGCTTCGACATAACGTCACTTTTCACCAAAATACCTATTGAAGACACGATGAAAATTCTAGAAGAAAAACACTCAATAAACCAAGACATACTCAAATTAATAAACCACTGCATGCACTCAACCTATTTTACATACAAAGGACAATTCTACAAGCAAATTCAAGGAACACCTATGGGCTCGCCACTCTCTCCAGCTTTTGCGAATGTATATATGGAACATTTTGAAACGATTGCTTTAAATTCTGCAGATTTAAAACCTAAATGTTGGTTTCGTTACGTTGACGACACATTTGTAGTTTGGCCCCATGGAAAAGGAAACTTGAACCATTTTCTAGGACATATTAACAACATTCACGACAACATCAAATTTACTATGGAAGTTGAAGAAAATAATTCACTCCCTTTTTTGGACACCCTAATAACAAGACTTCCTAATGGTAAATTTACACACAAAGTTTATCGAAAACCAACACATACGAATAGATACTTGAACTCTCTCTCGCATCACCATCCTGGTCAATTACGTAGCGTTATGAAATCCTTGATATACCGCTCTTACCACTTATCTGACCAAAATTCTAGAACGGAAGAGATGAAGACTATTAATAAAATACTACTTCAAAATGGATACAAAGATCAAGAAATATTGAAAATTACCAACGAAATAAGAAGACCAAGAAATAATAACTTTTCAAACAATGAACGAAAGATTCCTGTTATTCTACCTTATATAAAGGGAATTACAGACAGAATAGCAAAGAAATTTCCCAAAACGACTTCAGACCGGTATTCAAACCACATTCAACTTTGTCCCAACTCTTAAGAAACCCCAAAGACAAAATTCCTAATGAAAGCCAAGGAGTGTATGAGATACCGTGCAACAACTGTCGAAGAACTTATATAGGACAAACTAACAGAATATTATATGCGAGAGCCGATGAACACCAACAAGCAATTAAACAGCACAATCCTTCATCGTCTTTAGATACACATCATTTAGATACAGGACACCAAATTAATACCAACAATATCCGTTTAATTGCACCTCTATATACCTTACAAGCAAGAATTATTAGAGAAGCAGTTGAAATTGAAAGAAGACCAAACGCCCTCAATAAACGAGATGACACTTCTAGAATGCCACAAATTTGGAAGAATATCATTAAACAAGTTGATTCTACATTTCAACCAACGCCAAATCTTCCAGAAATTTCAAACACTTATGCTGCAACTATTCCTGGCGTCCCCACTTCTGCACCTTCTACGTCACATACTAGACCAACTACCCGAAGTCAAACACACTCGTCCAGATTAAAATTAAATTAGTTACCTTGTTTCATATTTTGTACTTGTTAAAAATAGTTACCTTATTTCAATTTCTGTAATTGTCAAATAAATTCTTGACAAAGGGAACAAAGGACGTTCCCGAAACGTTGAATTAATTTTTACGTTTATTTACACAAGTTTTAAAGAAAAATTGTCTTATTTAAATATATATATATATATATATATATATATATATATATATATATATATATATATATATATATATATATATATATATATATATATATATATAAGAGAGAGAGAGGGTCCGGCAACAAGAGCGCCTTCTTCCGTATCTTCCGTTTTATATAAGCTAAATTAATAGTTTGGAATGCAGTTATATGCCATCTTTTGAAGTTACGTGATTATCCGTATTAGCTTCATCTGAAATCGTAGCTTCCACTTCATCATCCGATTCGCTATTATATATCTCGGTTTCGGACAAATGGTCTTCTTCAGAAGCAATAGAATCACTATCAGAAACACAAAATTTTCTCAAGTTCACTATCCGTAAGCACTCTCTTATTGCAGTCTTGCATCAAGTTTGATATTTACTGCGAAACTAATACACAAATACTCACTTGCTGCATTTATACGCGGAGCCACTGACAAGTCTTAACAGGAATAAGCTTGTTTACCGGTCCGAAAATAAGTCATGCAATATGCGCAATAATGCGCAATAATATGGCAATATTATGAAAGTTATTTATATCTATGAAATTTAAGCAGAACTAATAAAATACATTCGTCTGAGATAATAATCTGATTCTCGTTCTTCTAATTTGAACCACACAAATCATCGGGTCATATAGACCCAAACACAGTGAGTGTAACAAATGCATTTAAAAAAAGAACTAATTATAATTTTCTAACATCAATCCAGGTACACCGTTATTAGAGTAATGAAATAAAAGTCATGCAGTGGCAACGAAATATTTGAATAAATTAACGAATTATTCACATTAAAAGAACGCGATTGGGTCATATTGACCCGAACACAAAAGGAGGGTTAACCATTTTCATTCACATTTAATTCATTTTAGGGCTTAACTTGCGTTACATTAAGAAACTTTGTAAAGAAAATATATGTAAAATTAAATTTTCTTTAAAAAATATGTCTACACTTTTTCTTATAACATTAATCCTTATTCAGATACTGCAAATATTTGAACTCTTAAACTCTACCTTAAGAAATTTTTTGCCGTTAAATTACGCTTTGTATGAAAAAATTGTACAGAACAACATTAATCGACAGGTTTAAGGTCTATATCTCGATATTTTTATATCTTTGAAATATGCAGCTATTTTACAAATATTTTATAAAAACCAAAAACTGACCCTAATAAATCTCTCCTCACCGCCGCTGGATTTCTTCCAACTTCTAATCAGCTCTAAGAGAAGTGAAAACCTGCTTGAACACAATATTTTAAGTACGTAGGTATTTTCGTTCTGGAGTTATCGTGGATACTAACATACATCCACACATACACACACACACGCACGCACGTACAAACTCACCCACGCAAGCACGCACGCACGCAAGCGTGACTCGGGCCGGGCTTTCGGGCCGACCCGACCCAAGGCCGACACGATTTAGGGCTCGAATTATATAACTTTATCCGGGCCGGGCTTCGGGCTGGGTCTAACTTTTCTAGAGTCGAGAAAGAACTCGGTCTTTCGATCCATTCGGGCCAGCCCCAAACTAATACTTCTACGATAACGAGAATGATTGTGTGGTCAAAGCTTAGTACACACCATTGCTAACCTTGTTATCGTTGTAGCTACGATTTCCGTTAAATTACCAAATTAGTAGTATTGTTTACCTGAAAGCAGACAAACGAATGAATAAAAATAATTGTTAATCGGATTTTCAAATTATTAGTTAAAGTAACTTTTTTTGAATGGGACACGCTTGTTTATGATACCAATAATAACAACCATTATAGTAAATTTTCAAAAGCAACCCATCCTCGATCAATACAACTCTATTGAGTAGGACACTGTTGGTAGCTTTCAGAACTGTTGTACCGTGAGACTGATGTATTAATTCGGTATCGGTTATTTAATTACTCAGTCTCGTACGTATCCTGTATCCTTCTAAATTTCATCAAATGGACATGTTCACCTCTTAAATGTCACCTGGACCGCCGGACTTAACACCTCTACCTTTTTTCTCTGGGGTTACTTAAAGGATGAAATTTATGAGGATATGCACGAGACTGTTGACCAATTACAATACAAAGTATGATACCGAATTAATAAATCAGGTTGATGGCAGAAGGTAGAACAATTCTAAAAGCTACCAACAGTATCCTCAGCAGAGTTTGAACATGTATCGATCGATGAGTAGAGGTTTTTGAACAGTTACTATAATGGTTTTTCTATTGGGTATCATAATAAGGTTTTTGAATTAAAATTGTTTTGTCATCGTTTGTTTAATAAATTGATTGATACATAACCTTTTTCTAGTAAATCTCATAATTCCTTTAGTTTTGATTGTAGAGTAATAGTGAATACGAAATGTTGTGGTAAAAGTAGGTGTGGGAAGAAATTGAAAGTATACCTTTCTCAAGTGAACACAAAGGGATCAACTCTTAAAGCACCCCAGGTACATTATTTTAAAATCAGTTTAATTAAGATAGAACGTTTCATAGGCGTACCAGGGTGGGGGGCGTCGCTGTTTCATGATCGTTTGAGTAAAGACATTTTCTCTTAAGGGTTGAATAATGTTATGTACGCCAGAAAGGGAAAACGTTTAAAAGGTGTACGAAATTACAATGATGATTCTGCGTTTCAATTTTTAAGGGTGAACACTATACGTTTCTAACGCTGGAGCAAGATATAACACAAATTTTTGATTAAAACTTTTAAATGTAGTATCTAAAATTAAACTGTATTTATAAATACGTCTTTTACATAATTTCAACACTAATTTAAGAAAAGAAGGGAGTATGCATACCAGAAGGAATGGATGGTACTTTACTTACTCGTTTCCTATAAATTTAACTAATAAGATATGTACACCATCTGATGTTTGTTTTTGTTGTGGTTCCATTTTAATAACTTCACCATTGGTATTTACTTAAAATATAAATTCGGAGGGTATTTACAAACATCAAAAACTAAATAACAATTTTCATAGTCCAACTCCAATAGACAGAGAAAGATTAATTTTTTATGAGTACTTTGAAAACGGTTGTAGGTTAGCAACCGAAACGCAAGTTACATATTACAGCGTTGCAGTGGTTTTATTCCATAAATAAGAAGATGTGATTAATAAAATATGACTTTTGTTTCAATCGTTGTTCCTGTTAAACACCTAAGTAATTTGACACATTTCTACACGCTAACTATTATCGTTCAAAAATTTCCAATTTGCTTCAGAAATAAAGATATATAGTCCCTTTGTAGCTAGAAATCGGGCCGTCGCCGGACTGACCCCGATGATCGCCCCAATTTCGGGCCGGACTACGGGCCGGGCTGTGCTATTTTTTTTTCGGGCCGAGCTTCGTCCCGATTCCCAAATTTTTAAGGTCAGGCTGGGCGGGCTTGCCTCAAAGCCCGGGCCGGCCCGGCCCAGGTTTATCACTACACACACCCACATGCACGCACGCATGCACATCCGCACACACGCGCGCACTCGCGTACGCACCCGCGCACACCCACGCACGCGCACGCGCACGCGCACACGCACACTCACACGCACACGTACCCACACCCGCAACCTTACTCGCATCCGCTCTCGTAACCCGCACCCACACCAGCATCAGCAACCCCACCCATTCCCACCACCGCACCGCACCCGCACCCACACCACACCACACACACACACACACACACACGACACACACACACACAGCACACACACGCACACAACGACACACACGCACACGCACACACGCACACACCGCACACAGCGCACACACGCACACACCGCACACACGCACACAGCGCACACGCGCACACACGCACACACACGCACACACGCACACACGCGCACACACGCGCACACACGCACACGCGCACACGCGCACACACGCGCACACAGCGCACACGCACACAGCGCACACACGCACACACCGCACACACGCACACACACCACACACACGCACACACACGCACACACACACGCACACACGCGCACACACACACACACACACACACACACACACACACACACACAAACACACACACACACATACACGCGCATAGACACATATGGCCATCAAGTCAAAAATGGTCTAAATGGTTTACAAAATGCTCATAACGTGTAAATCCGGTAAAAACTCGAGACAATACCTACAGGCTTCTTCTCACAAGCAAACAGTGTTATACTATTTGATAGTGACATTGTTCTTATCCGAAACACTATATACCCACAACAGCTCCTAATACGTGAACTACAATTTTTCATTTTATTAGTTGGTTGGTTTCGGCAATGTCAAATTTAGAACATGATTTTTTACATATTTGTCGGTAATATATGCTCTAGAATTAATATACCTTTTCATTTATATCAAATCACTGGTGGACTCTTACATTATCATCAAAGGACTTTCTCTCACATTTTAAAGTTTGGAACTCAAACAGATGAACACTGGAGCTAAGCATTACTTGAAGTTTGAGCCAAAATATTGCAAAATTCCAAATCGATTAAATCGTTTGCTCAACTTCTAAAAAATCTAACGAGTTAACAATACATTATGGATACTTACTGCGTTAATTTTATTTCGATTTGTACTGTTATGTTGACTCGTTATAATACTTTTGAACTCAATCAAAAGTAATAGCTTATCTCTATATAAGAAATTCTAATAAAAATTGATCTTTATTTTTTGTGCTGTAATTTGGATAAAACCAATTCACAATATAAATCGAGAGAAAATAAGTACATATTATTGTGATTATTCTGTAAATGACTTTACTTAATCATATCTATTTACTGTTAGATATAAGGCCTGTGTTGGAGTTGAGTTTATGCTCCGTTCTGAAAGGTCTCTTTTCATTTTTTTTTGTACCTTGTTTCACTTCTTACTTCTATGCTTTCTTCTCTGATTTCTCCTTAATGTGTTTTTTTTATCTTTTATAGGATTTCTTTTGGTTCGCTACCATCACTTGCGTTTCGCAAATTGTGGCTGTTTATCGTTGCTCCTGCGAAACACGTACTGGAGCCACGTTAACTTTTTTATTGACAGCCTGTACCTTTCCAAAATGTGACTGTTTTTTTAAATTTAGCTGTTTTTTAAAAATATGTGTATGTAGGTCCATACCTAGCATTACTGATTTTATGTAACAATTAAGTGAACTCCTAAACTATCTATGCTTGGCTTTTGTAGTATTGGAAGATATTTATTCGCAAATATAGTTCAACTACTTTGTGTAATGAGTATTATTTTTGAATTATTTTATCATTTATTAAATCACAATTTAATATTAGACAGGTTGCTTTGGTATGTGTGAATCCTTGCAATATTGGAGGCTCACATTCCATTAATATAAGTAATTTGATTGTTATCTCATTAAATTTAGAATTTACATCAGTTCTACATACATAAAGATAAAATTTACATCGATTGCTGATTGTATCTCGATATCTCAGTGTTTAGCTCAGTACTCTAGCAAAGTACAGGTCGTAGGTTCAAATCCTACTCGAGATAAACTTTTTATTTATGTATTTAATAAAATTAATAATAATTTTTAATTATTTCATCATTTGTGTACTGGGTGTCTCGTAACTAGATTTCGCTTATTCGATTACGTTAAATGGTACCTACACAGTTTTGGTTAATTACTTCTTTATAGTTTTACTTCGAATGAGTAACTAGACCTTAGTTTATTGCTTAGCCGTCTTATTTGAGCATGAGATTCAACGAAGTTCTCAGCTAGAGAATTCAGTGCAGTAACAATAATGTACATCATAACATTTTCCTACATTTGCCTTCATATCGATGAAATATTAAATGAAATTCAAAGAGGAGTTAAATAAAACACGTTTGGAAAATCCCGTGATACATTTGAATCATAAAATTGACATAACGTAGTATTGATACTTAATTCTTTGACGGTATTAATAACCATTATGCCGGAATATGCCGTTTTCTATAAATCATTACATGATTTTTTATTAAATAAGTAATGTATTATGATTCTATGGATTCCAATAAATAACCGACACTGACAACTTGTGTGTCAAATACGAACTATAATGTACTGCACCATTCTTTATTTAGATAATTCTAGTAACGATTTAGATCAACCGCTTTCAAAAGATATTTCAATAATTCATTCTCGACCAACAACTATTCCGAATAAGCAAGAAAACAAAGAACTTTTAGTAAACCCAAACTGTCCCACACAAATCGTATTAGAATATGTATGTCGGAAAACTGGAGTAAATAATTTTATGGAATATGATCTTTGCAATGTAGAAACTGGCGAAATGCTAAATATAAAGAAAACAAATCAATGGAACTATGCCAATTCTGTTATGGTACCAAAGCAAACATATGTTTTTGTCTTTCCCGAAAAGGATCAATTTGGAGTGTTTAAAGGATACGAACCTTATCTTTGCAAGCAAACAAAACTTTATACAGAAGTTTTTAATCGTATTAACAAAAGTGCGGGTAGAGCTAAAAAATCATATTCTTCTAAGATAGTAGCATTAACGTCTACAGAAAATATTCCGAGGAGAGGATCTAAAAGTAGCTAGTGTTAAAGTTACTAACGTACATAATTTTGAATGGTTAAATAATATTTTATGCTTATGAGACGTTGTATTGTAGTTAAGTATATATGCATTATATTTTCTTTAGGTTTTATAAATTCTTCTATATGTAATGTGAACTTAAATAAAGAGAAATTTTCCAATAAAAACAGTGAACATAATTTCAACTGTACCTGTGTCATCTATGTGTCTTCATCAAACTGAATGATTTGTATACTCAGGCACATGGAAATTACAACACCAAGAAGGGGTAGGAATTTTGTGACCAAACTTGCCAGAAACATTTAACTACTAAAAGGTAGCAATTGATTAAAATTTCATTCATATGGATCAAGGCTTATCTGACAGTTCGTTCAGTTTATTCCAACAATTTTGTCAGGTGTATATTGTGCGAGATTGTGTTCAGTTCTTTATTGTTTTCGCTTCTGATTGCTTTGAGGGTGTGATCATGCCTAGAGTGCGTCAACGTGGAAATTACCGTCAATTAAGCGAATTCAACAGAGGTCGTATTGTTGGTTTGCGCGAAGGTGGTTTTTCGTTTAGAGAAATCGTAAATCGCCTTAACCGGAACCAAACCACCATCATGTGCTGCTATCAGGCATCGACTAGGGAGAGTCAGGAACCCCGGGGCGAAGAAGAACAAATGAGGCGCAGGACCGCCATCTTCAACTTATGGCAACAAGAGACTGATTCTCAAGTGCCAGATCAATGGTTAGCTAACGAAGGTCTTCCTGTAACCCTACGAACGGTTTACCGCAGAATCAGAGCTTTCAGTTTACAATCCTATCGCCAACATCTTCTGTTACCACTAACGGCTCAACATCGACGGCAACGTTTAGAGTGTTGTAGGTTGCGATTGTACTGGAGCCAAGAGTGGCATAGGGTAGTGTTAACTGATGAATCTCGATTTTGTTTGGGGCTGCATGATGTGTGTATGAGGATCAGACGAAGACGTGCCGAACGTCAAAATGTTGAATTTTCTGTTACAAGGCATATGCACCAAACTGTTGGGAGTATGGTATGGGGTGCTATAACTTATGGGAGATCGTCTCGTTTGGTATTCATCCGAGGCAATATGAACGCCCAACGACATGTGGATGAGGTGGTAGTACCCCATATTCTCCCATTTCTTCCGCAGTCGGAAGACCCACTTTTGCAGCAAGCTAATGCCCGTCCATGCAGATCTTCCGACCTTTCGCCCATCGAGCATGTTTGGAACATACTATATATATATATATATATATATATATATATATATATATATATATATATATATATATATATAGTTACCTTATTTCAATCTCTGTAATTGTCAAAATAAATTCTTGACAAAGGGAACAAAGTACGTTCCCGAAACGTTGAATTAATTTGTGCGTTTATTTACACAAGTTTTAAAGAAAAAATGTCTTATTTAAACTTGAATACTTGTGGAAATCTAAATAGAAACATAATATTCCTATACGGAGAAGAAACTTTGAATACCATCAAGATCTACAGAAAGTTACGTACCAAAAAATGTGAAACACTTACCAATTTCACTTTTTTAAAGCGTTGTCGTGACAGTAAAATAATACCCAAGGGATTTAAATTGAAACCAAGACCAGACATTAATGGTTCTTATAAGATTTTATTCAAAACAAGCCTTGCCCTTTTAAGAAAAGCGATTACCAATGAAAGAGCTAAACTTGACTATCTCAACCGTATCCTTTATGACACCTTCCAAACTTTAAATGCTATCAAAATTCACCCTTTCATATTCGGTACTGTGGATCGTCTCATTGAAATTACTGTGTAATCGTCCTTGATGATAAAAACTAACCGACAAAAACAAACATTTGAACGTCTGTCTCATACATCGCAGGCACATGATGTAGAAACGTTAAGGACAGTACACAATTTCAGTGACAAAGAATTTAATAATAATATTCTAAATGTTTTAGGTAAAGGGTTTAATTTTGCCATCACTCCTAAACGGATTCCCGTAGAAAACATCATTACCAACGTAGAATACGCCTTAAAGGATACAGAATCTACGGTAGCTGACGAAATTAGGCTCAACGTAGCACACATTCTTTAGAACTGCAAACTTCCAAAACAAAATATCACCAAACAAGACCTCTAAATGTTACACCAATCAAAAATGACGACCAAATATTAATACTACCCGCTGACAAAGGAAACGCTACTGTCATTGTCAACTCTAAAGACCATCACCACAAGAAGTCTGAACTGTTAACTTCTTCAGAATATAAGAAAAATCAGTGCAATCCTACCACCTACATAGAAAAAACAACAAAATCTATCATTAATTTTACAAAATTAGACAAAGAAACAAAACAGAAACTAATTCCAAGAGAGAAGAGTTTAAGAATCCCAAAATATACGGACTCCCAAAAATACATAAGGAAAACTGGCCATTACGCCCTATCGTCAGTGCATTCAATTCTCCGACTCATGACCTTGCTCGTTATCTAGCAAAAATTATTCAACTGATTTGTGAAAATGCTGCATCCTACATCAAAAACTCTTATGATTTTCCACACAAACTCAAAATTGTACCCTTGGCTCCAAATGACATTTTAGTTAGCTTCCACATAACGTCACTTTTCACCAAAATACCTATTGAAGACACGATGAAAATTCTAGAAGAAAAACACTCAATAAACCAAGATATACTCAAATTGATAAACCACTGCATGCACTCAACCTATTTTACATACAAAGGACAATTGTACAAGCAAATTCAAGGAGCACCTATGGGCCCGCCACTCTCTTCAGCTTTTGCGAATGTATATATGGAAGATTTTGAAACCACTGCTTTAAATTCTGCAGATTTAAAACCTAAATGTTGCTTTCGTTATGTTGACGACACATTTGTAGTTTGGCCCCATGGGAAAGGAAACTTGAACTGTTTTCTAGGACATATTAACAACATACCGCTCTTACCACTTATCTGTCCAAAATTCTAAAACGGAAGAGACGAAGACTATTAATAAAATACTAGTTCAAAATGGATACAAAGATCAATAAATATTGAAAATTATTAACGAAGTAAGAAGACCAAGAAATAATAACTTGTCAAACAATGAACACAAGATTCCTGTTATTCTACCTTATATAAAAGGAATTACAGACAGAATCGCAAAGAAAATTCCCAAAAACGACTTCAGACCGGTATTCAAAACAAGTTTAACTTTGTCCCAACTTTTAAGAAACCCCAAAGACAAAATTCCTAATGAAAACCAAGGAGTGTATGAGATACCGTGCAACAACTGTCGAAGGACTTATATCGGACAAACTAACAGAATATTATATGCGAGAGCCGATGAACACCAACTAGCAATTAAGCAGCACAATCCATCATCGTCTTTAGCTGCACATCATTTAGATACAGGACACCAAATTAACACCAACAATATCCGTCTAATTGCACCTCTATATACCTTACAAGAAAGAATTATTAGAGAAGCAGTTGAAATTGAAAGAAGACCAAACGCCCTCAATAAACGAGATGACACTTCTAGAATGCCACAAATTTGGAAGAATATCATTAAACAAGTTGATTCGAAATTTCAACCATCTCCAAATCTTCCAGAAATTTCAAACACTTATGCTGCAACTGTTCCTGACGTCCCCACTTCTGCACCTTCTACATCATGTACTAGACCCACTACCCAAAGTCAAACACACCCGTCCAGATTAAATTTAAATTAGTTACCTTGTTTCATATTCTGTACTTGTTCAAAATAGTTACCTTATTTCAATTTCTGTAATTGTCAAAATAAATTCTTGACAAAAGGAACAAAGTACGTTCCCGAAACGTTGAATTAATTTGAGCGTTTATTTACACAAATTTCAAAGAAAAAATGTCTTATTAATACTTGTGGAAATCTAAATAGAAACTATATATATATATATATATATATATATATATATATATATATATATATATATATATATAATAGTAATAGATAACTATAGAAATTGATTTAGTGAACGAACAGAAGTTCAATTTAATAATCATTAAATGTATTGTATTTAAAATTAACTTTGAAAGTACATACAGTAAAAGATTAATTCGAGTGGGACTTGAACCCACGACCTCCACTTTGCTAGAGTGGGGCTCTTCCATCTGAGCTATCGAGGAGGCAAGTCACAATCGATTCAAACTTTAACTGTGTGTACTTCCCTAGTTACGATATATTATAATTACTATACACAGAATGAAGGATCACAGTCAACTTTTTGTGAATGTTATGTGAGCCCGCAATTCGCTAAGGTTTCGCACATGACAACACGTGACTGATTGTTAATTTTCATTTGCTGTATGCAATAGCAATAGATAACTATAGAAATTGGTTTAGTGAACGAACAGAAGTTCAATTTAATAATCATTAATTGTATTGTATTTAAAATTAACTTTTAAAGTACATACAGTAAAAGATTAACTCGAGTGGGACTTGAACCCACGACCTCCACTTTGCTAGAGTGGGGCTCTTCCATCTGAACTGTCGAGGAGGCAAGTCACAATCGATTCAAACTTGAACTGTATGTACTTCCCTAGTTACGATATATTATAATTATTATACACAGAATGTGTATAATAATTATAATATATATCCTCGATTACTCAGATGGAAGAGCCCCACTCTAGCAAAATGGAGGTCGTGGGTTCAAGCCCACTCGAGTTAATCTTTTACTGTATGTACTTTAAAAGTTAATTTTAAATACAATACAATTAATGATTATTAAATTGAACTTCTGTTCGTTCACTAAACCAATTTTAAATACAAAAATAGGTAGTTTTAATTGTAATTATATTATTCTTAATTCTGTTACTTACAGTGACTAGTTACTAGATAATTATCTCTTCCTCAGTCCTTTTGTAATTGTATGTGCTGCGTCTCGCATTTTTAGTTGTAAATATAAAATTGTTGACATACACTCTTTGAAACTATAATAACACGACAAAACAGTTAAAACCCGTCAAAATATGAAAAATTAAGTGGAAAAAATTTTTATAAATTGTAAAAACCCGTCGGAATTTCTCCAATGTCACGTTGTACAACATTAAATTAAATAAATAATTGAATCCTGATTGTAGGCAACACATTACTATACACCAGTCCTTTGAGTTTCATAGGTACTGCTCTAATTTTGTGTGTGTGTGTGTGTGTGTGTGTGTGTGTGTGTGTGTGTGTGTGTGTGTGTGTGTGTGTGTGTGTGTGTGTGTGTGTGCGTGAGCGCTTGCCTGCATGCGTGCGTGCGTGCGTGTTTGATTGGTAGTTAGTTAAAGTTCCTTATGAATTGTCATTTTAACTCAAAGGGGGCCAAGACAAGGGGCGCAAACCTTAACATAAGTTCTTATGCCTGTCTTACAAGGCTAGGGCCCATTATTTCAAATTTCCCGCTATGATAGGGGTCTAGTTTCTGCACTTGTATTATAAGATTAGAGCCCCGTACCATTTCCAACCAGGGGGCCCCAAGTATTGAAGATCTACACGTGTCTTACAAGTTAGCATTAGGGCCCCTTATTAGAATACAAATTCAAATTTCCCCGCCATAACCAATCAGAATGCAGAGACTTAGTTCTCTAATCAGAGCACAGAGACTGGGTGGGGCTAAAGACTAATCAGAAGCCAGAGAGGCGGGTGCACGCACGACCAATCGGTTAAAAGGTGGGGCGTGGCCTAGTTTTA
The DNA here is from genome assembly GCA_036346205.1 of Vesta saturnalis. Taxonomy (NCBI): domain Eukaryota; kingdom Metazoa; phylum Arthropoda; class Insecta; order Coleoptera; family Lampyridae; genus Vesta; species Vesta saturnalis. The sequence continues at coordinate 163,980 of JARFJB010002372.1, read as the reverse complement.
ATCCCTCTAATCAGAACACTGCTTGTATGCGCAATTGCCTAACCTCCAAGGGATATACAGCCAAAAAGGCTCTTAATATTGCCAAAACGACTTTAATTCGGGGCTCAACTCCGCCCAAGACAAGACTCCCGAAAAGAAGCCGACATCACCCTCCAAATATACGCCTCCCACGTGAGTGAGTACAAAAAGTGGAGGGACGGTGCCCCAGTGAGCGGGGATTGTGACGTAGGAAAGTGGAGGGGATGGTGCCCGTCTTCTACTGACATATTGTGAATGGGATGATAAGGTGATCCATGTAAATTATTCTTAAATGTCATGTAACATTGAAGAAGGCCATAGTATAAGGTATACAGTCAATGTTCAATGTTATATGGCATTTAAGTGCCATTTAAATAGATCCCCTTATCATCCCATTCACGTCAATCAATTAATTTGTGCACCATTAATTTTCCATTTAATTTATTTATAAGCGGGTTGACCAACTGAGTTGGAATTTGTCAGCATTAATATATTTGAACGAATTTTGGGAACTCTCCGACCATCACATTAAGGGGTGCCCATACAAATGTCCCATAATTCCTTTTTCATTTATTATTAAACCCATACAACGGTCGCTTATTCGTCCTTTTTCATTATTATGGTTCTCAAACTTTTAAGCTATTATACCAGATTCCGTTTCAAAGTAATATTTATGAATGAAAATGGTTTTATCCCGTGTACTTGGTGGATAATACCACATCTTTAAGTATTTCATAACTGTTCCTCTAGTATCTAAAGATTATGTGGTATTATTTTAAGTTTTAACATTGTCCTTCTGAGGATGAACTGCATAATTGCTGATGAAACGTTTAAAAGTATTGTTTAACTAGACATATTAAAAGCATACGATAAATAAGAACCAGATAAGAATGGTAAGTTTTACATTTCTAAAAATAATATTTCCAAATTTTACCATCGAGTAATCGAAAAGCAATTTGACACTACAAGGATATAGGTAGTACTTACTCATCCGTAATTTTTTCTGTAACATTTTTCAATATTCTTTTTGAAATAAACTATTCTTTTATTTATTGCTTTAATGAGCACGTGAGCTAAATTTAGTTTACTAACTCTAATTTTATTTTAAGAAACTGTAACTTTGATGTTAATTCTGGACACCGAAAGTAGGTAAACATATCTACGTTCTTACAATTTTGCTTACAATTCAGGTAGGTACTATTGAAAGTTACTGCATCAAAGTGACATCCACTAATTAAGGTAAATTTCTACACGTTTTCAATATTTCTTTTTATTTTTTGTAACTTATTTTTCAGTTGTAGCAATTTTTGAAAAACATTGCTTCAATTGCATAAAAAAACGAGTTGGAAAAGAATTCTACATGTGGAAGGTTTATCTATTGTTAATTACAGGTACAATTTGATATCGATGACTTGTATAGAGTTAACAGCTACAATTGCATCAATTCTTCTTTTAATAATAACATTCCCAATTTCATTTTGTTGGTGTATTAAGGTAATATAAAAAATTGAAATTATCTGTTAAATACCTAGTTGTTTAGGTAGTCCAAGAGTATGAACGTGCGGTGATATTTCGGTTGGGAAAATTAAGGAAAGGAGGTGCAAGGGGCCCTGGTACGTTTTTTATTCTTCCGTGCATTGATACTTACTGTAAAGTTGATTTACGAACAATATCTTTTGACGTACCTCCTCAAGAGGTGTGTGTTAAATTTGAGTGTATATAAAAAAATGTTAAAATTTAAATTTTTAGGCTCTCACCCGAGATTCTGTAACAGTAAAGGTGGATGTTGTTGTTTACTATAGAATAGAAGATCCCTTGAATGCTATAGTTAAAGTGTCAAATTTCAGGTTAAAAAACACCTCAAAAAGTGGATCAAACTTTTTATTTTTTTTCAGTAACTCGACGAGACTGTTAGCTATGACAACATTACGAAATATATTAGGAACAAAAAATCTTTCAGAAATATTATCGGATCGTGAGACGATATCGCATGCGATGCAAAACTCACTTGATGTCGCAACCGATGCTTGGGGAGTTAAGGTGGAGAGAGTTGAAATGTAAAATTTTGAAAAAAAATTGGCTTGAGAATGTAGTTCTTCTTTCAGAAAAGATGTGAGCTTGCCGATTCAGCTCCAAAGAGCGATGGCGGCTGAAGCTGAGGCTTCCCGCGAGGCAAGAGCTAAAGTTATTGCAGCTGAAGGTGAGATGAAAGCGTCACGTGCTCTTAAAGAAGCTGCGCATATTATCTCTGAAAATCCAACAGCATTACAGGTATGTTTGCAACATAACTGATTTGTTTTGTAATTGTCTATTTTTAGTTGAGGTATTTACAAACTTTAAACACAATATCTGCCGAGAAGAATTCTACTATAGTTTTTCCTATTCCAATTGATTTTATTGCAGCGTTTACCGGTAAATTGTCTAAAACGCCTTAATTATTTTATCATCTTCACGCAGCATTAATAATTATATTTGTGGTTATGAATAAATTTCTAAATTCATTTAACTTCCTTATTACCAGAAAAAAGGTGATTAATACGACGTACTAAGATCCTTTGTCCTGAGACACCAAAATATGTGCATTAAAGATTTTTTAAGTCAAATTAGAGAAAGACTGTTTTGCCAAGAAGTCGTCCAAGTTATACAACGTGGATCCATCGAAGGATTATGTTACGAATAAATATCGTAATGATTCAGTAATCAAGGTAGGGCAAAATGCGAGTAAATACACCCGTAATATAAACAAGAGAATGCGTATACATCCGCCTGACAAATACCAAATAAAATGCTTTATTAAAATCACCAGCTATACAAAAAATAAACGTACGGAAGTAATTACCTAGATTTGCACAAACGCTCAGTCTGACTTATCTCCTTTCCTTTGCACAGCGGTATAGGTATTTTTGCCTTGACACGACTTCCAATATCACAACTCCACAGTCGTCAAATATCAAGGAACCATTTATTTTTGGATTTAATTAACACAAATTTAGTGACGAAATATTTAAGCCAAAACCAGATGTCTAAATAACTGTGTCCACTGATGTAATATGAATATATCTACATTAATTTATTTACAAAACGTTTTTTGTGCTTTATATACACACTGAACACTAATTTCACTTCGCTGGACCCGTAAAAATGTAACCTCTGACAATAGATACACAATACAATAAGGTCTTCGGGGTACCGGAATACTCTTTAAACCTCAAAAAATGGTGAACAGGGGACCTCTCCCTATGTCAACTTCAATTAAGCTCAGCAAAACGCGAGTAAGTTCAGTCCGTACCGAAACCACATCGCGCGCGCAGCGCCCCAACCGGTTTCTCTTACGCTTTGATTAAGATTTCCTTAAAAATTAACAGATCTCGTCATTATACCATTTCGCGACAAATCAATCATAAAAAGAACTATTCCTTAAAATCATAAGCACGGTAAGGACGAGTTGAATTTCATAAAACGAGCTGAGAAATTAAGTCACTAGCATTTAAGACACTTCGCAAAATATCGACTCTAAACCAACGTATTATAAAAACCATAATTTTTGTCTTCTTAAAATAGTTTATCAAGATGACTTTCCGACATACAATCGCCAATGTTTTAAACCTACAATGACAACTCACACTAAACTAAGAATAAACATTACTTAAAAAAAATAGGATTATACATTATTTAGCATTATACAACCGTCAACGCGTGGACCCCAATCGTAATTTAAAAAACTTCAATCTACTACAAACAAACAAGCCGAAAAATCTATTCCCCATTCACAAACCCGGGTTCTATTAAATATGCTAAAGTTCGAGAAAATAAAATGCAGTAAATTCTAACCACACGTGAGAACTCTTTTATAATAAGTTCATTGCCAAAATAGTCAATATTGTAAAATCAATACATCTATTTCAAACAGACGTATAAAACTTCATGTCAGATAGAGGTTAATAGACATCTAGATGCTACATCTATCCAGCATCAAAACGTCGAAAATACTGCTTAAGCATTTTCAAACATATCTATCAAATTTTTACAATTATTTGGCTTACATTAAAAAACCTTATAAACTAAAGTTACGTAAAACTAAATTTTCTTCAAAAAATCTCTACGCACTGTGTCCTTGTCCGTGTCCGTGTCCGTGTCCGTGCGTCTGTGCGTCTGTGCGTCTGTGCGTCTGTGCGTCTGTGCGTCTGTGCGTCTGAGCGTCTGTGCGTCTGTGCGTCTGTGCGTCTGTGCGTCTGTGCGTCTGTGCGTCTGTGCGTGTGTGCGTGTGTGCGTGTGTGCGTGTGCGTGTGCGTGTGCGTGTGCGTGTGCGTGTGCGTGTGCGTGTGTGCGTGTGTGCGTGTGTGCGTGTGTGCGTGTGTGCGTGTGTGCGTGTGTGCGTGTGTGCGTGTGTGCTGTGTGCGTGTGTGCGTGTGTGTGTGTGCGGGTGTGCGTGCGTGCGTGTGTGGTGTGCGTGTGTGCGTGTGTGCGTGTGTGCGTGTGCGTGCTGTGTGTGTGTGTGCTGTGTGCGTGTGTGCTGTGTGCGTGTTTGCTGTGTGCGTGTGTGTGTGTGTGTGTGTGTGTGTGTGTGTGTGTGTGTGTGTGTGTGTGTGTGATGTGTGTGTACGTGCGTGCGTGCGTGCGTGCGTGTGTGCGTGCGTGCGTGCGTGCGTGTGTGCGTGTGCGTGTGCGTGTGCGTGTGCGTGTGCGTGTGCGTGTGCGTGTGCGTGTTCGTGTGCGTGTGCGTGTGCGTGTGCGTGCGCGTGTGCGTGTGTGTGTATTTGTATGTGTGAGTGTCTGTTTGTGTGCGTCTGCGTGTTTGTTGCGTTCTTGCGTGTGTGCGTGTGTGCCTATGATAACTCCAAGACGATCAAACGTACATACTTTAAATTTTGCATTTATGTTTGATTTCATTTCTCCTGATAATGTTATGTTATAACAATTTTAACGCTATCGATTCAAATTTTGTAAATTCATTGGTAGTAAGTTTTCCCGTTTTGTAATTATTATCCTACATTCAATTATTAATGACTCCTGAAAAAGTGGATAAAAAATAAACTTAAGCTTGAGTAGCTGAGTAATTGATCGAATCCCTGAAATTGTTAGATATTAGATAGTGTATTGTTCCACACCAGATATTTATGAAGTATTATTGAATTCCAGCCCGGTAATTGATTAGGACAAATGTATTAACACATGATTAGGTAACCTGCCATATTTTAATTTTGTGGCAATTGTTAATAGATTCTTGTATTTCCGTACAGGGTATGCCAGAACGTGCAATAATTTTAATAATAATTTCAACTTTCTGTTTAAAACTGATCATTTTCATTTAACTCTCAGTTTTTTTGAGCTAGCTGCGAAAAAGAAATACTGAGCATAATATTTTTCATTCGTTTTGTGGTATATTTTTCTTTGCAGGCAATTCAAATTTTCTCAAATAGGATAAAAACTAGTCACAGAAGCGTGATTTACAAACAAAAAAAAATCAGTCAGAACGACACCTTTTAAGACGAACGTATTTTAAATCGCACATCTAATCTGATTTCACTAGACATTTTGAAAAACACTGGGAAATATTACAGTTATCCCAATAATTGTTCAAAATGTCAATCATCTTCCTAAATACATTATTCGATTCCTTCCCCTGACAAATAGTATTAAATTCAGTAATACTACACTTAAATGTTTCATTGTGTTCCAGAAAATTACTGAGAAAGACACCTTCGAAACCGTTTTAAAAAGTATCGAGTACCTATTCGATATAGTCATTTTAACAAATTACAAGAATCTGTTACCATTTCTCATAAAATTTACAAATGTTTTATTACATAGTCATGTATTAATATATCTACCCTAATCGGATACAGTGTTTGAAAATAATTAAAAATATAATGTAAAAATGACTACTAATTTCCAAAGCACTCAGTATAATCTATTGTCTATAAACTATCCGAAATTATTACCACAGAAAAAGGTCCTTTTCTGGGTTATTACTGACCACTATTTACTTAAATGTAAACACTATATACGTTTAGAGTGAAGTTTACTATAAATGACAATTTGAGACGGCCCTGTAAATGCAACGTGCTCTGCTCAACCTGCCTTTCAGTATTTCATAAGTAAGGTTAGGTTTACAAGTTTTAATTTAATGCAGCTAACAAAAGAATTCCAAATTAATAAATAACAATAAATGTATTAAAAATTATGTTAATTTACATTATGTTTAATATCAAATTCCAGCAGTAAAAAATAGGTAATACCTTAACGTCATTAAAGATTACTAACTAAATTAAGTTTTCAGATGGCAACTTTTACGAAATTTCAAAAAATGGCTTTAGGCCTGGGAACTGTAGGAGGTACATGGTGTTTTATAAATTTTTTTAACACAGACAAAAACGTGCAAAATTCATGGACAACAGATCATATACCATCAACAAAATGGGATAATAATTGGGATCAGTATGTTTAAACAAGAATGAAGCTGTTTTTATATTCATTTTTTAGTCGGTCACCACATTCATTACTTCACCCTAGAGTCACTAGAGGTATAGATGTAAAAAGTGATAATCTAGCTAATGAAGCTTTAGAACAAGTAACTCCAAAAGTGAATCGGCATTTAATACTAATACGCCATGGCCAGTATAACATAAAAGGTGAAACCGATAAAGAAAGATATCTCACACAGTTAGGTGTGTATTTATTAACCAAATGTCTGTAACACTTACTAACAGATTACAGGCAGATCGCAGGCCGAATATACTGGAGAACGTCTGAAAGCACTTGGATTCCCATATACAACAATGGTTAAATCAACTATGACACGAGCTCAAGAAACTGGATCTATAATAAACGCCAAATTAGATAATGCATGTTACAATAATCGGTGATTGTTTCAAATCTAGTAATACTCATTTTAGATACCAGTAAAGGACTGTAATTTGATAAGAGAAGGAGCACCAATTCCACCAGAACCACCTATTGGCCATTGGAAACCGGAGAAGCAGGTATTATATCAACCAATATACATATATTGTTATATATTCATAAATCAATTGAAACCGTTAGCAGTTTTATCAAGATGGTGCACGAATAGAGGCAGGTTTTCGTGAATATTTCTATAGAGCTGATGCTTTGCAGGAGAAAGACACTTTTACTATCATAGTATGCCATGCAAATGTGATACGTTACTTTGTTTGTAGGTTGGTAACTTATAAATGGGTAATTTTCACATTTTAAGTGTATGTTTTCAGAGCACTTCAGTTTCCTCCAGAAGCGTGGTTACGGATTTCATTAAATCATGGTAGCATAACCTGGATTACAATTACACCAAAAGGAAGAGTTATTTTAAGAGCACTAGGAGATTCTGGTCATATACCTGCTGATGCAATTACATATTAAGTTATAATTTAGTTAAAATTTAGTCAAAAGTAATTTAAGTGTTTAGTGTCATTAAATAACTGAAGAGAATGTATTTTTTAAATACAGTATTTTAGTTTTGATTGTGATTTAAATAATTGATTAGTGATTACACATATCAATATATCTAATTAAGATATTTTTTTAATTGGTAAAATTCACCTGATAGTACATTGTACATATGTGGAAAAAAATTGTGATTTTCTTATAGGTTAAGAGAATTAATTTTAGGACATGTTTGTCATATATCAGGTTGTCAAAAATCTATGATGGCAATTTCCCGAAGGTAATTATTAAGGATAGCAGATGCTTAAATATGATCCCTGCATGCCTTAATAAAATTGCTTGTAATTAAAAGCTTATTTACTTTAGAATCACCCATTCTAATGCAGTATAGCTCCTTTGTTATGATAACACTTAACACACTAACAAATGTGACATACTAGGCTCAGTATAGTAAGTATCAATCAAATGAATGAATTATGTACGTGGTCGAAAATACCTGACATGGCCGCTCTTATGAAACGTGACATTAGTAACCATTTGCCATTAACATATATGATACGTCCATACTAAATTGAAATTTGACGTTTAATGTTTACGAGTGGAAACAAAAGAAGAGCCGCTGCTATGAGACATGTTAACAACCATTTGGTGCAGCACATATGATAGGACACCACACTAATACTACACAGAACATAGTTGTAGTGTATACTCATAATTTTTAATTGTTAGTAACAATTTGCAAGATAAATTAAATCATTTTTCAATTTTTTTTGTTCTTTGCGTAATTTGGAATAATTTGGGTACTGCTAAACATTAAACAGCAAATGTCAATTTTTGAGGTTATATGTAGTATGGGCGTACTATCACATATGTTGCGGTCACCGTTGCCAATTTTTTAAAACTTGGCGGCGCCAAAAGATGTCACTAGAGTCGCCCAAAATCGCACAATAAAACCATAACTTCTACAACTCTAGAATTTATTAAGTAAAGCAATTTATAAAAATATCTGAACTATTTTAATAATACTGAGTTATTAAAGTTTTATTAATCATTATTGAATCCAGAAAGAATTTCATCAAGTACATTTGAAGGTCTCGGGAGAAGAGTATTAAGCCACTTGTTCCAAGTATGGAGATATTGTAACTTTTATATTTTACTCAAATCCTGAAATCACAATTATGAAATAAACGCCACATTATTTTTATAGAAATATATTTACATATAAACGTATTCCAATATGCAAATAAAAAACTATAATGAAAATAGGTAACAAAAAAAAAACGGCCAAAAGTAACAAAAAATTGTGGCTTGTTGCCTTTTTCAACTTAACACCTAATCCTATTTATTTGTTTAATGTTGCTTAATTCCATTTAATTTAATAAAAAACATCTAAAGATTTTGAGGTTCTTCATCATTATCGTCCAGATGTTGTAACGTTATCTTAATTAATTTGGTCACATTTCTAGGATCGCTATTCTATGGAATAAATTGTTTTCATAGCGTACGTTTGCAGTCTACTTGATTCTCATTGGTGTATTGCGTTCGTTAATCTCGAACCCTTGTTTCCGCTTTTAGTTTCGTTTTTTTGTTTTTCTGTTTCCGTGGTTGCAAGGGTACACACACAAAAAAAAAAGTGAGTTGGATAATTTTTTTTTGCTTCACTTGAACCGCGATTCATTGACACGATTTTCTAATTATAAATAAAACGGATATTTTCCGGATTTCTCGATCAATGAATAATTAATTTTTGTGCCGAACCTGATGCTAGTTCGCGTCACTTAAGTTACGTGATAATTATTACGGTTTTAAGCGTTGAAGAGTGTTGTGTTTCTCCTTATCCAATTTTAACGCTTGTGGTTACCAGCTTACAAGGTCAGTAATTTTTGTGAATCATTCCGTCATTTAATGTTATATTTTCTTTCGTAGCTTTTTTTTTCTTCCTTTTCGTTTTCGCTTATTTGTCTCCCTCTACGTATATTACCTACCCACTACCACTTCGAGTTGATCCAGCGTCGTCAATAGAAAAATAACACCGCTGCCATTTTGAATTTTTCTTACGACTGAAGAAATTCTAATTTAATGACTTATAAAGAAAACTACTGTCTGCTCACACGAATTTACCTAGTAATTGTTTACTTTTAATATTAGATAACTTGTCTAGCTAAAATTTAGTCATTTCAACAAACTATTACCTTACTTTTATAGTCTTAATTTATACGTGAAAATTTCACTGTCACTATTTGCTTATTTGATTTTTTTCTAAATTCATAATTTTGTTTAAGTTTCAATTATTTATCAATATTGTAAACCACTTTACCTTTAACTATGTGTTTGCCTATTGTAACCTAATTTATTAGTGTACCTTCAGTATTCGAATTTGTTGTCAATCAAGTAATTAATGTATCCATTTTCTAGGGCCAACCTATTGTTTAAGGTCCGAATTATTATTGTTTTCTTTTCCATTTAGCTTCTGTAATTTCGGACGTTACTTGCGCAAGGAAACGACACCGGAAAGAAGTTATTTTCAGGTGAGATTATTGATATACTTGATCGCTTGTTTACTTAGGTAAACCGAATTCTGAAAACTTTGTAAGATTAACGTAACTAATATCACTTTTCCTCCTTTTTTTTGTTGCTCGAGGATTAATTTAAGGTAATTTGGATCAATCATTCAAGGTTATATTAAAATAATATTTATTTCCTTTTTTATTAACCAATCCTTACAGTATCTCTATTACTTGTCAAATTTATGTTACCATTTAGACCATTTATCTGTTTTTGATGCGATTATAATTTTGTGACCCCATCGTGTCTATTTATTCATAATTTTTTCTATGATTTATTTAGTTTTCGTACTTCGAACTAAGGTAAATTACAAATATAACTATCTTGGAAGTACGTGGCGTCCATTTTTCCTGATTATTATTTTATTTTACTTCTGTATATAATATTATGTATAATTATTTAACTGTATTAACCCACCCCAATGCCTACTAGTACTGAACCACCGAGCCTTGGCTTTATAAATTTTGTTACCAATTAAAGTTACCGTAACATAATTATTTTGGCTGCCCAACGTGGTGGGGCCTATGTTTTTTGTTTTTTCTTGTTTAACTTGCTTTTTCTTAGTGTTCACTAACCATGTTCTCATTCAAACTAGATGTTAACCGTTTACATAAAACCGAACTAGAATATGAAATTGTGTCTAGAAGTATTACTTTACCTACTATTGCTAGTAATTTGAGAAAACTTGCACGAAATGCTATTGTACTGGAATTGGAGAAATCTTTAACTGCCATTACTCATTCTATTCCTTTTGCTGATGATTTGACTGCAGTTACTCAAATGATTGAAGGAATTGAAGGTTTAACCGATAGAGTTACTAACGATCCTAAATCAAGGGACTTTCTTCGTTTGAATAGTTTACTTCCTCATATAGAACGTCGTTGCTCGTTAATGAATTCTACCAATGATACCGAAACAGGTCAACGTAACACATTACTTCTAACCATTGCTACTTTGAAATCAAACGTAGTACAAAAACTCAAAAAACTTAACCGCGTCATATTTACAGATTTTAACAAATTACCTTCATCTAGCCTCAAACCAACTACTTCTTCTGATTCTACTGTAGCTGAACTTACCGATAATGATTCTAATCCGTCTACTCCTCCACTACTTTCTTCTAGTGAAGATGAACTTGAACTAAATGAAACCGTACCTGCTGTAGCTTCTATGTCTAAACCACTTTGTTTTGCTAAACGTTTAGATATCTCTAAACTTGGTTTAACTTTCTCTGGCGAAGGAAAAGTTTCTCTCTTAGATTTTCTTACTCGCTTGGATGAACTAGCTTCTTCTCGTGGGATTACTAAACACACACTTTTTGCTCATACTCCTGAATTGTTAACAGGACGTGCTCTTCTACTGTACCGATCTAGAAAATTCACTTTAACTAAATGGGATGAAGTTGTATCTTTACTGAAAACTGAATTCTTGCCGATCGACTACGATGAAAGGTTACTTGACGAAATTAAAAATAGAACTATGGGTCCTTCTGAAAATATGAGCTCGTACCTTGCTGTAATGTATAATCTTTTTCAACGTTTAACTACTCCTCTCTCTGAAACAAAACAATTATACTACATACGACGAAATTTAACTCCACTTTACCAGAATGCCTTAACCTTAACTCCAATCTCTAGCATTGCACAACTTTCTGCCTTAGGCAAACAAATTGAACAGAACTAGTATTTTGTCGAAACATTTAAACCTCCACCTTCACGAAAATCTTCTCACTTACTTGAACCTAGTCTCGCCTACTTAAGTATTGCTTCCTCGTCTTCTTCTGATACTGATGTGATTACCTCACTTCCTCCTAAACGGAACTCAAATACTCCTAAACTTTCTGCTGCTTCTGTAGTGTCTGCTCCTAAGGAAAAGATACGAAAACACTCCTACAACTGTTGTTACTAGTTCGACTGATTCGAAACCGAAACTTACTTTGGAATCTTCCTCTAAACCTAAACCTACTTTTAATAACTCACCAATCAAGTGTTGGAATTGCAACAAAACTGGTCATGTCTCTCCAAATTGCTCAGAACCACAAATTATTCATTGTTATGGCTGTGGGAAACCAAAGGTCACTAAACCAAAATGTCCAAATTGTAATGACACTTCTTTAAAACTAAACTTAGAGTTCTCGGACCGAGTCGAGCCCTCTTCACTATCACTTATCTCGGAAACTCCTTTTGCTACACTACCTGATCATCACAAACATGTCTTAAATTTTGTCTTAGCTAATGTTCGCAAGGATGAACGTCCTTACCTTAATATAACCATTTTTGGCTACCCTTTTAAAAGCTTGCTAGATTCTGGTTGCTCTAAAACTATATTAGGCCAATTAGGATGGAACCTCTTAAGTACTTTAGGTCTTTCTCTACAGAAATATCGTCCTTTTCCTAAATCCTCTTCTTCTTGTTTACTTGCTAATGGTGAAACTTGCTACATTCTTGGTACTCTGAATCTCCCTATCACTCTACAAGACAAGACAGTCACTCTTGAAGTCTTAGTCATTCCTGAAGTTACTCAACCACTTGTCTTAGGTATTGACTTTTGGAAAGCAATAGATTTTGTCCCTAATTTTCAAACTGGTACTTGGACATTTGGAAATTCTGAAGAAATTTGTTCCTTATCTACTACTGATCATGTTGTTACTAGATCTAATCTCTCTGATACTGAAGAACAATCGCTACAATCACTATTAGATACTCCTGTACTAAATTCTTCTGAACTTGGCTGTACTACTTTAATAGAACACCGTATACGTACAACCAGTGAGCCTATCAAACAACGTTACTACCCGCTTTCTCCTATATTACTTAAGATCGCTAATGATGAACTTGACTCTATGATAAGACTGGGAATTGTGGAACCTTCTTCAAGCCCTTGGTCTAGTCCAATAGTTCTCGTTAAAAAAAAAGATAATTCTTACCGTTTTTGTATAGACTACCGAAAGGTTAACGCAGTCACGGAAAAAGATGCTTACCCTCTTCCTTATATAAATACTATCTTAGATCGTCTTCGTGATGCTCAATTTCTTTCTTCTCTAGATATTCGTTCTGCTTATTGGCAAATCCCCTTAGCTCAAGATTCTAAACCCATTACTGCGTTTACCATACCTGGCAGAGGCCTATATCAATTTACTCGTATGCCTTTTGGTTTACATAACTCTCCTGCTACGTTTCAACGTTTAATAGATCAAATTCTTGGTGCTGATTTGGAACCGTATTGTTTCGCTTATCTCGACGATATTATCATAGCTACCCTTCTTTCGAAAAACATTTAGAAGTTTTAACCCGAATTTTGATAGATTGTCTACTGCTGGTCTCGTTTTGAACAAAGACAAATGTCATTTTTGTCTCTCCGAACTAAAATATCTTGGCTATGTTGTCAATAGAAATGGTTTACTTGTAGATCCTGGAAAGGTCAACGCTATTATCTCTATACCACAACCTTCTTCTGTCTCTGAAATTCGTCGATTACTGGGAATGGCGAGTTGGTACCGTCGCTTCATACCAAATTTCTCTACTGCTTTAGCTCCCTTAACTCATTTAACTCGTAAAAATACTCCATTTGTTTGGTCTCCTGAATGTAACGAAGCTTTCTCTTTTCTAAAACAACAACTTATTTCTGCTCCGATACTTTCTTGCCCAGATTTCACCTTGCCTTTTACTATCCAAACTGATGCTTCTAACTATGGCTTAGGTGCTGTCTTAAGTCAGGAAACCCCTGATAGTGAAAAAGTCATCTCCTACATTAGTCGCTCTTTAACTAAACCCGAAACAAAATATTCTACCACCGAAAAAGAATGTTTAGCTGTTCTATGGGCTGTTGAGAAATTTCGTCCCTATATAGAAGGTGCTCATTTCACTGTCATAACGGATCATCACTCACTCATTTGGCTGAATAAACTTCAGAACCCTTCTGGACGTCTGGCTCGTTGGGCCTTACGCCTACAACAGTATAATTTCTCTATCATACATCGTAAAGGAAGCAATCACGTCGTTCCTGATACATTATCTCGAGCTATACCCGAATTGCCTTCTGATTCTCTCCCACAACTTTGCGAAATAAATATAACTAATACCGTACCTTCGATTACTCTACCTATTACGGATCCCTGGTACTTAAAAATGCTTGAACATGTTTCTAAAATCCAAAAAATTTCCCTCTGGTGTCTTGAAAATAATCTACTTTACAAGCATGTTACTTCTTCTGACCTCACTGATATCTCATTGGGAAATTGGAGAGTGGTTGTTCCTAAGAATCAACGTAGTGAAATCATTCGCCTATATCATGATCCTCCTACTTCTGGTCACTCTGGTGTTACTAAAACTCTAAGCCGCATTAATAAATTTTTCTACTGGCCAAATCTTCGTGCCGATATTGCTAGATATATTCGTAACTGTCATACCTGTGCTGCTCACAAAGTTGAACAAAGAGCACAACCAGGTTTATTCTCTCCTAGAGCAACTCCTACTCGCCCATGGCAAGTGTTAAGTTGTGATATTGTTGGTCCCTTACCTCGCTCCTCAAAAGGTAACTCATATATTTTTGTTATTGCTGACTATTTTACTAAATTTCCATGTTTCTTTCCACTTCGTACTGCTACTGCCTCTAAAATTTGTAACATTATGGAAGAACAAATATTTTTGTTATTTGGTACTCCTCAATACTTAATCGCTGATAATGGCGTACAATTCCGTAGTCAGGAATTTTCTAAATTATGCTCAAACTATCAAACAGAAATATTATTTACAGCTAAATATCATCCTAGAGCCAATCCTACCGAACGCGTTAATAGAGTTTTGAAAACCATGATCGCTTCATATATTAAAGAAAACCAACGTACATGGGATGTTAACCTACCTAAAATTGGCTGTGCCATAAGAACTTCTAAACATGAAATAACTGACTACACTCCTTACTTCGCGTTCTGTGGTCGGGAACACGTACTCTTTGGAAATATGTTTAAAACTCGTTTAGATGATGAAACTCCTTCCATTGATACTAACCCTGTTGTTACTACTCGTACTAAAGAATTTTATGAAAGGTTGCGTACTGATATTCTTGATAAAATGAGACGTTCTACGAAACGTACTCAAGATCGCTATAATCTACGTAAACGCACGGTCACTTATAGGAAAGGTGATGCAGTGTGGAAACGAAACTTTGTCTTATCTGACGCTTCTAAATTTTTAAATGCTAAACTTGCTCCTAAATTTTTAGGTCCCTTTAAAATAAGAAAAGTCATGTCTACCTGGACTTATGAATTAGCTGATTCTTTAGGGAAATCTATAGGCATATTCCACGCTAAAGATTTGAAACCCGCTTACTCTGATAATTTACATTCTTCTGCATCTGACTCAGATGATCACCCTACGATATCTTCGGATACCATTTCTCTCAAACGATATAAACCTCGTAAACGACATAAACGTCAAAAGGTGTAATTTTCCGATTTTTTTTTTTTTCTCTTTCCCCTTTTTCCTTTCCTTTCTTATTTATTCATTTTTCTCTTGGTCTTCTTCAACGTCAAAATGGGTGGTTGGCTGAGGACGTTGTGGCGGTTTCTTGATAGGTTAGTGCTCAATTCCTTTTTTTTCTTTGAACACTTTCCTCGCTCTTCCATCGAGCCCTATTCACTACTACACTCCGTTCTTTCTTCTTTTCTCCTATTTTCTATCCTTTTCCCTTTTGTTTTGTTACCTTCGTTGGAATTTAGACTGTTGATTTTTTTTTATTTTTCTTTCCCTCTCCTAGGTTTCATTACCGTTCTTTCTTTTCTTCCTAATTGACTTGTTGATTGTACTGATGTTACGCTTTGCGCGTGGTCTTCTAGATTACTCTTATGATTTGTTTTCTTTTTGAATTTCGCTATTTAACTACCTTTTTCTTTTCTCTCTCTTTTCTTCACGCTTCCTGGCTATATTTTTGTTAGGGGGGTGTAACGTTATCTTAATTAATTTGGTCACATTTCTAGGATCGCTATTCTATGGAATAAATTGTTTTCATAGCGTACGTTTGCAGTCTACTTGATTCTCATTGGTGTATTGTGTTCGTTAATCTCGAACCCTTGTTTCCGCTTTTAGTTTCGTTTTTTTGTTTTTCTGTTTCCGTGGTTGCAAGGGTACACACACAAAAAAAAAAGTGAGTTGGATAATTTTTTTTGCTTCACTTGAACCGCGATTCATTGACACGATTTTCTAATTATAAATAAAACGGATATTTTCCGGATTTCTCGATCAATGAATAATTAATTTTTGTGCCGAACCTGATGCTAGTTCGCGTCACTTAAGTTACGTGATAATTATTACGGTTTTAAGCGTTGAAGAGTGTTGTGTTTCTCCTTATCCAATTTTAACGCTTGTGGTTACCAGCTTACAAGGTCAGTAATTTTTGTGAATCATTCCGTCATTTAATGTTATATTTTCTTTCATAGCTTTTTTTTTCTTCCTTTTCGTTTTCGCTTATTTGTCTCCCTCTACGTATATTACCTACCCACTACCACTTCGAGTTGATCCAGCGTCGTCAATAGAAAAATAACACCGCTGCCATTTTGAATTTTTCTTACGACTGAAGAAATTCTAATTTAATGACTTATAAAGAAAACTACTGTCTGCTCACACGAATTTACCTAGTAATTGTTTACTTTTAATATTAGATAACTTATCTAGCTAAAATTTAGTCATTTCAACAAACTATTACCTTACTTTTATAGTCTTAATTTATACGTGAAAATTTCACTGTCACTATTTGCTTATTTGATTTTTTTCTAAATTCATAATTTTGTTTAAGTTTCAATTATTTATCAATATTGTAAACCACTTTACCTTTAACTATGTGTTTGCCTATTGTAATCTAATTTATTAGTGTACCTTCAGTATTCGAATTTGTTGTCAATCAAGTAATTAATGTATCCATTTTCTAGGGCCAACCTATTGTTTAAGGTCCGAATTATTATTGTTTTCTTTTCCATTTAGCTTCTGTAATTTCGGACGTTACTTGCGCAAGGAAACGACACCGGAAAGAAGTTATTTTCAGGTGAGATTATTGATATACTTGATCGCTTGTTTACTTAGGTAAACCGAATTCTGAAAACTTTGTAAGATTAACGTAACTAATATCACTTTTCCTCCTTTTTTTTTGTTGCTCGAGGATTAATTTAAGGTAATTTGGATCAATCATTCAATGTTATATTAAAATAATATTTATTTCCTTTTTTTTATTAACCAATCCTTACGAGTATCTCTATTACTTGTCAAATTTATGTTACTATTTAGACCATTTATCTGTTTTTGATGCGATTATAATTTTGTGACCCCATCGTGTCTATTTATTCATAATTTTTTTCTATGATTTATTTAGTTTTTCGTACTTCGAACTAAGGTAAATTACAAATATAACTATCTTGGAAGTACGTGGCGTCCATTTTTCCTGATTATTATTTTATTTTACTTCTGTATATAATATTATGTATAATTATTTAACTGTATTAACCCACCCCAATGCCTACTAGTACTGAACCACCGAGCCTTGGCTTTATAAATTTTGTTACCAATTAAAGTTACCGTAACAATGTTCAATATTATCATCTACATGATAAGTCCCTAACTGTACGTCGCGTCGTCTACGCCAAGTTCTGAATAAAAACCATGATAAATTGCGGGAATAAAAGGAAGTAATACCTTTAAATTGTTTTTTTTTGTATTTATTCTTAGGAATACGTTATACTTGGGCGAGAGCTCGGAAAATTTTCGATAATTTGTAAGTTGCACGCCTCTTTCCCCAATAGTTATAGGTTTAAATGATTCGTTTAAGTAGTGTTTAATAAACATTGTGTTAGGACGATCTATTTCATAGCGAAAACATCGGACTTTGCTGAATTTCACGTTCTCTTTGGTGTCTGTTAGATTCCTCTTGTTAACGGATTTTTGCATATCTGCAAAAGAGTAGAAACCTGCCTGGGTCATTGGTATAACTTCAAATGGATTTTTTTGTCTCCCTAACTGCATGATAACACTGATCGGCAGAGTACACCCGTTTCAAATTATTTTTATGATTTTCGATGGCGGACGGTAAATGGGTGTGCCATGGCACGAGAAATCGATATTCAATACTACTAAATATGTTTTCTCGTACCATCTGTAACCATAGAGACATTATGGTCCAATTTTTATTTTGGCCTCCACAGTTATCAGTAAAGACTATAAGTTCTTCGGCTTGCGGGGCAGTATCATTAATATACTTTAAAATAACACTCGTCACTGCCACGTTTTGCTGTGTTCTGTCCACATGTACATAAATCTTTTGCCAGTGTTACAGTTATGCACGCCAAGATTATACATCGATGCTTTTCTTAAGTAAAATGCCTTTCTCACAGTTAAATCGGGGATTGGAGGTGTCTGTTGGAGATAGAACGAACTTACGTGTTTTTATTTCCTTTCCTTGCTTCATTCATTTTTCATGTTTGTCTGCATTGCTTCTACCCTTCTTTGGTGTAATTCTAATTGGACTTTGCGTTCCTTTAATTTTGCTTCGCCGCCTTTGTTAGTGTCCAGTAAACTTTTGTGTTGATCACATGTTTCGCAAGTGTCACATTTTGGGAGCTTAAAACCAATATTATAGAGCCGGTTAGGATTACATTTTCTACTATAATGGCTTGTGTACTTAGGAATAGTCTTAATGTGATCATGTATACTCTTTATCATTTCATCAGATAATCGATTCTTACGGTTGTGATGTTCACGTCACCCGTCACATTTCTGAATCATACTTCCTGGCGAATTTGTTTGCATATATTGTGTATTCTCTTTTTAGAATTCTGCAGGCCATGTACTGATAAAAACTATTTCTTGTATATTTGCTTGTCAACTCCTAGAACTTTTACAGAGTACAAAAATGTTACACGTGAAGACGATTGCCGTTTTGTTTTTTAGGATAAGTTTTTTGAGGCATGGTTTTTATTGTTCCAAATAGGTATGCATTTTGCTTGTCGTAAGAATCCAAATTCCAAAATGAATGAAATATTGTTTTCTCATTTTGCAAAAGTACTGTTCTACACTTATGCTTGCAACGACGTGGGGACCTAAAGATCTAACTAAATTGCTCCGCTTTTGCGCCTTTATTCGCTTTCTGGTTTCAAGACTTTGTTATAGCCACTTAGATTTAGCCTTCTTTTCTGGTGTTTCAAGTGTACCTCTTGATGTATTGTGTTTCTAAAATTACGAGCAAATTAATTTACGAAAGAAGGTAGTAAGCCACAAAGGTCTTTTATTTAATCAACTATAAGTCAATCACCAGCGGATTTTGCTATAAGGAGAAGCTCTAGCCATACTAAACTAATTCTTGAAGTATGTTCTATATTAAACTCGATCAATTTTAATTCTAAATCTAAACTAACAACCAAGTAAAAAGCCACGATTTACTCGACAAAGATCTTACTTATTGGTTTAAAAGGTAATCAGCCACAGTGTTTTCAAACTTACCAAATTATTATTATCATTGCTGCTGTTACTATTGTCAGTTGATTCAACGTAGTCCTTATCCTTTATACTGTCGTCTGAGTCGAAGTCTGATTCACTACAGTCAGATTCATCACTGTTTTCAAACACTTTTCGCTTAACACCAGCTGAACTTGAAGCAGTCATGTCGATTTATGGATGGCTTGTTACCTTCTTGCCTCTGACATGCGCGTAAAATGGAGAGAGTAAAGAAGGAATTTGTCACACAGTGCTGCCGTCTCTTATTTTGATTTCTGTAAGAATAAATGTGTGGCTTGTTCCCCTTTTGATAATAATGATCATGTGCTTAAGTAATTCTTTTTGTGGCTTATGACCGTCTTCCTCTCAGTACTTCATTTGTAATTTCTAATTCTTTGCGATGATCGTACATACTTACATTAAATTTTCCCAACATGTTTGTAGTTGGTCGAAACGTTTTACAACCACATTTTATTACAATGAAGTAATACGAAATACGTAACAGCAACTCTAACAAACTTAAATTTATTTTATTTCTAATTTTTGATTTAATAGCGTTCATGAGAGAATATTCTTTCCACCGTAGCATTACTCAATGGCAAACTCAACGTAACAAAGCAGTGGAAGTGTCAGCATTTTTTAAGGTAAGCAGCAAGGCGACAACGGCACTAAATCAGTTGAATGATTAATTGAACGACTAAAACAAAGGTGTAGTGTGGTCGCCCTGTAAGGTCCCTTCAGGTAATTCACAAATTACAATTCCACTATGTGGTAAAGTTAATATGTCTCGACTAGCTACAGTGTAGTGTGGGTGGGTTTTGTTTTAGACTCTTATATAACCATTAAATAATCAGGGACGTGCAAGTTTTATACATATATTTAAAACAAAATAAGAGTCTGGTTAATAACAAAAATAATAAACAATTCTGCACAAAAAAAGATACCAAAAATTAATACTATAAAATAATAATACGTTCTGCTAGGAAAATAAATTAAGATTTTATAATAAATGGTTGTTTTCGCCTGGGCCCCTGGTGGATAGATCACTAATCTGGACGACGGGCTTGGATGGTGGCTGCCTCGAGAACGCACATTGTAGTTCGGGAATTTTGTTTAGTATCGGTGCTTTTCTGTAATCAGCATTGGTTATACGTTTTGAAAATATAAACATAAATGATATGCCGGTTTTCAAGTGATAAAAAATAACGTTATTACAAACGGTTTTTAGTTTTACTTCGGAAGAATATGTGTATATTTACCAGTTCAATTGGATAATTAATTACACAGGTAAGTTGCATTTTGGAAATTATTTTAATTAACAAATTACGTTTGTAATTGCAGTTTGTATACTACAGCTCCTTTTTTGTAATAGGGAATAATTGCTTGAGCTTTGATTAGTTATTGGAATACCTGGATAGGAGGATTTTAGTTTAACTCAATCTAAAGGAAAAATGTAAATTGTAACAAATTGAGGTTAATGTCACGTTGAATCGGGACCTTGAACTACTTAGAATACTTGTTTTATATACACAGGGAAAATGATTTAAATCACTAGATTGATTCTTATACTATAATTAACCTAACATGCACATAGGGCAGAAAATAATTAATTGAATGCGAAATAATACATTCGTTTTATTTTCATTTAGTGCAGTTTATGCGTATATGAAGTCCTACATCAGATGTGATTTCTATATCACTGAACATCAATGAAACGTGTATTATTTACATAAACAGGAACGTTAGTTAATCTTTTGAAATTGTTCACTATTTAGAGAATGGTTTTTAATGGTTTATTATGGGATATTTTACTCCAATGTTTAAATTAAAACTAGAAAATAACCTTGCGCAAATTAAATAATGCCTCGTACTCAATCATCACGAAACAACCTGTTTTATTTATTCACTTCCGTGAAAGCAAACTGAACGTTTTCCTTAGTTAATCTTTTGATACTGTCTATACAAGAAGATTCTGGAGATATTTACATATACAGAGAGTTTAATTATGAGTTCGCTCGCGGCCAAGGTAAGCTCGAGCCGATCTCAGTGAAGTCTTAGTGATCCTAATTATTCAAAGTATTCAGCGTATATGACGAATGGCAAGGACATCTGCCTTTGAGCTGTCAAAAGCGGACATCCTTGATGTTCGTGATATATGCTCAAATTGAAGCTTTGTTAGTACCGGTAGATACAGATGAACCCGGTCCCAAACAACTGTTCTTGTTGCGAAACGAAAACGTAAGTACATTTTCCGCATAAAATTCCACCGTTCTGTCTTTTTTTGTTTAAAATCAGGTAATTTAGTGTACCCAAATGATGCCCTACGTGACGAGTAAAGGCATGAATTGCAAAAATATTTTGTCCTATTCCGTTTGGATATTTGGTTGCTAAGTAAACGGGAAAAATTCTTTATCCAGATATATTGCTGGTTTTCCGTTTGGTTACTGACTAACAGTAATAAATTAATATGTGCAAACTGTTTAGCCCTCGTATAGTACAGAGGAACCACTACCTCCAAGACACACTCATCATTGCAATACGCATCTTCCAGTTTGTCACGTGTTTAGATGGGAAGCGTAGGAAAAGGGAAAGGGGTTTGTAGTCACCTATAGATCTTTAAGCAAACCGTCTAGTCCAGAACGGTTAAGACGCGGTTGAGAAAATTCAAGTGTTAAGGCATGCGCCAGAAGTCGCTTCCCAAGAGTAAAGGCACAACTATGCTACTAGTGGTTAGTGATGGTGAAGGGGGTGAGTAGTATTGATCGGAAGGGAAACAGAAAGGGATGAGAGATAATAAAAAGTCTAGAGTAACGCAAAGACTGCAATTTCCACAAAAATATTGAATGCAGTTATAACCATTATGTTCAATCTTTGGATTCAAGTAAATATTGAAGTATACAACATTCTCACTAAGATTTGGACCCCAAATTTGACCCACAAAGTCAAATTTGTTGCAACGTTCGCAAGTAAAGTGGGTTTTTCAAATTCGACCCAAAAGACAAAAAGATTTTTTTTAAACTTAAACAAAATTAAACGGTTCCCTTTTTCAAAATAGAAGATCTTTCATTTTCGGCGACGCTGAAAGAAAAACAAATATACAGCCGCTAAAAGGGTGTGCTAATAATCAAAATCAGTTAATACGCTTGCTGTGTTGTACACAACCCAAAAATAATCGTATATAATAAACATATTCATTTGACCCGGAATTAAGTTTCCAAAAGAAAGGTGTTTGGAAAGAGCGGTCGGTTTGCCTCTTTTCTTAATTTTAGTGCGTACATTAATTTATACCAACTACTAGAAACAAGCAAAAGAAAAATAACTAGCAAAGGAACGTTTTCCGAACACAACTCAAGAGAAATACAGTAAAGGCGAAAAATATATAAACAACAGAAGAGATTACACAGAGATTGTTCAGAAAATCCAAAATTTGTTTTGTTGCCAAACACCTTTGATATTAGCAATTTTAGAAGAGCTCAAAAATGTTCAAGGCGCAATCGCTTCGTTAAAACAAAAAAATTGTTAGTATCAACAAATTGATAATAAATCGATTTATTGTGTTCAAAATTGTTTTAACGTCCTGCCCTCTACCCACACCATTTCAGGATACAGCCAGTAGACTGTAGATGGCGTAACTAGGTACGTTCGTGCAACAAATAAATCTGGTAAATTCTCACATTGTGAAAAGTTTTAATTACGAAAATTTAGTACGTTACAAGTTCGTAAACATTGATGAAAATATTGTTGTTAGACTCGAAAATTGAGATGTTAGACAGCTTAGTAGGAAATTCTATACATCCCAATTGAATAGCGTCATGAAATTAGGGTTAGAAGTCGCCCACGAAACACGAATGTAAACGTGAACGTCAACGCAAACTTAAAAGTAAACGAAAACGAAACGTAAAAGTAAATGTAAACGTATAGTTGATAGACTACAATGAAATGAAGTTTTGAATGTTGAATCATGTAATACTTAAATTAAGCCGTGAGTTAACTAACTATAATCTACTCAGTAAATGATGTATGAATCAGTAATATTGGTGATTATATAGATTATGAGGAAGGAACTTTTAACGTTTCAGAGGAGGAATTAGAAATAAAAATAATTCTCATCAACACTTTTCCATACTTCATAATAATATAAGAAGTATAAATAAAAACTTTGATGAAATATTGATTTTATTAAACATTTATACTTTTGTTTTGATTGTATAATCCTTACGGAAACATGGAAAATTATTCATAGGACCTTCTTTACCATGCCAAGATATGAGATGATATACAATGAAGGACTTACAAATCAAAACGACAGGGTGGTCATGAATGTAAAAGACTGTTATGGGAACTATAAGTAGTTAAGCTTAACGAATATCGACATCAATAAAATTATTCAAGTAGTTATACATTCCATGAATAAAGCGATAATGATAACGACCATTTATAGACCGCCTTCAACTAATGTTGGTAATTTTATAATGAATTAACTATACGTTAAATTCTAAATACAACTTTAAAAATGTACAAAACAATTTTGCAGATTGGCGCAATCAACTCTACATTGCTTAAAATTACTTACAATAGATGTCACATATAACATTAAAAATTTGCTAAAATCAGTATATTCTTGTAGAGATTTACCGCCAAAACGATTTTCGCAAGTTGTCTTCTTGTTTTGATTAGAAGCCATACGGTAGAAAAATTTTCTCATTGGAAAATTTCCAATCTCCCTAATTCCTTACTTAAACCCGTTGTGATTAAGGCCAATTTGGCAGATTAACATTATAAATAGGGTGATTGCTTATAAATTAGTAAACAGATTCGTCAACGGCCACAGGTACTCGTATGTGATCCCGAACCCTTTCGCATTTTGTAAACCGCATAACACATTTTAGGTCCATTTGGTATAGCTTCAGTTCGTTATTTGATTGGACCATCACTGGAAATATATTCGATTGATAAAGAATTTAAAGGTATCATCACTCACTTCCTCAGAATTGCTTCGCACATGCAAGAAGCTACCGAGGACTGCATACTTAATCGTTGGAGGACACATCTTAAGGTCAAACATATAAATTATTTTATATAACATACGTGTGCTTGCCCATAACCAAACATCTTGCAACTAAAATCAATCAGCGCTGTAAGAAACTAATTAATTAAGATCAAAATTGGATTATACAGTATAAGGTACTCTCTGTGCTTTATTATCCTTACTCCGTAACAAGATTGTTGCTGAAAATGTAACATACGTTGTTGCATGTTACCCTACGGACAGAAGGGTAGTTATTTGAAAGAAATTTACGAACTTGTTTCAGTGTCCTCTGAAACTCCCTGTATATGTAAGTAAAAACGTAAACGTAAACGTGAACGTAAACGTGAACGTGAGCGTGAACGTGAACGTGAACCTGAACGTGGACGTGAACGTAAACGTAAACGTAAACGTGAACGTGAACGTGAACGTGAACGTAAACGTGAACGTGAACGTGAACGTGAACGTGAACGTGAACGTGAACGTGAACGTAAACGTGAACGTGAACGTGAACGTGAACGTGAACGTGAACGTGAACGTGAACGTGGACGTGAACGTGAACGTGAACGTGACGTGAACGTGAACGTGAACGTGAACGTGAACGTGAAGGTGAACGTGAACCTGAACGTGGACGTGAACGTGAACGTGAATGTGAACGTGAACGTGAACGTGAACGTGATCGTGAACGTGAACGTGAACGTGAACGTGAACGCAGACGTGAACGTGAACTTGAACGTGAACGTGAACGTGAACGTGAACGTGACCGTGAACATGAACGTGAACGTGAACGTGAACGTGAACGAGAACGTGAACGTGAACGTGAACGTGAACGTGAACGTGAACGTGAACGTGAACGTAAACGTGAACGTGAACGTAAACGTAAACGTGAACTTGAACATGAACTTGAACGCGAACGTGATCGTGAACGTGAACGTGAACCTGAACGTGGACGTGAACGTGAACGTGAACGTGATCGTAAACGTGAACGTGAACGTGAACGTGAACGTGAACGTGAACGTGAACGTGGACGTAAACGTAAACGTAAACGTGAACGTAAACGTGAACGTGAACGTGAACGTGAACCTGAACGTGGACGTGAACGTGAACGTAAACGTAAACGTAAACGTGAACGAGAACGTGAACGTGAACGTGAACCTAAACGTGAACGTGAACGTGAACGTGAACGTGAACGTGAACGTGGACGTGAACGTGAACGTGACGTGAACGTGAACGTGAACGTGAACGTGAACGTGAACGTAGACGTGAACGTGAACGTGAACGTGAACGTGAACGTGAACGTGAACGTGAACGTGAACCTGAACGTGGACGTGAACGTGAACGTGAATGTGAACGTAAACGTGAACGTGATCGTGAACGTGAATGTGAACGTGAACGTGAACGCAGACGTGAACGTGAACTTGAACGTGAACGTGAACGTGAACGTGAACGTGAACGTGAACGTGAACGTGAACGTGAACGTGAACGTGAACGTGAACGTGACGTGAACGTGAACGTGAACGTGAACGTGAACGTGAACGTGAAGGTGAACGTGAACCTGAACGTGGACGTGAACGTGAACGTGAATGTGAACGTGAACGTGAACGTGAACGTGATCGTGAACGTGAACGTGAACGTGAACGTGAACGTGGCCGTGAACATGAACGTGAACGTGAACGTGAACGAGAACGTGAACGTGAACGTGAACGTGAACGTGAACGTGAACGTGAACGTAAACGTGAACGTGAACGTAAACGTAAACGTGAACTAGAACATGAACTTGAACGCGAACGTGATCGTGAACGTGAACGTGAACGTGAACCTGAACGTGGACGTGAACGTGAACGTGAACGTGATCGTAAACGTGAACGTGAACGTGAACGTGAACGTGAACGTGAACGTGCACGTGAACGTGAACGTGAACGTGAACGTAAACGTAAACGTAAACGTGAACGTAAACGTGAACGTGAACGTGAACGTGAACCTGAACGGGGACGTGAACGTGAACGTAAACGTAAACGTAAACGTGAACGAGAACGTGAACGTGAACGTGAACCTGAACGTGAACGTGAACGTGAACGTGAACGTGAACCTGAACGTGGACGTGAACGTGATGACGTGAACGTGAACGTGAACGTGAACGTGAACGTGAACGTGAACGTAGACGTGAACGTGAACTTGAACGTGAACGTGAACGTGAACGTGAACGTGAAGGTGAACGTGAACCTGAACGTGGACGTGAACGTGAACGTGAATGTGAACGTGAACGTGAACGTGATCGTGAACGTGAACGTGAACATGAACGTGAACGCAGACGTGAACGTGAACTTGAACGTGAACGTGAACGTGAACGTGAACGTGAACGTGAACAACTGAACGTGAACGTGAACGTGAACGTGAACGTGAACGTGAACGTAAACGTGAACGTGAGCGTGAACGTAAACGTGAACGTGAACGTAAACGTGAACTTGAACATGAACTTGAACGCGAACGTGATCGTGAACGTGAACGTGAACGTGATCGTGAACGTGGACGTGAACGTGAACGTGAACGTGAACGTGAACGTGATCGTGAACGTGAACGTGAACGTGAACGTGAACGTGAACGTGAACGTAAACGTGAACGTGAACGTAAACGTGAACGTGAACGTGAACGTGAACGTGAACGTGAACTTGAACGTGAACGTGAACGTGAACGTGAACTTGAACGTGAACGTGAACGTAAACGTGCACGTGAACGTGCACGTGAACGTGAACGTGAACGTGGACGTAAACGTAAACGTAAACGTAAACGTAAACGTAAACGTAAACGTAAACGTAAACGTAAACGTAAACGTAAACGTAAACGTAAACGTAAACGTAAACGTAAACGTAAACGTAAACGTAAACGTAAACGTAAACGTAAACGTAAACGTAAACGTAAACGTAAACGTAAACGTAAACGTAAACGTAAACGTAAACGTAAACGTAAACGTAAACGTAAACGTAAACGTAAACGTAAACGTAAACGTAAACGTAAACGTAAACGTAAACGTAAACCTATAAACGTAAACGTAAACGTAAACGTGAACGTGAACGTGAACGTGAACGTGAACGTGAACGTGAACGTGAACGTGAACGTGAACGTGAACGTGAACGTGAACGTAAACGCAAACGCAAACGCAAACGCAAACTCAAACGCAAACGCAAACGCAAACGCAAACGCAAACGCAAACGCAAACGCACACGAAAACGTAAACGAAAACGTGTATAAGCACACCTTCAAACAAGCGAGCACGTCAAAATAATTCTTCTTAACCCTAACCCAATCAAAAATAGAGTTCGTGGCAAACACCATATTCTACCGAAACACTTCCGAATAAATGGAGAAACATGTAAAAAGAATTATAAAAACTATGTACTACATAGATGAGAAAGTAAAAGGAACCTACCAAACATTCACTTCATCAAATGATACGTAGAAAAACGAAATCGTTTTGATTTCACTACTACTCCAAAAAAATTCTTCATTCCCAGTTTTTACTTTAAAATATTAAATTAGTATTAAAACACATGTATTGATATAAAATAAACTATATTTAAAAATTCTTGTCTCCGCTTATAATTTAAAAAGTGTGAATTAATATATATATATACATTTTGCAAAACCACAATGTTTCATAATTACGTCTAAAAATTATTCTCGCCGCTTTAACTTAGGGGATATTATGCAACCTCTTTTTTAACACGTTCGTAACGAAAATAGGCGAAATTATAGAAAACAAAAATAATAATCTAGATGCTAACTTGAAAAAGATTCGAAAGCCACCCGCTTCTATAAAAATATCTCTAATACAGTTTATTTTCAACCTTATTTAATTAATTTTCAATACATTTAGGTTTTGTATTAATATACTTTATATATAAAAGTTATGTGGAATTAAATTTTCCTTGAACAATGTGCCTACACATTTTGTCATAAAATTAATCGTTATTCAGATAATGAAAAAATGTGTACAAACACTGAAATTTCACCTTTGCATCTTCTTTGCTCGTTCCAAAAAAATATATAGGAGACTAATAATCGATACGGCATAGTGGCAATTTGTTTAAACTTCAAAGGAGAGCGGTTAGAATCTCAGGTAATATTAGGTTTAGAGAAGATTGTAAATCCATATTTATTTATGTCAAAATGTGATCTCTACCTATATCTGTTTGTTATTCAACTTGAAAATTGTTTTTTTTTTACTTTTCTTCAATAGCGTAATGCTGGTTCCATAATAAACTTTATTGCAAGCATACATTATAAATGAGCGTAAATACATTAATTCTATTTAGAAACATAATAGGACTACATATATTATAACTGAAAAAACACGTTTTATTTGTAGAAACGTTCTTACACGAATGACGCATAGCCGCTCTTCCCGGTTGCAAACCCAAGCTGTTATATAAACTGACTCCTGATTTAACACAGTGGCGTCTCACAATAGAAATATTACAGGGTTTGAAATTAAATGTTTTTATAAATTGTCCATAATCCCCCCTTGAACGATTAATGGCGTTCAACACTTGCACCTGCATACACTTCATTGCTGATTGTCTTGGTTCACAGGCAAAGGAAAAATCTTCAAAATGCCTAGTTTTAGGGTTTCGTGCTGCGTCTTTACCGTAACCACCCGAAACTGCACCGTCACTTCCTGGATGAAGTCGAATAATTGTAGTCGAAGCTATTTAAATGGTGGGATGCTGACATTCTTAACGAGCACCAGCTGTCCAGTTTGCAACGTATCTGAAAACCTTGGCCATTTATAAGATTCTTGAAGATGATTTATATATATATATATATATATATATATATATATATATATATATATATATATATATATATATATATATATATATATATATGCAACCTCTTTTTAACACGTTCATAACGAAAATAGGGAAATTATAGAAAACAAAAATAATAATCTAGATGCTAACTTGAAAAAGATTCGAAAGCCACCCGCTTCTATAAAAATATCTCTAATACAGTTTATTTTCAACCTTATTTAATTAATTTTCAGTACATTTAGGTTTTGTATTAATATACTTTATATATAAAAGTTATGTGGAATTAAATTTTCCTTGAACAATGTGCCTACACATTTTGTCATAAAATTAATCGTTATTCAGATAATGAAAAAAATTGTATAAACACTGAAATTTCACCTTTGCATCTTCTTTGCTCGTACCAAAAAGATGTATAGGAGATAAATAATCTATACGGCATAGTGGCAATTTGTTTAAACTTCAAAGGCGAGTGGTTAGAATCTTAGCTAATATTAGGTTTAGAGAAGATTGTAAATCCATATTTATTTATGTCAAAATGTGATCTCTATCTATATCTGTTTGTAATTCAACTTGAAAATTGTTTTTTTTTTACTTTTCTTCAATAGCCTAATTCTGGTTCCGTAATAAACTTTATTGCAAGCATACATTATAAATGAACGTAAATACATTAATTCTATTTAAAAATATAATAGGACTACATATATTATAACTGAAAAAACACGTTTTATTTGTAGAAACGTTCTCACACGAATAACGCATCGCCGCTCTTCCTGTTGCAAACCCAAGCTGCTATATAAGCTGACTCCTGATTTAACACAGTGGCGTCTCAGAATAGAAATATTACAGTGTTCGAAATTAAATGTTTTTATAAATTGTCCATACTCCCTCCTTGAACGATTAATGGCGTTCAACACTTGCACCTGCATACACTTCATTGCTGATTGTCTTGGTTCACAGGCAAAGGAAAAATCTTAGAAATGTCTCGTTTTAGGGTTTCGTGCTGTGTCTTTATCGTAACCACCCGAACCTGCACCGTCACTTCCTGGATGAAGTCGAATAATTGTAGTCGAAGCTATTTAAACAGTGGGAGGTTGTCATTGTTAACGAGCACCAGCTGTCCAGTTTGCAACGTATCTGAAGACCTTTGCCATTTATAAGGTTCTTGAAGATGATTTATATATATATATATATATATATATATATATATATATATATATATATATATTATTACGATAAAACCCCCAATAATAATTATATAAACAAATACTAATGTTATAATTTGAGTATTTAAATTATGTATTAATTAATAGTATGATGTTAAATGATATAAAATTTTGATAATATATTTTCATCATCATGGCTAATAATAAATTTTTACGGCTAGAATAAACATCGGTAGAACAATGAGACTCATCTAACAGGGGATAGGGACCAACGAAAATTTAGAAGGAACCTGCATTTAATATTATAAAACAAACTATCATGAAATTGAATTAAATTATTTGTTTGACTACAATAACCATAGTTAACATGATCAAAATACATCAAGGTAATGTCCTATTTAATAAAAAAAAATCTTAATTGATTAAATAAATTGAATTATAATCTTTACTTCGCATAAATATCTGCGTTATACCCTGTACATAACAAATTCTTTTAAAATTATAAGTGAGCGTGCGCAGTGAATCCGCAACCATATGACATATCATAAAGAAAGTGAAATTTGACAAACCAGTAAGTATAAAGATGTTTGATTAATAAAAACCCAATTATCAAGAAAACATTTAAAATTCTAGAACAAATAACATTCCCTTTGAACATGCATACTTGTTGTTGCACATCATTGTTATTACAAAGGATATAAATTGTGAACATAACAATATAGTATCAATGTCAACAAAGTACTTACATATTGGTCCTTCTCTTCGTGGGTAATTGCTGCACAAGGCGATTGTAAACACCAGCTGCTGCAAACTGCTATTCTGCCACTCGAACATCCAAAGTTTTCTTTAAGATAATCAGCTTATTCACTTCGGTAAGTTTCACTATTAATATAATAATGTTGACGAATCTTTGTTTTAGGTTTACTGCTTCTTTAATAAATTGCATTCAAAAGTAAATTTTTGAATGAGCATGGAATATGGATGGTTGTCGTAAATTAAAACACTTTTTAATAAACAGGGTGTATAATGAAATTAACTTATGAACACCACAATTTAGTATGCACATCAACATACACGATTCACATTTAAATACACAAAGTCGAAACGTCAGAAAAATTTTTATAACTGAACTAAACTTCCGAATTATGGCTCGAAAAGGTAAACTAACCTTATTTAAAATTATTTCACGAACAAAAGACTATCAATTGTTTCATGATCACTTCCGAAACTAAACCGCACTTTATTATATTCCCGATGTGATTTAATTTTTGTTTAAACTTATATTTTCAAAAACAATTCGCAACAGCTTGCTCTGACAAGTTGTTGCAAAAGTTGAAAATCAAGAGATCAAGAGAAGCTGAAAACGCATGTATTTATATCTTTTTACTTGACAACCAAATCTTTCGAATGTTTCATTAGTTACGAGAAATTTTTGCTTAATTCCTATTGGTTAAAACAATTCTTAAATTACGAAAATTCTTTAAAACCTTATAACTTTCTTCCTATTTAACATTTCTTAAATCTAAAAACGTTTCCAAAATCTACATAATTTTCTCTAAATTTTGAAACCAAACATGATGTAAATCGGACACTTAATAACTATGTTAATTTCTACCCTTATTTATTGAATTTAAACTAATTCTATGCAATTTACAGGCTTGAAAATTACCTCCACAGGAATAGGGGAAGCTACTGCACCCTAATATACATCTCAAACATGCCTGCGGCCAATTTGAAGGAAAAATTTCTTAAATCTAACAAAATTCTTACAAACTAAAATTAACAAAATTAGACATAAATATAAGGAATTACATCATAAAATTGAGGCTACCTTACGATTTTTGCCTCTACTAATTTATTTTATTGCAATTGTCTCAATTAAAATTACTTTTCACAAAAATTGTATGTTCGAGGACATGACATAACCTCATTTTGTCTCTATCAAATTAATGTTAAATTTCACCTTTTTAAGCACAATAACTGTTCATGTAAGTGTTTAGAACTATAGTTTAAGTTACAAATTAGTTTATTTAATCACTTTTGTAGGTTGATAAGTTCTCCTACGACTAGTGTCGGAATGTTGTCATACACTAGTTTAATGTGATGAACTGTTGAATTAAACACAATAATTCCAGATCTACAGCATGATTCATGTAATATAGTCACCCACTAATGTGCTTGTTCTGTTTTTTTTCTATAAGTTTTGCACTATTATGAGTTTAACGCACAAATACGAATGTTCTCACAAATCTCGGCTGCGCACATGTAAATTGTGACATTGATACCAGCCTATCTCTAATTGTAACATTATTTTTGTCAACCACAACCCGTATTACATGTCGTTAGGGAATATTGTTTAATATAAACTTATAAAACTACAAGAAAATTGAATTAATTGAAAAACGAATACAAACATCCCTATACTTTTATGTACTGTGTTGTCTATTACTAAAATTACCATTATTAACACACATTAAGAAAATATCTTAAATTTCTCAAACACCTCAATGTTTATCAATCATCTTATTCTACAATTATTTAAGGAAATGTACCATTTTCGTACAAACTAAAACAAAACTTCACTATGGAAATTACATAGCTACTTGCATCTAATTAGATTCATCTCAAATATATATATATATATATATATATATATATATATATATATATATATATATATATATATATATATATATATATATATTTGGACCACTGGTTCCAGAACCCCTTTCATATGTAGCATTAATTGGTATCGTGATAATTGATTTAATTTGACATTTTCCTTGAACTGAGGCTCTGGCAAGGAATTAAGTGGTTTCCCCATAAGAAAATGAGCAGGTATGAGTGGTTGGACATCATTGGGATTACTTGCGGGTGGATATAATGGTCTAGAGTTTAAAATTGCGTCTATCTATACGAGAGGTGTACTAAATTCTTCGTATGTAAGAATAGTCTCACCTACTACCCGAGTTAAGTGATGTTTAACCCCTTTAATGTTACACTCCCATAGTCCACCAAAGTTAGGAGAATTTGGAGGTATAAAGTACCACGTAATACCTTCATTGAACAGCCTTAATTGAGAAGCATATCAATAAACATACATAAGCTTTGTAATTTTTACACCCCTACCCTTTCTATCTTTGAGCGTAAAAGGACCGGCGTAGTCAACACCAGTAATTGAGAGAGGATTTGAGGTTTCCGCTCTATGTTCAGGTAAGTTAGCCATAATTGAAGTATTAACCTTTGGTTAAGATCGAAAACAAGTAATGCATTTCCTCACAACCGATTTGGCAGTGTTCATACCCGGGGTTGGCCAATAAGTTTGTCTGATCTAAGCCAGCAGTAATAGAGGACCTGCATGTAATTGCTTATTGTGTTCGTATTCAAAAATTAGTCTTGTAAATGTATGCTTCGCATCTACTCTCAACAAACCATCAGAACTGATAAATGGACTCAATGGAACCAATCTGGGTGTGCGCTTTAAACCCTTTTCTGAAGTTATATCATTTATTTCATCCCTAAAACTATCGTTATGAGCTAATTTTACAAGACTTAGCATATTCGAATGTAACTCAAATGACGTCAAAGCTCCAAATTGCCTAGCATCCATGGGTTTTCTTAAGTTTAGAATAAATCTAAGACAATATGCATGAATGCTTTTTAATTTATTTAGATTGGGGAATTTGTCAAAAATTGAAATATCATTGTCTATAGTTACGAAAACTTTAGACTGATTGCACATTTTTGGCACTTTTGTTGAAGAAGAAATTGAAACTGTTCAGGCCAGTGATCAACATTTTTTAAAAAAGAAGGACCAGTCCACCATAGGGGACAACAAATAATTATTGAGGAAATATACTACGCGACACAATTTCAGCAGGGTTTTCCTTTGTATTAACGTAATACTAGTCTCTAACATCGGTTAGATTCTGAATTTAAGAGACCTTATTCGCTACAAAAGTTTTGTAATAAGTTAGACTGTGTATTAATTCAGTACAAAACAATCTGTGAGTCCTCTAAAATACCACTTTAACTTGTAAGTAAGTGTATTTGAGACAACGTTAGCTAAGGGAGCTCACAATAAAGCTCCGCATAACTCTAATCGAGGAATAGTCAACGTGTTAAGTGGCGCTGCTTTAGATTTAGCACATAATAAATGAACTGAGGGTTGTCGATTTTTATCAACACTTTTCAAATAAATTGCTGCACCGTAAGCACTTTGTGATGCATTGCAAAAGCCATGAATTTCGATGTGAATAGGATTTTCACATGAAACGTGTCTTGGAATTTGTAACTTGTTTATATGGAATAAATCGTTTTAGAATTTATTCCACAAACTCTTCAAATCTGGTGGAAGTTCGTCTTCCCAGTCTAGTTTAATAGACCAAAGTTTCTACATGAAGATCTTGATTGTAATAATTACATGACTTAAAAGACCAAATGGGTCAAAAGTCTTGGCAATATGTGACAATACATTCCTTTTTATAGGTCTAATTGTGCAAATAGCTTCTTCGAATTGAAAACTACATCTTCTTTACTACATCCATAAATGCCTAATTCTTTCATTTGGTGGTGAGTTGAAAAATCTAAAACACTCATATCAACAGAATGATCTTTAAGATTGTCGAGGACACAATAACTGTTCGACATCTACTTCCTTAACTTGAACGAAGCTAAATTCAAAATATAAAAAATTTCTTTACAAAGCGAAATAGCCCTTTCTTGGTTTTCGAAACCCGTGGTCAAATCGTCAACATAGAAGTCTTGTGAAATAATACGACATGCATACTGAAACTGATATTGACAATCGATAGCTAGTTGCTTTAAACAACGTATCGCTAAATACGGAGCACTTGCAGTTGCGTAAGTAACTGTATATCGTAATAGGTTGTTCTAAATTACTTCGCCAAAAAATTCTTTGTAGAGCCCTGCCGTCTCGATGAGCTAGAATACAACGATACATCTTTTCTATATCTAATGTGACAACAATAATGTGTTGTCTAAATCGTAATACAATGTCAACAATGTTATTTTGAATTGGTGGACCAATTAATTTCAAGTCGTTTAATGATTTTCCCGAAGTTGTAACTAAGGAACCATCGAACACAACACTAAGCCTTGTTGTTAAATTTTATTTACGAATAATGCCATGTGTGGCAAAAAATAACGTATTATTGAATCGTCATTATTCGAAATTGGTGACATGCACCCTAATGAACGATACTCTTCCATAAAAGAGACATATTGATAGTGAATAGTCATTTTGCAGTTTGCGTTTTAGTGCTACATTCTTAGAATCGCCTAATTTTGAAATTGGATGCTTGAATGGAATTCTAATTACGAATTTTCCATTTTCGTCTTTGCTAACATTTTCGCTAAAATGTGTTTCGCATTAAATTTCGTCGTCTGTGGGCAATGAAATAGCGTTCGGTATTCATCATCAGCAATATCCGGCTCGAAGGACCATATAATGGTTGTAATTGAACTTGTTTTTTTTACTTTCCTTCAATAGCGTAATGCTGGTTCCATAATAAACTTTATTGCAAGCACACATTATAAATGGACGTAAATACATTAATTCTGTTTAAAAACATAATAAAACTACTTATATTATAAATGAAAATACACGTTTTATTTGTAGAAACGTTCTTACATGAATGACGCATCGCCACTCTTCCCTGTTGGAAACCCAAGCTGCTATATAAACTGACCCCTTATTTAACACAGTGTCGTCTCACAATAGAAATACTACAGGGTTTGAAATTTAACTTATTTAAGTTATTCATAAAGTAACTTATCGTAATTTAAAGTTTATCCCCACAACACGAGAAATATAACTATTTGATACTTCCATTGTTAAGAGGGTCGCTGCTAAAGTTCGCGGAATCAAGTACTTCTCGCAATACTAAGGTTCTGCGATGGTCATAATCGTAAAATTTGACATTTGTACCATTTAGTACAACTGACAGTTTGATTGCAAACAGAGCAGTTATACTTCAGTAGAATTTAAAAAGTAGTAAATGTGTGAAAAAATGGATATTTCGAATCGTGATCTTCTAGTGATGATTTTTTATGACCTTCGATACAGTTTCGCCACAGTGATGTGTGGAAAAACTAAAGATGTCATTAGGTGATGAAGTCCAGTCCAAAACCATGGCCGACGATTGGTTTGCAGAATTCAAACGTGGAATATCTACTTTTGATGACGATTTTAGCGCGGAGTCGTTGAAGCTTTTAAAGTACTTGTTTTGGAGGTACCTCCCTCAGAGTGGCAAACCAGTTTTGAGGATTGGTTTTAACGAATGCAAACGTGTACCTATAGATCTTAAGGAAGAACATTTTGAAAAACAATAAATTTTTTTTTAATCCTTAAATTACATATCATTTCAGAAATCAATTAAGCATTTTTCCCACGTGTCACGTTTTATTCATTTAATGAATTCCTAAAGTTTAATGTGGATAATAATGTTATTTCATAAACAATTTATTGTTGTTTTATTAATTTTAAAAGTTTAGTTGTATTATTGTATTGGTTATGTTTTGATGAGTGCATGTAATTATTTTGTTTACTTCACATGAAAAGATTTTATTATTATGTTTAATATAGATTGGAAGATAAGAACAGAACCAGTGACACTCTAATTAAATTAGAATTAAAATATTACGTAATTTCTTTTTAAAAATTTTAATTAGAATTAAAACTAAAAAAAAATGCAACTTAATGCAAACTTCGTCTTAACATGTACTATTTAGAGAAAAAAACAGTTAATCGCTGCTATTTAATTGGCAATTATTTTGTTTGCTTCACATGAATAAATATTTTTATTATTATTCTTATAGATTGGAAGGTAACAAAAAATACTAGTGACTATCTAATTAAATTAAAATTAAAATTAAACTATGATGTCATTCCCTTTTAGCATTTCCTTAAAATAATTATATTTAAAAACTGATTATATCTTGAAATAAAAATTGAATAAATAAAATTGAGAAATATATAAAAGAAATATTTAAACAACTAGTTACTATATATTTATAATTAAGAAAATATTATCTATGATAAATACAATAAAAACATTTAAAATAATAGCTAGAAAAATCAGTTCAATTGATGATCCGTCATAATTATAAAACTGAATGAATATAACGTATAATACACAAAAAATCGAATTAAATAACTATATATGTTTAAATTACAAACCAAACCAAACTTTCTAGTTGAGTAAAAAAACTATATCGTTCTTTTCGCTTCATAAAATACCTTTAAATGCTTGGTTCTGTTCATCTGTAAAAAATATAAATCAAAATAAAGAACGCATATATATATATATATATATATATATATATATATATATATATATATATATATATATATATATATATATATATTTTCTATCACGTAAAAATATTTTTGCGTATACAGGGTTTTTCGTTCAGCCCAGGCGCAACCAAACTTTTTTATTTTAAATGGAACGCCATGTATATTATTGCATACTCTAATTCTTCATTTCATTTTAGATCAACATTATATACCACATGCAAGGACTAAAAGTTACGTATGTTTGAAAATTTTAAAATTCGGCGCCCTCTATCTGGTACCCCTGCCCTCGGTACCATTTTCCACAGATGGAAAAGTTTGACAAATTCATGCCCGACAGAAACCATCAATGTCGATGAAGAAGAAGAGGTTTTAACAAGTATACTCCTGTCCAAAACTTACCCCTCAAGGTTTACCAGCACACTTATGGTTTGCCCAATTTTTACAAGATAAACTAAGAGAAAATCAAAACTTTCTTGATAATATTCTTTTCACTGATAATGCGACTCACTAGACCAGGAGTTTTTAACTGGAAAAACAATCATTTGTGGGATTATGAGAATACAAATTCTGTAAGAGGAAGACACTTTCAACATGAGTATATGGTGAACATTTGGTGTTATATCTGGTTTTTTCATTGGTCGTTTTGAACTTTCTTCTAATCTAAATGGACATATTTATTTGAAATTTTTCAAAGAATATTTAAATGCGCTACTAGAAGATGTGCTACTCGTCGTAAGGCAAAACATGTGGTTCATACAAGATGAGGCGCTATCGCATTATTCTCTGCCAGTGCAACAATTTCTGAATCAACTTTTTTCCCATTGTTGGATTGGCCGTAGAAGTGATTTGCTTGGCCACCAAGCAGTCCAGACTTAAACCCATTGAATTTTTCAATATGGTCACAAATGAAAGCAATAGTTATAAAGAACAAAATAAATTGATTGGCGTGTTGCAGCAGAAAATACAAGAAGCCGCGAATGTAACTAAGATAATAGACACGTTTTGCTTAAGATTCAAAGGTCTTTAAGAAAGCCCATTGTAAGGTGTATTGACGTAGATGATGGGCAACATTTACTTTGAAATTTTGTTTGCTATTGTTGTTAGTGTTTGTCATTATTAATTACTGCCTTTTTTTAATGTCACTTCGCTCACTTTAATAATTTAAAATAGTATAAATGTTATGAGTAAAACACAGATCCTTTTAAGAGCGAATAATTCAAGAACCGATAGAGTAACACAAATTGAACAAGAGTAACTTTTTTATGTAGAATTGAACGGTTTTTCAGATTTACAAATTATTTTAACCATTGTTCAATAGACAAAGGACATATCTAATTTACTGCAGTAACAGGGTGCCACTAGCGCTATATACATGTATACAGTGCTAGTCAAAAGTCCCCTCCCCGCCTTGTATCTTTTGAACGGTTTTAATTTAATTTAATTTAATTTAATTTAAAAAATGTCTAAACAATAACAAATATAAACACACTCTCAATCACGCCTCTAGCAATTAAATAAAGTAAATAAAATAAGGGTTAAAATAAAAAAAACGAACAAGGTTTGTTGTTGATAATCGTATTGAAAGAACTCCTTAACAGGGTAAACAGCTGGTTTTTGTTGCTTACAGCCACGAAGCATTCACTTCTCGCGTATTGTTTATAAATGAGTAACATAAAGTACCTAGCGGTTTCCAGCAATCATTAATACATTGTAATCATTTTCTGGATTTCCTAGTTATGTAACCACAACAACCTTTCACTATTCAAGTACATCAAATATGTTTGGAAAAACCCCTAATTAGCTGATTACGTGAAAGCTGGACTGTCCTTGAAAATGAAAATATGATGTTCACGTTCTTTCCGCATGACAAAAACCCCACTAATTAGTATGCATTTATTTTTAAATGCAGATTTGATTGTGGCCTCATCTAGTGGTGTATTTTTAAACTAGAGAATGCTTCCTGTAATAGTACCTGGTGGTGCTCGTCTCTCCCGCTTCAATCGTCTCTCTCTTCACCCTCGTTTCACTTGCTTCTATCGCTTCTCTCGTTTCTCACGTTTCTCCCGTTTCACCCGGTTCTCCCGTTTCTCCCGTTCCTCTCGTTTCTCTCTTTTCTCTCGTTTCTCCCGTTTCCCTCGTTTTCTATATTTCCTCTATTATCCCTATTTCCTCTATTTTCACTACTTTCTCCATTTCCTCTATTTTCTCTATTTCCTCTATTTTCCATATTTTCTCTATTTTGTCTACTTTCTCTATTTTCTCTATTTTCTCTATTTTATCTATTTTCTCTATTTTCTCTATTTTCTCTATTTTCTCTATTTTCTCTATTTTCTCTATTTTCTCTATTTTTTCTATTTTCTCCATTTTCTCTGTTTTCTCCATTTTCTCGATTTTCTCTATTTTCTCTATTTGCTCTATTTTCTCTATTTTCTCTATTTCCTCTATTTTCTATGTTTCCTCTATTTTCTGTATTTTCTCTACTTTTTCTATTTTCTCTATTTTCTCTATTTTCGCTATTTTCTCTATTTCCTCTATTTTTTCTATTTTCTCTATTAGCTCTATTTGCTCTATTTGCTCTAGATTCTCCAGTTTCTCCAGTTTCTCCAGGTTCTCCAGTTCTTCCAGTCTCTCCAGTTTCTCCAGTTTCTCCAGTTACTCCAGTTTTTCCATTTTTTCCAGTTTATCCGGTTCCTCCAGTTTCTCAAGTTCCTCCATTTCCTCCAGTTTCTATAGTATGTCTAGTTTCTCTAGTTTCTCCAGTTTCTCCAGTTGCTCCAGCACATCCAGTTTCTCCAGTTTCTCCAGTTTGTCCATTTTCTCCATATTCTCCATTTCCTACAGTTTCTCCAGTTTCTATAGTTTCTCTACCTTCTCTAGTTACTCTGGTTTCTCTAGTTTCTATAGTTTCTCTGGTTTCTCCAGTCTCTCTAGCTTCTCTAGTTTCTCTCGATTATTTAGTCTTACTAGTTTTTCTAGTTTCTCTAGTTCCTCTAGTTTCTCTAGTTTGTCTAGTTACTCTAGCTTATCTAGTTTCTCTAGTTAATCTAGTTTCTCCAGTTTCTCTAGTTTCTCTAGTTCCTCTTGTTTCTCTGGTTTCTCTGGTTTTTCTAGTTTCTCCTGTTTTTCTGGTTTCTTTAGTTTCTCTAGTTCCTTTAGTTTCTCTGGTTACTATGGTTTCTGTGGTTTCTCTAGTTTCTATGGTTTCTCTATTTTCTCTATTTTCTCCATTTTCTCCATTTTCTCTATTTTCTATATTTTCTCTATTTTCTCTATTTTCTCTATTTTCTCTATTTTCTCTATTTTCTCTATTTTCTCTATTTTTTCTATTTTCTCTATTTTCTCTATTTTCTCTACTTTTTCTATTTTCTCTGTTTTTTCTATTTTCTCTATTTTCTCTATTTTCTCTATTTCCTCTATTTTCTCTATTTTCTCTATTTTCTCTATTTTTTCTATTTTCTCCATTTTCTCTGTTTTCTCTATTTTCTCGATTTTCTCTATTTTCTCTATTTTCTCTATTTTCTCTATTTTCTCTATTTTCTCTATTTCCTCTATTTTCTATGTTTTCTCTATTTTCTGTATTTTCTCTACTTTTTCTATTTTCTCTATTTTCTCTATTTTCGCTATTTTCTCTATTTCCTCTATTTCCTCTATTTTCTATGTTTTCTCTATTTTCTGTATTTTCTCTACTTTTTCTATTTTCTCTATTTTCTCTATTTTCGCTATTTTCTCTATTTCCTCTATTTCTTCTATTTTCTCTATTAGCTCTATTTGCTCTATTTGCTCTAGATTCTCCAGTTTCTCCAGTTTCTCCAGGTTCTCCAGTTTTTCCAGTCTCTCCAGTTTCTCCAGTTTCTCCAGTTTTTCCATTTTTTCCAGTTTCTCCAGTTTATCCGGTTCCTCCAGTTTCTCAAGTTCCTTCATTTCCTCCAGTTTCTATAGTATGTCTAGTTTCTCTAGTTTCTCCAGTTTCTCCAGTTGCTCCAGCATATCCAGTTACTCCAGTTTCTCCAGTTTGTCCATTTTCTCCAGTTTCTCCAGGTTCTCCAGTTTCTCCAGTTTCTCCAGTTTCTCTACCTCCTCTAGTTACTCCAGTTTTTTCAGTTTCTCCAGTTTATCCGGTTTCTCCAGTTTCTCAAGTTCCTCCATTTACTCCAGTTTCTATAGTATGTCTAGTTTCTCTAGTTCCTCCAGTTTCTCCAGTTGCTCCAGCATATCCAATTTCTCCAGTTTCTCCAGTTTCTCCAGTTTGTCCATTTTCTCCATTTCCTCCAGTCTCTCCAGTTCCTCCAGTTTCTACAGTTTCTCTAGCTTCTCTAATTACTCTGGTTTCTCTAGTTTCTCTAGTTTCTCTAGTTTCTCCAGTTTCTCTAGTTTCTCTCGATTATCTAGTCTTACTAGTTTTTCTAGTTTCTCTAGTTTCTCCTTTTCCTCTAGTTTCTCTCGTGTCTCT
Organism: Vesta saturnalis; assembly: GCA_036346205.1. Classification (NCBI taxonomy): domain Eukaryota; kingdom Metazoa; phylum Arthropoda; class Insecta; order Coleoptera; family Lampyridae; genus Vesta; species Vesta saturnalis. Next base: position 121,749 of record JARFJB010002372.1, on the reverse strand, counting down.
AGTTTCTTTTGTTTCTCTAGTTTCTCTAGTTTCTCTAGTTTTTCTAGTTTATCTAGTTTCTCTAGTTTCTCTAGTTCCTCTAGTTTCTGTAGTTTCTCTAGTTTCTCTAGTTTCACTAGTTTCTCCAGTTTCTCTAGTTTCTCTAGCTTCTCTAGTACCTCTAGTTTCTCTAGTTCGTCTAGTTTTTCCAGTTTCTCTAGTTTCTCTAGTTCCTCTGGTTTCTCTGGTTTCTCTAGTTCCTCTAGTATCTCTGGTTACTATGGTTTCTGTGGTTTCTCTAGTTTCTATGGTCTCTCTGGTTTCTCTGCTTTCTCTGGTTTTTCTGGTTTCTCTTGTTTCTCTGGGTTCTCTCTTTTCTCTGGATACACTGGTTTCTCCGGTTCCTGTGTGCCTCTAGTGTCTCTAGTTTCTCCTGTTTTTCAAGTTCCTCTAGTTTCTCCAGTTTCTCTAGACCTTTAGTTTCTCTAGTTTCTCTAGTTCCTCTAGTTTCTCTAGTTTCTCTAGTTTCTCTAGTTTCTCTAGTTTCTCTAGTTCCTTCAGTGTCTCCAATTTCTCTAGTTACTATGGTTCCTCCTGTTTCTCTGGTTTCTCTGGTTTCTCTAGTTTCTCTAGTTTCTCTAGTTTCTCCTGTTTCTCTGGTTTCTCTAGTTTCTCTGGTTTCTCTAGTTTCTCTAGTTTCTCTAGTTTCTCTAGTTCCTCTAGTGTCTATAGCTCCTATGGTTACTATGGTTTCTGTGGTTTCTATAGTTTTTCTGGTTTCTCTGGTTTGTCTGGTTCCTCTGGTTCCCCTGGTTCCTCAGGTTTTTCTGGTCTCTCTGGTTTCTCCTGTTTCTCTAGTTTATCTGGTTTCTCTGGTTTCTCAAGATCCACTAATGTCTCAAGTTTCTCCTGTTCCTATTGTTTCTCTCGTTTCTCTCGTTACTCTAGTTTCTCCCTTTTCTCTCGTTTCTCCCGTTTCTCTCGTTTCTCTCGTTTCTCTCGTTCTTTTGTTTCTCTCGTTTCTCTCGTTTCTCTGGTTTTTCTCGTTTCTCTCGTTTCTCCCGTTTCTCTCGTTTCTCTCCTTTCTCGTTTCTCTCGTTTCTCTCGTTTTTCTCGTTTCTCTCGTTTCTCCCGTTTCTCTCGTTTTCTCTATTTCCTCTATTATCCCTATTATCTCTATTTTCACTACTTTCTCCATTTCCTCTATCTTCTCTATTTTCCCTATTTTCTCTATTTTGTCTACTTTCTCTATTTTCTCTATTTTCTCTATTTTTTCTATTTTCTCCATTTTCTCTGATTTCTCTGTTTACTCGATTTTCTCTATTTTTTCTATTTCGTCTATTTTCTCTATTTTCTCTATTTCCTCTATTTTCTCTATTTTCTGTTTTCTCTATTTTCTGCATTTTCTCTATTTTTTCTACTTTTTCTATTTTCTCTATTTTCTCTATTTTTGCTATTTTCTCTTTTCTCTATTTTGTCTATTTTCTCTATTTTCTCTATTAACTCAATTTGCTCTAGATTCTCCAGTTTCTCCAGTTTCTCCAGGTTCTCCAGTTTCTCCAGTCTCTCCAGTTTCTCCAGTTTCTCCAGTTCCTCCAGTTTTTCCAGTTTTTCCAGTTTCTCCAGTTTATCCGGTTTCTCCAGTTTCTCAAGTTCCTCCATTTCCTCCAGTTTCTATAGTATGTCTAGTTTCTCTAGTTTCTCCAGTTGCTCCAGCATATCCAGTTTCTCCAGTTTCTCCAGTTTGTCCATTTTCTCCATTTCCTCCAGTTTCTCCAGTTTCTATAGCTTCTCTACCTTCTCTAGTTACTCTGGTTTCTCTAGTTTCTATAGTTTCTCTGGTTTCTCCAGTCTCTCTAGCTTCTCTAGTTTCTCTCGATTATTTAGTCTTACTAGTTTTTCTAGTTTCTCTAGTTTCTCTAGTTTCTATAGTTTCTCTAGTTTCTCTAGTTTGTCTAGTTTCTCTAGCTTATCCAGTTTCTCTAGTTTCTCTAGTTCCTCTGGTTTCTCTGGTTTCTCTGGTTTTTCTAGTTTCTCCTGTTTTTCTGGTTTCTTTAGTTCCTCTAGTTCCTCTAGTTTCTCTAGTTTCTCTAGTTTCGCTAGTTTCTCTAGCTACTTTAGTTTCTCTAATTTCTCTAGTTTCTCTGGTTTCTCTGGTTTCTCTGGATTCTCTGGTTTCTCCGGTTCCTCTGGTCTCTCTAGTTTCACTAGTTTCTTTTGTTTCTTTTGTTTCTCTAGTTCCTCTAGTTTTTCTAGTTTCTATAGTTTCTTTAGTTTCTCTAGTTTCTCTAGTTTCTCTAGTTTCTCTAATTTCTCTAGTTTTTCTAGTTTCTCTAGTTCCTCTAGTTTCTCTAGTTCCTCTAGTTTTCCTAATTTCTCTAGTTTCTCTAATTTCTCTTGTTTATCTATTTGCTCTAGTTCCTCAAGTTCCTCTAGTGTCTCTAGCTTCTCTGGTTACTTTTTTTCCTGTGGTTTCTGTAGTTTCTCTGGTTTTTCTGGTATCTCTGGTATCTCTGGTTTCTCTGGTTTCTCTGGTTTCTCTGGTTTCAATGGTGTCTCTGGTTCCTCTGGTTTCCCTGGTTCCTCTGGTTCCTCTGGTTCCTCTGGTTTCTCTGGTTTCTCTGGTTTCTCTGGTTTCTCTGGTTTCTCTGGTTTTTCTTGTTACTCTAGTATCTCTGGTTACTCTGATTTCTCTGGCTCCTCTGATTTCTCTGGCTTCTATGGTTACTCTCGTATCTCTGGTCCTCTGATTCCTCTGGCTTCTCTGGTTTCTCTGGTATCTCTGTTTTCTCTTGTTTCTCCTGTTTCTCTGGTTTCTCTGGTTTCTCCAGTTGCTCCAGCATATCCAATTTCTCCAGTTTCTCCAGTTTCTCCAGTTTGTCCATTTTCTCCATTTCCTCAAGTCTCTTCAGTTCCTCCAGTTTCTACAGTTTCTCTAGCTTCTCTAGTAACTCTGGCTTCTCTAGTTTCTATAGTTTCTCTAGTTTCTCCAGTTTCTCTAGTTTCTCTCGATTATCTAGTCTTACTAGTTTTTCTAGTTTCTCTAGTTTCTCCAGTTTTTCTAGTTTCTCTAGTTTCTCTAGTTTCTTTAGTTTCTCTAGTTTCTCTAGCTTCTGTAGTTTCTCTAGTTTATCTAGTTTCTCTAGTTTCTCTAGTTTCTCTAGTTTCTCTAGTTTCTCTAGTTTCTCTAGTTTCTCTAGTATCTCTAGCTTCTCTAGTACCTCTAGTTTCTCTAGTTCGTCTAGTTTCTCCAGTTTCTCTAGTTTCTCTAGTTCCTCTGGTTTCTCTTGTTACTCTAGTATCTCTGGTTACTCTGATTTCTCTGGCTCCTCTGATTTCTCTGGCTTCTATGGTTACTCTCGTATCTCTGGTCCTCTGATTCCTCTGGCTTCTCTGGTTTCTCTGGTATCTCTGTTTTCTCTTGTTTCTCCTGTTTCTCTGGTTTCTCCAGTTGCTCCAGCATATCCAATTTCTCCAGATTCTCCAGTTTGTCCATTTTCTCCATTTCCTCAAGTCTCTCCAGTTCCTCCAGTTTCTACAGTTTCTCTAGCTTCTCTAGTAACTCTGGTTTCTCTAGTTTCTATAGTTTCTCTAGTTTCTCCAGTTTCTCTAGTTTCTCTCGATTATCTAGTCTTACTAGTTTTTCTAGTTTCTCTAGTTCCTCCAGTTTCTCTAGTTTCTCTAGTTTCTTTTGTTTCTCTAGTTTCTCCAGTTTTTCTAGTTTCTCTAGTTTCTCTAGCTTCTGTAGTTTCTCTAGTTTATCTAGTTTCTCTAGTTTCTCTAGTTTCTCTAGTTTCTCTAGTTTCTCTAGTATCTCTAGCTTCTCTAGTACCTCTAGTTTCTCTAGTTCGTCTAGTTTCTCCAGTTTCTCTAGTTTCTCTAGTTCCTCTGGTTTCTCTTGTTACTCTAGTATCTCTGGTTACTCTGATTTCTCTGGCTCCTCTGATTTCTCTGGCTTCTATGGTTTCTCTCCGTATCTCTGGTCCTCTGATTCCTCTGGCTTCTCTGGTTACTCCTGTTTCTCTGGTTACTCTGGTTTCTCTGTTTTCTCTTGTTTCTCCTGTTTCTCTGGTTTCTCTGGTTTCTCTAGTTTCTCTGTTTTCTCTTCTTTCTCCTTTTTCTCTTGTTTATCTGGTTTCTCTGGTTTTTCTGGGCACACTGTTTACTCCGGTTCCTGTAGATCCTGTAGTGTCTCTAGCTTCTCCTGTTTCTCTGGTTCCTCTGGTTCCTCTGGTTTCTCTGGTTTCTCTGGTTTCCCTAGTTTTTCTATTTTCTCTAGTTCCTCTAGTGTCTCTAGTCCCTCTGGTTACTATGGTTTCTGTGGTTTCTATTGTTTCTCAGGTTTGTCTGATTCTTCTGGTTCCTCTAGGTTCTCTGGTTTCTCTGGTTTCTCCTGTTTGTCTGGTTTATCTGGTATCTCTGGTTTTTCTGGTTCCTCTGGTTTCTCAAGGTTCACTAATGTCTAGTTTCTCCTGTTTCTCTGGTTTTTCTAGTTCCTCTAGTTTCTCTAGTTCCTCTAGTTCCTCTAGTTCCTCTAGTTTCTCTAGTTTATCTAGTTTCTCTAGTTTCTCTAGTTCCCCTAGTTTCTCTAGTTTCTATAGTTGCTTAGTTCTTCTAGCTTCTCTAGTTTCTTTGGTTACTCTGGTTTTTCTGGTTTCTCTAGTTTTTCCTGTTTCTCTGGTTTCTCTGGATTATCAGGTTTCTCTAGCTTCTCTAGTCTATCTAATTCCCCTAGTTTTTCTAGTTCCTCTAGTTCCTATGGTTTCTCTAATCTCTCTTGTTCCTCAATATCCTCTAGTTTCTCTGGTTTCGCTAGTTTCTCTAGTTTCTTTAGTTTCTCTAGTTTCTCTTGTTTCTCTAGTTTTTTTAGTTTTTCTAGTTTCTATCTTTTTTCTGGTTTCTCTGGTTTCTCCGGTTTCTCTGATCTCTCTAGTTTCTCTAATTTTTCTAGTTTGTCTTGTTTCTTGTTTCTCTGGTTTCCCTAGTTATTCTAGTTCCTCTAGTGTCTCCAATTTCTCTAGTTACTATGGTTCCTCCTGTTTCTCTGGTTTCCCTGGTTTCTCTAGTTTCTCCAGTTTCTCTAGTTTCTCTAGTTTCTCTAGTTTCTCCAGTTTCTCTAGTTTCTCTAGTTCCTCTAAGGTCTCTAGTTCCTCTGGTAGCTATGGTTTCAGTGGTTTCTATAGTTTCTCTGGTTTCTCTGGTTTCTATGGTTTGTCTGATTCTTCTGGTTTCTCTGGTTCCTCTGGTTTCTCTGGTTTATCCTGCTTTTCTAGCTTATCTGGTTTCTCTGGATACCCAGGTATATCTGGTTCCTCTGGTTTCTCAAGATTTACTAACGTTTCTAGATTCTCCTGTTCCTCTGGGTTCTCTAGTTTCTATAAATTTTTTAGTTTCTCTAGTTTCTCTAATTCCTCTTGTTCCTCTAGTTTCTCTAGTAGCTTTAGTTTTTCTAGTTCCTCATATTTCTCTGGTTTCTCTGGTCCCTCAGGTTTCTCTAGTTTCTCTAGTCTATCTAGCTTCTCTAGTTTCTCTAATTTCTCTGGTTCCTCAATATCCTCTAGTTCCTCTAGTTTCTCTAGTTTCTCTGGTTTCTATAGTTTTTTTCTGGTTTGTCTGGTTTCTCTAGTTCCTCTTGTTTCTCTGGTTTATTTGGTTTCTCTGGGTTATCCGGTTTTTCTGGTTACTCTGGTTTCTCTGGTTTATCTCGTTTCTCTCGCTTCTCAGGTTCCTCTGGCTTCTCTAGTTTCTCCCGCTCTTCTTGTTTCTCTAGTTTCTCGAATACTTATGGTATCACTAGTTTCTCTAGTTTCTCTAGTTTTTCGAGTTTCTCTAGTTTCTCTAGTTTGACTAGTTTCTCTAGTTTCTCTAGTTTCTCTAGTTTCTCTAGTTTCTCTAGGTTTTATAGTTTCTCTAGTGTACATAATTCCTTTAGTTTCTCCGGTATCTCAGGTTCCTCTGTTTATTCTGGTTTATCTGGTTTTTCTGGTTCCATTGGTTCCTCTAGTTACTCTGGTTTCTCTGGTGGCTTTGGTTTCTCTGGGTTCTCTGGTTTCTCTGGTTCCTCTGATTTCTCTGTATTCTCTGGTTTCTCCTGTTTCTCTTGTTTATCTGGTTTCTCTGGTTTCTCTGGATACACTGGTTTCTCCGGTTCCTGTGTGTCTCTAGTTTCTCCTGTTTCTCAAGTTCCTCTGGTTTCTCTAGTTTCTCTAGTTCCTCTAGTGTCTCCTATTTCTCTAGTTTCTCCTGTTTCTCTGGTTTCTCTAGTTTCTCTGGTTTCTTTAGTTTCTCTAGTTACTCTAGTGCCTCTAGTTCCTATGGTTACTATGGTTTCTGTGGTTTCTATAGTTTCTCTGGTTTCTCTGGTTTGTCTCGTTCTTCTGGTTGCTCTGATTCTTCAGGTTTTTCTGGTTTCTCTGGTTTCTCCTGTTTCTCTGGTTTATCTGGTTTCTCTGGTTTCTCAAGATCCACTAATGTCTCAAGTTTCTCCTGTTCCTCTCGTTTCTCTAGTTTCTCTAGCTTCTCTAGTTTCTCTATTTTCTCTAGTTTCTCTAGTTTCTTTAGTTTCACTAGTTTCTCTAGTTTCTCTAGTTCCTCTAGTTTCTCTTGTTTCTCTAGTTTCTCTAGTTCCCCTAGTTCCTCTAGTTTTTCTAGTTACTATAGTTTTTCTAGTTTCTCTAGTTTCGTTGGTTACTCTCGTTTCTTTGGTTTCTCTAGTTTTTCCTGTTTCTCTGGTTTCTCTTGCTTCTCAGGTTTCTCTAGTTTCTCTAGTC